>VDFB02058242.1:616597477-616679899 GCA_007258455.2 Sequoia sempervirens | reverse complement strand
AAAATGGGTGTCTAAAACCATCAAGGGTTTGTTTGGTTTTTTGGGAAAGTTTTGAGTTATTGGGAAAAACTAGGTTTGCACTACTACAAGGATTCAAGGAGTCAAAGTGTGAAATATGACTTATGCTATTTTTCAGGCTTTGAGAGTTGTTTGTATTGTTTAAATTGGTCATTCTAAACTTTTTGGAAGCCTCTTAAAGGTAGGTTGAAAGGTTGGTTGAGTTGAGCCTCCCAGGTCTACATCAATTAGTTAATTACCATGGTATAGGACCTTAATTTATAATTGATGTATACTGAAGATTAATAATTAAATAAGTACAATATACATAAAAACCAAGTGTAAAATGTATTATAATTACCTCTCACTTTCTTCAATCTACTTTTCCCCATCAGATACTACCCTTCAAATTTGTTAATGGAGTTGGGATCCCAAATACGATCTGCATGGATCTTTGCTACAAACTTAGGAAGATATTCAGTAATACATACACCATGGTTTGGTATACCATATATCCCTCCACCATAGAACCCTCAGGATGTGCTCTTTTTCTAACCAAATCTTTCAAAAATTTCAAGTGCCTCTCAACCATCCACATTGACTTGGTGTGTACAGGTCCACACAATTCAATCTCCTCAACTTGGTGTATGAGGCAGTGTTCTTGTGCATTAAAAAATGTCAAAGGTAGACAGTTTTTCATTTCACACATTAGATGAGGAATTTTTCTCTTCCAATAATTTATATCTTCTTTATAGATTTATTTAGATGACAACCATCTAGAAATGATTCAAGACACAAATATATTAACGAGATTTAACAAAAATATACAATCTATTACATAACAAGTAAAAAAAATGGAAATTATAAGATCTATACAATGAATTGAACAAATATCGCTACTTACCTCATCTATTTTCCAAGATTATATCAACTTGCTTGACATTGTTGTTGAAGTTGTCTGGGAGAGAGAGGTAGAACGTACTACAACAATTATAAAATGATCTTTTCATTATTTTTCCAAAAGTCGTAAACATAATTCACTGAAAAGTACATGCAGTATACAAATATATATATAATATACCAAAATAATTACCTTAATGAAGGTATTCCAATCATGCGTTTTCATCCTTGACCCAAATTCACCTTTCTTTGTTATGATATTGTTTATGTTTGTAGCAAATCCTATGGGAAATCAATTTTTTCATATGACTTCTTTTATAGCATTGCTTTGTTGCTCTGTTAATAACCAATGAAAGGCGCTTATATTAATTTGGTCTCCATCACTATTTAATTAAATGACATTTTTCATTGCATGATTAGCTTCCTGAATGTCACTACAAATTTTGACAATTTTTTCTTTGCTCATATGCCTTCCATCCAATATTTTCCATAGAATTTATGTTATATTCTTTCCAATATGTATTGTATCAAACAAATGCACAATTTGTAGCTGCTCATAATAGGGCAACCTACTAAATTGTTTGGGATAAATTTTCATTTCCCCTATGGAAGCCGACCATTAATGCCTTGACGACCTTCATGAAGCATATAAGTTAAAAAAATTAACAACGATAATCATTGTCAATTACAACATGGGAAAACAAAACACAATATAAAATATAAATTCCAAACATATCATATATGATAGATAAACAATTTGATCTGATGTATAACCTTGACGATTAATTCTATTATATTCCAACTTCCATAGGTGAGGTGTCATTATTCATGGTTTTGATGTAGTCTCTTCTTTCCCATTGAAAATATGTTTTTCAGTAGCTCGATACTTATGATTTATGTGGAGGAAGTGCCTATACTCATCAAACACCTGCTTTCCTAAACTTGTTAAACGACAATATTTCATCTTTGGACCACAAGTTGGACATGCAAATTTTCCCTTTGTTTGAAGACCTGCAAGATCATATATAATTGGATTCAGTATGCCAATTTTTATAATTATATATAATGAATAGATTATTTAGAAAACATGCATGATATCTACTTCATAAAATTAAATATTGTTAAAGTATAGTCGAACGTTATAACATACCAAAAAAATGTGTTAGCCCTAGGGCATCATGAATTGTCCATACAAGTATTGCATGGAATTGAAATTGTCTTTGTCCTATTGGTCTAGAGACATCATGCATAATTATGCCATTCCATTAAATTTAGTAACTCGTGAATAAGAGGCTCGATGTAGACATTCATATCTTTAATTTGGTACTTACCTAGTTGAATGAACATAAACATTACATAATTATTATAACCATTTTACTACAATATATATAAATTAATGTACATGACTCTTAAATGAAAAAAATATAAGTCATTATGCAACAAATAAGACAAGTGAATGCTACTACATTAAAGAAAATTGATGTAAAAAAATACCTGGAATAATCATTTCCAACATTATGTGCTCTCTCTTTATTGAAATCCATGGAGGAATGCTATTTTTGATAACAAAAACAAGCCACACAGAGTAAATAGATCTCATCTTTCCAAATGGATTGACACTATTCACTGCCAATGAAAGCCCGAGATTATGAGGTTCTTCTTTAAAGTGTGGCCATTTTTCCTCCATATCCCTAAATGCAGAACCATCTGTAGGCATTCGAAGAATGTCATCTCCACTTCTCTTCTGTGCATGGTAATCCATAAATTGTGCTAAGCTTTCACACCTAAATAATCATTGCATAAGTGGAATAATGGGAATATAATGAAGAACCTTGTGAGGCACCTTTATTGTTAGTTGATCTGTTTGATATCTACTGATATGACATTCTGAGAATTCTATTGCAAATTCATGTTGTTTATGATATATAATTTGATCATTAGGACATGCATCTATTGCTTGATACTCTATTCCAATATCTTTCATAATAGCAAATAAATCTTAGTATGAGCGAGGTAAAATATTAGATGGTGGTAACAAAAATTCACCTATCAATCTACAATCAAAAAAATAATTAATTAATATAAAGAATATTAATGGTACATATTTCATCCTTTATTTACTAGTGATGAACTAACAACAATTAAAATAGATGAAAAAAGATGATATATATGACATACCTTAAAATCAGTGAGATTGTTATGTTGGATAAACCATTCATAACCTTCAAGTTCACTAGCAACAATACAATAGAGAGAAGATTTGTTTTGAAGCCTTCATAAAGGGGCTTGTGTGCCTTCTCAAGTACAGGTAAATCATAAACATCATCAAAGTCATCTCAAACATCATGATCAGTTGTGCCACTAAATTTTTCATGGATCAATTTATTTGTACCATCATCTTCAATTGTGTTTTCTGACACATGATCATCTTCTTCCATAGGATCATTAACTTCATCTTCTATATTCATAGCTCCATGTTCCTCTGCTTGGAAAACCACAGTTTTCGGGGCCTGATAATCCATATCTTGTGCCCTAGGGTGCCCCACCTTTATAACAATGATCGACACAAATAAACGATGATCATGATCAAGTGATTTTTTATATATATAAAAATGTTAAAATGATATAAACATTTACAAATTCAATCAATATAAAGACATATAATGAACAACTTACCAATGGATGATAATCATGCCCCCCTTCAACATGA
This sequence comes from Sequoia sempervirens, assembly GCA_007258455.2. Classification (NCBI taxonomy): domain Eukaryota; kingdom Viridiplantae; phylum Streptophyta; class Pinopsida; order Cupressales; family Cupressaceae; genus Sequoia; species Sequoia sempervirens. The sequence continues at coordinate 616,676,292 of VDFB02058242.1, read as the reverse complement.
CCATGTTGCCTACAATGTCTCTTAGCTGTTGTGATTAAAAGTATTCTTATCTTTAAGCCCTTGCAATTATTGCAAGGACAATAACATTTCCTGGCATCACCCTTTATTTTCAATCTAGCCCACATTCTAGCAATTTTATCTTCATTTTGTTTTGCACTAATATTATTTGACATGATTTTTCTTTACCAAGCTTGAATATTTAGATCTTCAGAAAATATCAAACTCAAAATCCAATAATTTTTAATCATAGACAGGTAACAAAATCTAATAATTATGATATTTTGCACCAAAAACATTTGGCATGCAACCACCCCTGCAAAAGAGAAGATAGTATGAACTTAATGAACCCAAAAAACACTTTAAAATTCTAATTCCATAACTTATTAAATTCTAATTTTACTATGATTTCCAACCTTTAGACTACTAAAATCATAATATTGAACTTGCACAACAAAATCTAGAAATGAAATTCTGAAAATGTGCAAGTCTAAAAATGAAATCTAATTAGATGTTGCTTTAAAATATGATTTTCAAATCTAGAAGTACAAATCTAACTTCACAAATGAATCCTAGAAAAAGACAATGACTACCCTCAACCTGGCGATATTGTCTTGATTTTTTTTTCCCAACAAAATTGTCCTTAGTTCTCCACAAACTATCGCAATTATAGAAAATTCACAAGTAGAGAAAATTTGCAAGTATAGCAAAACACTGTCGCAATAAATAGGAAAACTCACTTTTATTTATGTTGGCCACAATTTGATTTTTTCTGATTTTGCATGTTCGTCGAAATTTTGACGAAAACCCAGGTTCGTCAAAATTTTGATGAATGTTGGGGATAAAATTTTAAAAAATTGAAAATTACACATCAAATATCACAAGTACTTGACAATACATCAAATTATACATCTTTCGTCAAAAAATTTCATCGAATTTTGCAGTCAAACGAGTTAGTGATGACACATAAATAAATTTTTAAGTGTGGTTATATGTATTGATGATACTTTATAGATTAAGAGACAATACATTGGCCTCATGGAATTGAATGAAATTTTGATGATATTTTGTGCACCCTCATGATGGTATTGTATGAAATTTTGATCATACTTTTTTCCCTCATGATGACATTGTATGAAATTTTGATGACATTTTATACAACCTTCATGGCCTTATGGAGATCAATCTATATAAATATTTTATGCATAAATTGTTAAAAATGTTCTCATAATTTACTTATTCCCAAGTAGTGTATGTAAGAGGACCCAAAAGTTGCAAAAATACTTGTCTTTCTATTAGAACCACTTGGTACATTAATAAACTTCAAAATTTTATTAAATACTTGTAGAAAAAGATTGAGATCATGTTTGATTTCTTAGTCTCATATGTCTTTTATAACCAAATGTGATTTATGATTTGTTGCCATATATCTTTTATAACCTTTTAGAAATGAGGCCATATCACATGGATTGGTTTGTATGGTGTAAAATTGTCTAGGGTAATTTTTCATGGTGTGGCATTATATTATCTACCAAGATGCATGATATAGCCTTGTCCAAGCCTAGGCTACAAAACACAACCCTACTATGGTAATGTGAGATTTTATAAAGTTTGTTTACAATAATTCAATCCCATAGCCAAATTTTAATTTTTGAATCTAATTGCATATCATGTCACAACAAGTTAAGTACAAATTCCAATCATCACCTTATCAAAAATAAATAATTAATAAAGTCAAATATTTCCCAACAAACATTGATCTAAACTATATTTACATAGTGCAATGCAAGAAAGACAATAATGAATAAGATAACCATAACGTATTGAAATTTTAAATATTATTTACCAAAATTCAAATTACTGGCCACTTGATGGTGAGATACTAAGTTTATTTATTTATAATTTTGATCATAAATCTAATATTACTCCTATGATTCTAAATATTGCAAATGTCAACCTTCTTATCAAGGTTTATTAACTTGTTTCTTCTCCTATATTTTTAACTTTATATTTGTGTGTTTATTTATTTCTATGTTATGCATTCATGAAACACTAGTTTATCAAAATCGTAATGTGTAGCTCTCTAAACAATAAATCAAACAAGCAAGCCAACTAGTCAACCAACCATTTCATTGCTCACTCAAAAAGACTTTTAAGTAGCACATCCTACATTCTTTATGATTTTCCTACATTATTTGGGACTATCCTACATTCATTAGGACTGGCCTAGGTTCATTGGGACTGGCCAAGGTTCATTAGGATTTTCCTAGATATATTTAGGATCTCCTAGGTTCAATAGGATTATCCTATATTCATTATCAACCCATTCATGACACTTAGATTTTTTTGTGTAAACCTACAAGTTCACATCTAGGATAAATATACAATAACCTCTCTTACTTTTTCAAGACTTCAATCCATTTGATTGTTGCAATAAGTTTTTAAATGTTGCAAAAAGCATCAAATGCATTCAATGAAATGTTGCAATATTGCATAACTTTTGTTTCATTCATCATGGGCCCAAACTACTAATGCTTATGCATCCAAATTGGAAATATTATGCAAATAATGCTCTCTTTTTTCTCCCCAGCTCACATGAATGTTCCAAGCCACACTATACAACAAATTATTTAAGTGTCCTAAGTTCAAAAAACTACCAAACTTTGATGGGTTGTTTCTTGGAATCCATCACACATACAAATGTTTCATCTAAACCTACGATGTCATGTGAGGTCCCTCAATAATAACCTCTTTCACTTTTTCAAGAATCCAATCTAGGTATTCGCTGCATCAAGTTTTCAAATGTTGTAAAAACTAGCAAATGCATTTAGGAAATAGTTGCAATGTTACATATAACTTTCATTCCATTCATCATGGGCTCGAACCATCAACTCCAAAAGAATGAGTTGGGTAGTTTTATGCTAGGAAAGGTCTTGTTTCACACCCCAACATGTTAGATTGTTCTAGGATACATTGTGCCAAGGGTAAGTGCATGGATTTGTGACACAAAAAAGGCTCTTAAGACGCCACGTTTTTTTTGGAATCAACAAAATATAATTTGCATGAGAAAATGAAGATAGTTGCATTCAAAATTTCAAGATGCAACAAGAACAAGAGTCGAAGTGCTTCGAATCTAGTTTCTAAGGTACTAATTATTTTTGAAATTAATGAAGACTAAGGGTCTCAAAAAGGGGGGTCCAAAATAGGTCTCTTTTTGATAATATATATATATATATATAGTGTTTGAGGGCTCCCCCTTTTTCATTAACCATTTTTTAAATTTAAAATATCTAAATGGTGAGAAATTAGTTAACACCATACATGTAGTTTATCCTCCTTCTGGCTAATTTTTTTAATGAATATAATCTTATAAATTTTTGAAATGGACACATCTTGAAAAGCTGAAATTTAAGCATGCTCCCCCCTAAATTTTTTAAAAACTAATCGAAAATGGATTTTTTTCATCATGTGTAAAATGGAGTGTACTTTAAAAAATGTAATTTGTTTCACATTTTGATGGAGTAAAATCTATCCAAAAATGAAGACATGTTGGTTTTTGACCAAAAACGAAGGCATTTACAAGAGAAGTTATGGATCAAAACCTTAACTTAATCAAAATGAAAAAAAATTATATATTTAAATAGCTAAGAGAGAGGTTAATGCCATTCATGGTTTTTTTATAAAATTTCATTGAAATATGTGCAAACATGATGGTGAGCAAGGAAAAAAATGAGAAAATTTGGCATATCCTGTGCATTCACTTGTCCAAATCAACTCATTTGGTGAATGCCAAAATTGGAACTCACCAAATGGCACATCACATTTGGCATGCACCAAATTTTGCACTCACCAAGTGAGCTACTTTGACCAAAAACTAATTTTCCCCTCTTTGCTCAACCACTTTGATAATGTTGAGCGTTCATGGTTTATGATCGTAGATGGATAGTTGAGGTTTTACCTTTCATACACTCTCTACCTCCTTCCCTCTTAACCAAAACATACCCATTCTCTCTCAACCCTCTCTAGGTCTCTCCTACACTCTCTACCTCGTCTTCCATTCTTAGGGTTTAAGGTATAGGGTTGAGGGTTTAATGTATAGGATAACTCCCCCTCTTAGGTCTCTTCATCCCTTTATCTCTCTCAACCACTCTCTCTCAATTCTATCCCTTCCTCTATTCCTCCCACCCCCTCTCTTTCAAGTCTCTCCCTTGCTCTATCCCTTCCACCCTTGTCTCAAATCTCTCGCACCCCCTCTCCCTCTCTCAAGTTTTTCCCTCCCACCATAACTACTCTCCCTCTCTCTCTCTCTCTCAATCTTAGGTCTCACTCCCTCCCATGCTAAATAGACTACTCTCTCACTCCAATTCCCTCTTTCACACTCCCTCTCTCTCAGGTCTCTCCCTCAAAATATTTTCCCCATCCCTTCTCCTTCTCTCAGGTCACTCCCTCCCATACTAACTAGATAACCCTCTTTCTCATATGTCCATTTGAAAGGATTATATGCTTCTTACACCTTAACTCCCTCTCTAAATAACCCTCCCACTCCATCTCCCTCTCCCTCACTCCCTCCCACCCTACCTAGTCATATCTCTCACTCCAACCCACTCTCTCACACTCCCTCTCCCTTGGGTTTCTCTCTCAAAATATCCCTCCCAACCCCTCTCCCTCTCTCAGGTCTCTCCATTCCATACTAACTAGATAACTCTCTTTCTAAGATGTATTAGTCTCTCTCTCAGGTCTCACTCCAACCCCCCCCTCTCCCTCTGCCACGTATCTTCCCTCCATTATCCCTCCCTCCTTCTCCCTCTCTTGCATTCTCCCTCCATCTACTAGATAACTCTCTTTATGTGTCTCTCTCCATTCTCCACCACGAACTTGAAATCTATCTCCTCCAGCCCCCTCTATCACAATCCCTCACCTCCCCCTCTATGTATTTTTCTCTCTCACTCCATAGCCCTCTCTTTGGTCTTTATCTTTCTCTCTCCCTCTCATCCCTCTGAGACCCCTCTCCCTCTCAGTTTCCTCCCACCCTAAAAGATAACTCTCTCCCCTCAAATTGTCTGGGTCTCACTCCTCCACACACTTTGCAGCCATTTCTCTATACACTCCAATCCCTCTTCAGATCTCCACCTACCCCACTCCTCCCTCTCCCCCCCTCCTTCTCTCCATTCCTCTCATTCTGTCCTCTCTCCCCTCCCTCTCTCTCTCTCGTGTCCTCTCTCCTCCTCTCTCTTTCATGTCCCCCTCTCTCCTCCTCTCTCTCTCTCTCTCTCTCTCCTCCCTCTATCTCTCTCCCACTCTCTCTCTCTCTCGCTCTCTCTCTCAGGTCTCCCCTACCCACCCCCTCTCCCTCTCTCTCTCAAGACTCTCCCTCCTACCTCCCCCCTCTCTCTTTGTCTCTCTCTCCTTCCCTCTCACCCCCTTTCCCTAGATATCTCTCCCACTCCCTGTCTCTCACTCCCTCTAACTAGTAAAAAAACAACAATATGTGACTGAAAAAACTACTAAAACTGTTTATAAATGACTGAACATGGTTGCATGACTAGTATTAGTTTTTTTCCAGTCATTTATAACATGACTGAATTGATGACTAAACCATTTTTAGTTGTTCAATTGATCGATTTAGTTGTTAATTTCGTCACTCAATTGATTGATTTGGTCATTGATTTAGTCATCTAAGTGATCAAATTGCCATTAATTTAGTCATTTGATTGATCGATTTGGTCATTGATGTGGTTGTTAATTTGATTGATTTGGCAATGTGTAATTTAGTCATTAATTAGTCATTGATTGTTTTAAAATGATCACTTATTCATTCATTTTTTTATTCACTGGTATATTTTGTTGTTAATTTAGTCATTGATTGATGTTAACTAGTCACTTATTTAGTCATTTTTATTCGTTGATTTCCATCCATTGGTAGTGTATTTAGTCATTAATTTTAATTATCATTTTGATCAATTTTGGTAGTTTATTTAATTGTTTTTGTTCACTAATTTTTGTCAACTAGTAGGTGTATTGATACATTGTTTATTAATTGCATAATCATTAGTCAATTGGTAGTTTATTTAATTATTTTTGTTCACTGATTTCTATAAATGTTGGAAATGAGACAATGCTTTAATTAAGGTTTAAACATATAAAAATATAGAAAAACATAATCAATCATTCATTTGGACATAATGAAACAACTATTAAGAAGGAGAAATATTAAAATTTTATTGAGAAAACATGTTCTTACAGTAGATACACGACATACATGTGTTACAATGCCTTTTATTTGCTTATGCAAGATATTACACTTTTGATGAAAATTCTATGTTGCAACTTATTTGCAACTACACATACATGTATGTTGCACTCTCTGCAACTTTTCCTCTTCTCTACACCTCTTTATCTGCTTTGTATTTACTTCTTTTTCTACACCCCTATTCTATGTGTCTACTACTTACACAACAACATATCCCCTCTTTTATAATGCACCAGTTTGAATGAGCAAAACCCAAACAAAAAGAGAAAAACATAATTAAGGGGTTTTACATTACAAGTGCAATAAGATATAACATTCTTTGTTCTACTCATAGAATGTACACCCAAATCATTTTTTTTTGTTTTTATTTGGGTTCAACTTATTCACCTGGGCTCAATACATTCTTTGTCAACAACTTTACTCTACACACTCTACTGCTGCTAACCCTTATTTTTCTCTTATGCACTTACGACTAACACTCTTTGATTTTTTTCAAATATTTTAGTGGCCATCATGTGAAGGTCCCTTCTTTCTCTTTTAGATGGACAACTCCATATATTTTGTCTGGATGAGGAAGGGGTATGTTACTTGAGGCCTATAAAATACTTACATTTGCATCTCCTATTCCTTTCAATTTGACTCCATGTGTAATAGATAGTGAGTGAATTCACCCAATTCCCACAACAATAGCATCATGTGGATCCAACACCTCAACTATATCCCCTTCTTGTAGTTTATCAATAAATATCTAGAATAACAAAAAAATACACATTATATTGAGATATAAAACACACATTATATTGTTTTTTATAGTTGTATGTAATGTCTCATGTCTTGGAAAAAATCAGTTTTTGTATGCACTTTTATGTAACACTCTAAATTACAACTAAGCTCTAAGCTTCCATATGTAAGTTATATGTTCTCCCTTATTTCCATAATCTATGTATACTAGGTAATTACACTTCACTACTATTCTAACTAGGTTCTATCAAATAGGTAATAAGTACCTTATTTACATAATAAAACAACCATTAATTACTTGAATAGTACTTGCATGTGGTTTCATAGCACTCACCTTGAGTTCAACATGACTACCACTATGAATATCATGTGCATGGTCATTGAGTTTATCATCATTATAACCACTACCAATGTCATTGCAGACATGAAGTTGTACAAATTTGCAAAAAGTATAAGTCTAAACCAATAAAAGGGAATCCATCATTGTCAAGCTTATCTACTCTTAGGTTTTATGTGTTTAGATTTCCAAAATATACTCTAATCTTGGATGAATTTGAGTCATTTTCATCATGTTATGTCTCTTTACATAATCTCATTCACCCTTCATAAACATCATGATGATTTGGATTTCCTTCATTGTGCATCATGATCACCCTTCAATCACTGTCATCATGATTTGTCTTTCCTCATTATGCATCAAAATTGGTTGTCAATGTGTTATGGTTTCAATAGGGACTTGGCATTAAGTTTTCAACTTGAAACATGTCGATGCTCACTGCCAAGTCTTTAACTTCCATGAAGACATAGGGTTATCTTTTGACTGCCTCCTCGTGAACCACACCTACACATAATGGTTGTATACCTTGTTTCTCTGCATCCATAAAGGCCACTCACATCAAGATTTAATAGTGCTGCTCCAAACAATCTACTGCCTCCTACCCTTAGAATGCCATCCTTATCTCATACTCTTACTAGCTATGAATCAAGAACACTTAAAAGCATTCCTTCTAATATCACTTCAGATCTTCTATCCATTTTGCAAGATAGCTCTCATGAAAAGCTTGTATATCAAAACATGACATTGTCTTCTCATATCATTACAAAAAGAAAATAGTGAGACCAATATTGTACCTATATCAATGGGCTTCCCCTTCAAAAAATTGGTTCACCTTCAATGCCTAGGGTTTCAAAACCTTACCAATCAACAAGCTCTTAACAAAAAGGATTTATCCTTATGAAATATAAAGCTCAGCAATCTGCAAGTACTATTTTCTCATAACTTCAAACAACACCCATTTTTCATTGCAAACATAGAGATGATTTCCCTCCAAACTCAAAAATCAAAGATGAAACTTAATCCCTTTTTACTTGTGCACGTGAATATCATGAAAATAAGCACCATGAAATAATTAAAATGTACTTTCAATGCTTTTTTCATAAAATAAAAGACCTTTGAATTAAATACTTTATGGTGGTTGTTTGAGTATTTCCTTTCCCTCTGTCTATAATTTGATGATCATTTGCATACTTTATTGTGGTTATCTATTTATTATCATTTACCTCACATTATAGTCTTGACCTCCATGCATAGTGACATTTACACCTTGTTGTCCCTGCAAATTTCCTAATGGAATGATTATCCATTCTTTGCAGAGTGTCCCCTCCTTATTAGCACAATATTACAACTAACACAACCTTTTATTGTTCTCCACAAAAATGTGTGTTAAAGTGAAGCTCAAACAACAAACTTAAGTGATGGAAAAGTGGTAGAGTCATTAAAAGTGTGTGTTTTTCCAATTAGAGACAAAAGGTCAATAGAAAGGACTTCCAAATGAATGTTTCCAAGACACTTCATTTGAAGCAAGGAGATTTCCAAATTTTCCAAGGATTTACACATGTGGTAATAAATAGTTTTTCAATTATTCTTAGCTTATTTAGATGAGGTACTGGGTTGGTCACATAATTTCAGCAACTCATGTGACCAAATGAACTATTCCAACACATTTGAATGGGTACTTTTATCTTAGGCATGGTCCTCTTTCACACCCAAACACATCGAATCGCTCCAAGCTATGTTCAACCGACTAAATTCCTTAAGAGTCCAAAGTACAAAATAGTTGCAATCTTCGAGGGGTTGTTATTAAGATACTGTGAATCTTAGAAAATTATCATTTGAGCCTATGGGATCATGTTAGGCCCCTCTACAATTACCTCTCTTGGTTTGCACTATCTTGAAGGAATTTTTCTATGGTGGTAACTTTTCACTTGAGGAAAAAGTTGTCAAATGTAAGTAGTGTAAAGTTGCAAAGTAGTGCAACTTTCGTTCTACAACATATGTGACCAAGTAGACTATTCCAATGCATATAGATGGGTACATTTATGCTAGACATGGTCTTCTTTCACACCCAAACACGACAAATCGCTCTGAGCTACATTCAACTGACTAAATCCCTTAAGAGTCCAAAGTGCAAAATGACTGCAATCTTTGATGAGATGTTACTTGGATTGTGTTGGGCCCCTCTACAATATCTCATTTTTCACTATCTTATGATGTAGGAGCATCATGTCAAGATTATGCTTCCATGTAGAAATGTTTGAAATTTGATTCAATATTGTTTTTCTTCTCTTGTAATAAGGTTATTAGAGTCATTTTTCATATATTTAAGGTCTTTAGGAGGTGTCAAGACTAAGTTTTGGGTCAAAGATGTGAAAGTTGTCACAAATTGCAAAAAAAAAAAATATAAAAGTTGTAAAATGCAACAAGGAAGGTGAAAAGTCATTTGTCTTGTAGGTCATTCCAAGGTAGTTAGAACTAAAGAGTCATGTTGTAATGGCTATAAAAAGGCTTTTGGAACCATTTTGAACTCATGGGTGATTGAGGATAAGAGTTTGAATGAATAAAATCTTTGTTTGTTACATATTTTCTTAGAAATTCACTATTTTTTGCTAGTGTATGACTCAGTACGGGCTTGCATGCATGTATAATTGGTTGTAAGAGTAACCGATCACCTTCCTTTTGGTTTTTATTTCATGCAGATTGGTTGAGTTTTGTATCATATATCTCCATTTTTATAAAAACAATTAAAACCCTCTGTTAGGTTAAACGATGGATAGGAAAAATTGATTTTTTCTCATATTTTCCATTGGAAATTGCTAAGATTTGGTGGGAATGATCTTGAAAGCATATAATTCCATATTACTGTGGTTTTAGACTGAATGGCTAAGAAAGATGTGTGATAAATTGAGATTCTTTGATTGAAATATGTGTACAGTTTTTGTAACAAAGTTTGTGTAAGGAATCATATGTAGGTTTTTCATAAACACTTAATGGTGTGGACATCTAATGGAATTCTAAGCTTTAACAGATCAAGATTGATATGTTTCAAGTGTTGTTTAGGAGACTTGGATGGTGGAGTTAGTATATTCAATAAGCCCTGTTTGTAATGACTTAATTAGGCCTATTTTGGCAGCAATACAGTCCAATTTTGATCATGTTTCTCTAAACAACATATACTAAATTTTTGACATGGTTTAGAACCCTTTTAAGGGTATCCAAAATACTAATCACTATCCTAAAGGAAGGTTTATATTAAGAGTTATATTTGACAGTCTTGGAATGCATGGTTACAAGGAATGTAGGTAGTCATAGAAGGTTGATTCATCAAAACAAATAATCCATGTTCATGGGGCCTTGAATGAGGTTGGTTATGCCGAGCTAATCCTATTAAAGACATCTTAGGTCAGGATTTGGTGATTTGTGTCTTGTAGTCTCAAGTTTTCATTTGTACGCAAAAGTGTTATTGGGGGTTCATTGGAGGACAGTCAAAGAGGGTTTGTATATTAGATTCATGAATCTATGTTTTAAGCCTTTGAGTGAGTTTAAGCATGATGAGTTAACCCTAATGAAGGTGTTTCATACATTGGATTGATTGGTTGTGCTTAAATGCTAAGATTGTGCATATGGACATTGAGTGCCATCATGAATGGTTGATGGAAAGTTTGGAGAGGGACAATCATAAACCGATGTTTGGGGACTTAGTTGATTATAATTAGTCATTGACATGTTGTTAAAAGTGTGTTGATGATCAGTGCAACTCTGATTTTCAGATTTGAGTACTTGGGTTAAGTCTTGTGAAGTAAAGTGTGGATTGGAAATGAGTAACCAAACAAAGATGATTTTGGTGTTTTGTTTAATGAAATTGAGATAGTTGTTTTTTCTTCCTCTATATTGCATCAAAGTGGTGTTAGAGCTAGAAGACTCTAGGAAAATAGTTTTGTGGTTTTTTGTTATGTTTGTGAAGGTTAAGAAGAACCTGGTTGGTGGCCAAAAGACTAGGTTGAGGATGAGTGGAAAGGACCTAGGTGAGGTTAAGAAAGTTGAGAAAAGTGAGTTGTGAAGCAAGGAGAGACTTGCTTAGAGACCACCAGAAAGATGGAGAAATTGAGAAGAGACTTGCAAGTAGAGGAAGAGAGGAAAAAGAGAAAAATACAAGAGAATTTTGATAGAGAGTTAGCAACAATAAAGAAAGACATAAGAATATTGGAAAAATAGTTTCAAGAGACTATTATGGAGATGGAGTTGATGATAAGTTGACACTTCAAGATTAAGCAAAGACAAGTTACATGGCCTATTCAAAAGATTGTCAAAAGAAGGAAAAAGAAAAGGAAGATGATAGAAGAAGAAGTGTTTGAAGATGCAGAAGAAGGATTCAAGAATGATGAAGACATTGCAGTTATTCCCAAGCATGAAGGATAACTAGTGATGAAGGACCTGATTCCAAAGAAAGAAGACCTTGAGCTGATTAAAGTGATGATCGTGAATGAATTGATCTTGTAAATTTACAAAGAATTGAAGAAAAATGGATGAATTGTGGTTGAAACAATGTATTATTTCTTTGTAGTACTAATATTTTGGACAGGGAATCATTTGCAGATTAAGGTGCAACAGATGGGAGGATGACAGAGTGTTGAAATGAAAATTGTGAAGCAACAGAGTGATGGCAAGCAAGATAGGAAGCTAATTTGCATGGAAAAGTTCAAGCTTAAGGTGAAAATGAAGGTGTTTAAGAGAAGTTTCAAGGTGGACTAGAAGTAGGGCATGCATAGGATGGAGATTTGTGGACAACTTCAAAATTCAAGAGGAATTGAAAATTTTCTTGGTCGAGAGTATGATGCAGGAGCATCATGTCAAAATTATGCTTCCATGTAGAAATTTTTGAAATTTGATTCAATATTGTTGTTCTTACCTTGTAATAAGGTTATTAGAGTCATTTTTCATATATTTAAGGTTTTTAGGAGGTGTCAAGAATAAGTTTTGGGTCAAAGATGTGAAAGTTGTCACAAATTGCAAAAAAAAAAAAAAAGGTTTTAAAATACAACAAGGTGAAAATTCATTTGTCTGGTAGGTAATTCCAAGGTAGTTAGAACTAAAGATTCATGTTGTAATGCCTATAAAAAGGATTTTGTAACCATTTTGAACTCGTGGGTGATTGAGGATAAGAGTTTAAATAAATAAAATATCTGTTTCTTAAATATTTTCTCAAAAATTCACTGTTTTCTACTGGTATATGACTCAATACAGGTTTGTATGCACGCATAATTGGTTATAAGTCATAGAGTAACCAATAAAATTCCTTTTAGTTTTTATTTCATGTAGATTGGTGGAATTTTGAATAAGATATTTCCATTTTTGTAAAAATAGTTAAAACCTTTTGTTAGGGTAAATAGTGGATAGGAAAAATTGAGTTTCTCTCATATTTTCCATTGGAAATTGCTAAGATTTGGTTGGAATGATCTTTAGAGCATATAATTTCATATTCATATGGTTTTAGACTGAATGGCTAAGAATGATGTGTGATAAACTGAGATTCTCTGACTGAAATCTGTGTACAGTCTATGTAATAGAGTTTGTGTAAGGAATCATATGTAGGGTTTGCATAAATGCTTAATGACATGGAAATATAATGGAATTTTAAGCTTTAATAGATCAAGATTGATATGTTTCAAGTGTTTTTTAGGAGACTTGGATGGTGGAGTTAGTATATTCAATACGCCTTGTTTGTAATGACCTAATTAGGCCTATTCTAGCAGCGATACAATCCAGTTTTGATCTTGTTTTTCTAAACAACATATACTAAATTTTTGACATGGTTTCGAACCCCTTGAAGGGTATCCAAAATACTAATCATAGTCCTGAAGGAAGGTTTATATTAATAGTTATGTTTGATAGTCTTGGAATGCATGGTTACAAGGAATGTAGGCAGTCATAGAAGGTTGATTCATCAAAATAAATAATCCATGTTTATGGGGCCTTAAATGAGGTTGGTTATGCTGAGTTAATCCTATTAAAGACATCTTAGGTCAGGAGTTGGTGATCTGTGTCTTGTAGTCTCAAGTTTGCATTTGTAAGAAAAAGTGATATTGGGGGTTCATTGGAGGGCAATTAAAGAGGGTTTTTACATTAGATTCATGAATCTGTGTTTTGAGCCTTTGAGTGAGTTTAAGCATGATGAGTTAATCCTAATGGAATTTTTTCATGCATTGAATTGATTGGTTGTGCTTAAATGCTAAGATTGTGCATATGGACATTTAGTGCCATGGTGAATGGTTGATGGATAGTTTGGAAAGGGACAGTCATAAACTGATGTTTGGGGACTTAGTTGATTATAATCAGTCATTGACATGATGTTAAAAGTGTGTTGATGATTAGTGAAACTCTGATTTATTTATTTGAGTACTTAGGTTAAGTCTTGTGAAGGAAAATGTGGATTGGAAATGAGGAACCAAAAAAAGATGATTTTGGTGTTTTTTCTAAAGAAATTAAGATAGTTTTTTTTCCTTCCTCTATATTGCATCATCTTAGAGGAATTTTCCCGTGGTGACAACTTTTCGCTTGAGGAAAAATTTGTCAAATGCAAACAGTGTAAAGTTACAAAGTAGTAAAATTTTCATTCTACAACTCGTGTGACCAAACAAATTGTCCCAATGTGTTTAGATGGGTATGTTTACGCTAGAAATGGTCCTCTTTTGCACCCAAACAAGGAAAATCACTTCGAGCTACATTCAACTGACTAAATCCCCTAAGAGTCCATAATTTAAAATGGTTGCAATCTTCAACAAAATGTTACTCAGACACTATGATGCTTAGAAACTTCTCGTATGATCCTATGGGATCATGTTGGGCCCCTCTACAATAACTTCTCTCGAATTTTGCTATCTTTGAGGCATTTTCTCGTGCAAACTTTTTGCTTGAGGAAAAAGTTGTTAAATGCAAGCAGTGTAAAGTAGCAAGGTGGTGCAACTTTTGTTCTACAACTCGTGTGACCAAATTGGGTATGTTTACATTAGAAATGGTCCTGTTTTGCACTAAAACACATTGAATCACTTCGAGCTACATTAAATCGACCAAATCCCTTAAGAGTCCAAAGTGAAAAATGGTTACAATCTTTGACGAGCTATTACTTGGATATTGTGACACTTAGAAATTTCTCGTCTAAGCCTATCAGATCATGTTGGGCCCCTCTACAATAACCTCTCTCATTTTTCACTATTTCAAAGACATTTTACCATGGTGGAAATTTTTTGTTTGAGGAAAAAGTTGTCAAATGCAAGTAGTGTAAAGTTGTAAAGTGGTGCAACTATCATTCTTCAACTCGTGTGAACAAATAGATTATTCCAACACATCTAGATGGGTAATTTTATGCTAGGAATGGTCCTCTTTCACACCCAAACATGTTGATTCTATCTAGGCTATGTTCAACTAACTGAATATCTTAAGAGTCAAAAATGCAAAATGGCTGCAATCTTTGATGAACTATTACTCGGATACCATGGTGCTGAGAAACTTCTTTCTAATCCTATGGGATCATTTTGAGCCCCTATAAAATAACCTCTCTTGGTTTTTTCTATCTTAGAGACATTTTCCTATGGTGACAACTTTTTGCTTGGAGAAAAAGTTGTCAAATGCAAGTAGTGTAAAGTTGCAAAGTGGTACAACTTTCATTTTGCAACTCGTATGACCAAATGAATTGTTCCAATGCATCTAGATGGGTATTTTTATGTTATTAATAGTCCTCTTTCACACCCAAACATGCTAAATCTCTTAGAGCTACGTTCAACTGACTGAATCCCTTAAGAGTCCAAAGTGCAAAATGGCAGCAATTTTTTACGGGTTGTTACTCAGATACCGTGATGCTTATAAACTTCTTGTTTGAGCCTATGGGATCATGTTGGCTCCTCTGTACAATAACCTCTCTCAATTTTTTTTTTATCTTGAAGGAATTTTCCCATGGTGGTGACTTTTCACTTGAGGAAAAAGTTGTCAAATGCAAGTAGTGTAAAGTTGTAAAGTGGTGCAACTTTCATTTTGCAATTCATGTGACCAAATGAATTGTTCCAATGTGTCTACATGGTTATGTTTATACTAGAAATAGTCCTCTTTCACACATAAACTTGTCGAATCTCTTTGAGCTACATTCAACCAGTTGAATCTCTTAAGAGTTCAAAGTGAAAAATAGCTACAATCTTTGATGGGCTATTAGTTAGATACCATGATGTTTAAAAACTTTTCGTTTGAGCCTATGGAATTGTGTTGGGCCCTTCTATAATAACATCTCTCAATTTTTTCTATCTCAGAGGCATTTTCCGATGGTGGTGACTTTTCACTTGAGGAAAAAGTTGTCAAATGCAAATAGTGTAAAGTTGCAAAGTGTTGTAACTTTTTTTCTGTAGCTTGTGTGACCAAACAGATTGTTCCAACGTATTTGGATGGTATGTTTACACTAGACATGGTCCTCTTTCACACCCAAACAAGCCGAATAGCTCTGAGCTACGTTCAACCAGTTGAATCCCATATTCATCATTTAAAATTTATAGAACCATTAATTGTTGGATGCCAGCCTCAACCATGAATTAAAAGCAATACATTTTGCTATGATATTTTTTATGGGAAGGATCTCTTACAATTCATTTGAAACCTTTTGGTGTTAAAATCCTTACCACTAGACAACAATAAAACTCAAGAAGCATGAAGAATACACGCAAATACATGAAGTATACACATGAATGATGAAGAATACACATGAACACATGAATTATACATTGGAAGCATGGAGAATACACATGAATACACATAATATATGTGAAGTATACATGTGAATAAGTGAAGTAATGGAATTTTTAGAAATGATACAAACCACCAGGAATGGAGCTTATTTACACAATACACATCAGATGGAGCTTATTGAACAATTGCCAATAATTATTTAAGCATTAGATGTAAACAAAACCCATGCCTACAACATTCAAGCATACAATTTGCACAATACACATGATAACATCATTCAAGAATGGTAGTAGTAAAATAATATTTGTTTTAATCAAAAAAATCGTAAGACTATACAATGATATATGTTGATAAAAGTATATACGATATATCCAAAAAAGCCATACATGTTTACTAAAAAAGAGGTATATGGACATAAAATGTCACATATATATCAATAGTATGAAACATATGTTCCAAAATGCCACATAGGCATACAAAAAATGACCCTAATACATAGTCATTTCCCTCTAGGGGAAGAAAAAAGATCCTATATTTCCTTTGATAGTTGACTAGATGGAGTGCCTATTGGTTCTCTTATCTTTCGAACATGCTCACTAGTCCTCCTCTCTTCACTCCTCTGGAGCTGCAACTGATACAATAAAATAGTATAGATGTTAATACATAAAAATTGAATTGTAGAATGACATATAGCAAAATATAATCACTTATTGCATACAAATAGTCATCATGCACATTTACAACATTACAACATCTATGATCTAGAGTGACAACCACCTGTAGCAACCATCAAGATAGAAATTAAAATATATACAAGTATCATGAAATTTTTTCATAATATACCATAAAAGATAAAATACAATGTCAAATAGACTAATCTATTGCATACCTCTCTCAAAGGATCAGAATTGGCTATTGCTACAACAACTCCATGGTCTATCATGCCACCAACATCGTCAATGCTATCTAATGTCAACATCTAAAAATGAAACAACTTATATGATAGTCATATAAACAAGTTCAAGTAGTCCCTTTATAACTATCATAAATGAGTAGCAAATGAAGATGAAAAGAGCAACAATATGATTGTCATAAATGAGCAAAAATTGAAAATGTAAAAGTGCAACAACTTCATAGATAAAAATGCAACAAATAAATGCATCATGAGTGAAACAAATTTTGAAGGAAGCTAGTTAGGAATGGTGATACTGATAACGAAAATCAATACAAGGTAAAGGTCAATGACAACTGAAAGAACTTGAAACACAATGTTAAGAAAACTTTGGAAGTGATGGCAATCTATGCAATAGCACAATCCCTATTGGTGGTAGTAAACTTGCATGAAAGAGTAAATGGTTGGCCTCAGTTGAGACTACAATATAGTACTTATAGATCATAGAATGCTGAAAGTACTAAGTCCACTGGGATATTCCAAACTCTTGCAAATGCCAAAGTTCAGTGCTCATTGAGATTAAAATTGCATATTTTGATGAAGTAATGTTAATGAGGTCATTTTGTCAACATAGTGATAATGCCACAATGAAGTTCACATGAATGAAGTGAGGACTACTATGTTACTAGCATCTTTCAAAGGGATAATGGAGCATATGATGAATTAGGATGTGTCTATGGTTTTACTATAACACATGAAGTTGGTTGTTGAGGTGTGCAACAATAATGGAGAAAAGAACTTTGGTCAATAATGAGTGGAAGGAAATATTTCTTGTAATGGTACATGTATAAGATAAAATTTGGATAGAGGTGCTATAGCATAGAAGGGATAAAGAGACAAGACCAAGAGGGGATAATGGAACATATGGTGAAATAATAGAGGGTACAATGGGATGGGAGTCAAATGTGATAATTGAACATATAATGGACTAGTAGAGATTAGTGGGATGGTCCAAGAGGGGATCGTATAAAATATTGTGAACTATTAGAGGTTAATGGGATGGGATTAGGAGGAAATAAAGGAACATAGGGTGAATTAGGGGAAGATAATGGGACAAGACAGGGTATGTGCAGAATCATCATGGAAAAAATAGGCCCTTAAGTGGTGAAAAAATTTAAAAAAATCAGAGTTAGACAATTTGACGTAAAAATTTGAATAAGTTATCTATATTATTTCAAAAACATGTAAGAATAGAATCTATAGCAAATTGAATGTAATTTCTAAACTACTAGGCTTTTAAAAATCTATTTGGTGAAAATTTGAAATTTCAATACAAGTAGCACTTAAATTTTAGAGAAAAATAAGTAGGTGTCTGTTTGACCACCCTAACCATAATAAAATGGTAATTTTTTTATAATATTTTAGATATAAGTAGAGGACTCATATCCTGATGTTATGCATATTTTTTTGTAATTTTTTTCAGGTAAATAATGAATTATGATTTTTTTTATTACAAATTTTAAAAAATATAAAAACTTGTATGTCTAACCACCTTAACTTGGTCAAAAATTCATGAAATTCATTTTATTTTTAATCATATATTATGCGAAACATAGAATGTGACCCATGTTTCAGATTCAAAAAATTGATACCATTTGAAAGCTATAGATGTTTTTTAATCAACTTATCAATCAGGACTTTAGTCATAATTCAAATAGAAAATGAATACTAATTATTTATTAAATTCAAACTAAAACATAATTTATAATGGTGGAAAGCTGACAATCTTCTTTAAAAACCTTTTTTCGTTTCATCAATTTTGGGTAAAAAAAAAGTCATCAGCCACATGCCCTACACATATCCATCATATTGCCACTTTTTGGCCCATCATGATCCTACACATGCTCGATTGAGAGGGGATAATGGAACATATGGTGAAATAAGAGAGGGTAATGGGATGGGAATAAAAGGGGTTAATGGAACATAAGAAATGGACTAGAATAGATTAATGGGATGGGACAACAAAATATAGCATGAACTATAAGAGGTTAATGGGATGGGATTAGGAGGGAATAAAGGAACGTCGGGTGAATTAGGGGAAGATAATGGGACAAGACCAAGAGGGGATACTGGAACATATAGTGAAATAAGAGAGGGTAATGGGATGGGAATAGAAGGGGTTAATGGAACATAGGATGGAATAGTATAGATTGATGGGATGGGCTAGGATGGGATAACAAAATATAGTGTGAACAATTAGAGATTAATGGGATGGGAATAGAAGGGGTTAGTGGAACATAGGATGGAATAGTATAGATTGATGGGATGGGATAGGATGGGATAAAAAAATATAGGGTGAACAATTAGAGGTTAATGGGATGGGATTAATAGGGAATAATGGAACATAGGGTGAATTAGGAGGTGTCTAGGGTTTGACTATAGTACATGAAGTGGGAACTTGGCCTATGTGTAGTAATAATAAAGAAGAGTTATAGGATGAAACGTGGATAAAGATGGTATAACATAGAATGGATAAAGGAACATAGGGGATGATGTAACATAGGGTCAAATAATAAAGGGTACAATAAGATGGGAGTAGAAGGGAATAATGAAACATAGGATGGACTAATAGATATTAATGGGATGGACTAGGAGGATATCATGGAAAATAGGGTGAACTATTAAATTTTAATGGGATGGGATTAGGAAGGAATAAAGGAACATAAAGTGAATTAGGAGGATAATGTGACACAATCAAGAGGGGATGATGGAACATAAAATGGAATAGTAGAGATTAATTGGATGAGCTAGGATGGGATAATAAAATATTTAAGGTGAACTATACTAGAGGTTAATGGGAAGTAATTAGGAGGGAATATTAGGCAATAAAGTGAATTAAGTGGTGTACATAAGGTTTGAATATAGGACATGAAGCAGGAACTTGAGGTGTGTAGTAATAATGTATAAGAGATTTGGTCAATAATGAGAAGGAAAGGTTTCTTGTAACAATTTGTGTATAAGATGAAATATGGAGGAAGGTGGTATAATATATAAGGTGTTAAAGATTGGGATATGTGATATAAAATGATTAAAATATCCATGATGATAGGAATTGAAGAATGAGATGGATGTTGAATGGTAAATATAATTAGGATCTCACAAGACCAACCAATATTTGTGTTTCTCATCAATTTTTTAGATTTGTATACACAAAATTATGAAAACTAGCTAACATTGTTTTACAAAACCATTAATGAATAAAGGTTAACTGAGTGAAAGTTGTTTGAGGACATGAATAGCGAGGTGTGGAGCTTGAAGGTCCACCGGGAAACTATTTTACATCCAAAGCATGTTATGAGACAAACATTCAAATAACATTCAGCTGTTCAAATGCAAAAATAATATCTTTAATACTAGTTTCATACCCGTGGACTCAACATTGAGAATGAATAAGGGTTTGTAGGAATGGAGCACGTCTCTTGAACACTCTAACCTTGAGATGTCATCATATTGATTCTACTAATTTAGTTATTATTAAATTTCAAAATATAATTTAATAAACAAAATTAAATGAACTTGTTGAATTTTACCTAAGTATCAATGTCAAATGTATTATTTAGCAATTCAACTGTCATAGCCATCGCCTCTGCAACTAATGTAGGTTGTGTAGCTGCATCATGAGCACTCTAATAATCATGCATGCAAACAACACCACAAGCACCACAATGGTGGGATTGAGCTTAGGGCCTACACGTCTCCTCCACATTTGGCTCTACTAGAGGCCTCACACACTGTATAATGGTCGGGGTGAGCGAGCTAATCAACTCCAACGTCTCCACCTTGACACTACCCTTAACAATGGATGGAATGACAACATGCTCCACCATGGGTTTGGCCAAGGGTCTCAGTGCTAATTGTGGATTACATCATGCACCCGGTCTATCATGTGTGGTGCCCCCACCTCTAACTTGAAAGTCTAAGATGCAAAAATAATTTGGAATCTTATTGAGGATAAACCCACAATAGAGTTTCCTCAAAAATTACTATGGTACCTCATGGTTATTGCATGGAGGTTGGTCAAATACCATCCACCACCACTCCCAAAATTTATTTTTAATTAATTAATGGTGGCACCAATGGATGGGGAACCTCCTACATGCATGAGATAAAGGTGTGTTGGTTCTTGAGTCTGTAAATAGGGCACACAAGTCGGCTTTGCTAGAATTTTTTTTTCACATCTACATATAACAGACCACTAGCAACAAATTGTCTTAACTCATGCCTCTTATTTGACCAAAAATTTATTTTCTCGCTCATTTCTCCTACATGAGATACAATTGACTTTAATGATTCAACAATCCATCTCCTATAAGGGTAGGTTTCAACATGCTCAGTTAATCTTCCAATTACTTGTTCAATGTCTCTTTTATTGTGTTCAATTTGATTTAGGATATTTTCTTGTGTTCCTTGAGGATGCCTATGAACTGATGGAGGGATTTGAGGTTGTTATTGTTTAGGAGGCTCTTTGTGAGGGGGTGATTGTGAATTCTCAATGTTTGGAGGTGGAGATTCATTCCCTAAGAATTAGAACAAAGTTTTATTAAAAACCTATTTCAATTTACATTATAAATCAAATTCAAAATAAAAATAATAGAAATACATACCTCTTCACAATCTTTGACCTCTTTGATGTGTTGGCGGCATCCTCATGAAGAATTATAAGCTAAGAGTGTAAGAAAATGGAAGATATTTGGCAAGTGTGAGTTGCAGAGATGAAAAAATCCAAGACAAGCCATGGGTTGAGAAAAAATGACAAAAGGAAGGCACATTTTTAATTTTTATTTAAATTTTTCATTGGCACTCACCAAATTTGGCGTGCACCAAATGGTATTTTTTGGTATTTTGTTTCTCAATTTGGCATGTTTTTTGTGTCACAAATCTATGTACACACACTTAATGCTTTCTATTTAAGACCCTTAAGTAGAAAAAGTGCAAACTTTGATGATTTGTTTCTCAGAATTTGTGGCACATATAAATTTTATGTCTAAATGTATAAGGTTATGTAGGGTCCCTATATAATAAGCTCTCTCAATTCTTCATATCTCCAATCCATTTCGCCATGGTGACAACTTTTCCACATTAAAAAAAGCATGAAAGTAATCATTAAATGACATAACACATGAACACCAAATTTTTATGTGTAAAACCCAAAAAGGGAAAAACCATGGTGAGGATTAGCTCACAATATATTATAACCAGTTATAAAATATTACAAAAGTAGTCACTACATGTGGATTCACTGCCCATAGAAAGAAAGAAAGATAGATATAAGAGAAAATGACTCACTATCAAGATTGAACTACTACAAATGCATCTATGATATGTTGAATTATAGTTCCACTGAATCTCAATAGATTGAATCAACACACTTCATCATATTCAAATCTAACACTCTACTCTATTCTAAATTCACATACTTTGCATTCTATGTACTCTCAACATTCACAACTTATTCATCATTATTTGCTTTATTATTATCATCATATCACTATCTACTGTCTCCAACTCAAAAATGACCTTACATTTATATTTTATAAACTCATCTAACATTTGTAAGAATTCGTATAGATCTGTAAGATTGGATCTTATTTTGTGGTGGAATGCAGACCAATCAAAACATACACACTATTTAAGCTAAACATTGTTACTAGTAGAACAAAAATTTTGTCATTCATAACTTCTTCACCAAGGGTCAAAACAATGTGAAAATTTGGATTTAGACTCCTCTAACATCCAAAAAAATTGTATGAGAACCACATAACATGATTTGTCAAGGCAGACCAATGCAGATCAAATTATCAAATGCCATTTACATAAAAATACTTGTTCTAACACAACCAAATTTCCACTACAACTATCTATACAAGATCAAACTTTCTTGCAGCTAAGCACTAGATTACCATCTTCATGCATGCTCAAGCTATACAAAATGGTCTGCATAATAGTCTTCATACCAATATACACTATTGACATCAATGACAACACTATACTTGCATACTGTACAACTTATGCTCAACCCTCATGCTCATGTTGCCAATAAGAATATCAATGACAAACTTCTTAGTCTTCTACCAATCTCCCCCTTAACCTTTCAACACATTACATCTTTTATGATTGAATTGTTGAAATTTTAATTTCTATTTTTATACTATACATTATGTATATTTGTTGAAGCAATTTTTAATTACTAAAATCTAAAATACACTTGATTTTTTAAATAAAAAAAAATATTAATAATATCTCAATTCAATTTATTTTTACAATCTTGTCATTTTCTTATTATCTAATAATTCAATTTTTTTAGAATAATCAATTATAATACCAAATAATCAAAAGGATCAATTAAATAAAGATGAGCTTCCTAAAAAAATTCAATGAGTGCTACTATGATTTTCTAGGAGTATTTTAAAGAAGTTCTCCATGAATCCAAATTTATGGAAGCTAGTGGCCTCATGAATTTTATTATTTTGCATATTCAATTCAACAAAGTATCTAAATATAAAATGATAAAAAAAGTAAATTGATATACAATACGTAAAAGTATTTTGTACAAGAATTCAATTCAATGTCTAGATACCCATTAATCAAAGCCTAAGTTTTCTTAGGTTCAAACCTTCAAAATACAGAAGAAAAACCTCCAAAACAAACCTATATTTAGTAAGCTCTATGAAATAGTAGTGATGAAATATAAATTAAAATAAATTTTATTATTGAAATATATAATGATAGTTTAAAGTATTTGTATTGTTATTGTTTTTCTTTCATTTATGCACTACTCTCTCATTGATTTGCAAACAAAGAGATTAAAAAATATAAAGATAGCTAATTTTCTTTCCAAATTTTTTTTTAAGTTAATTGTGAAGAATCTAAAATTTTCAATAATTGACAAGCACTAAAATAATTTTCTTAGCTAAGGGAGATGGGCCAATAGTGGGTCGGGTCCAATAGTGGGGATAGAAGTAGTCCACAATGGGTCCAATAGTGGAGCACTTTAATATCCAATTGTGGAGCAATTATTTCTATTCATAAAGTACAAAAAAAGTACAAATCATGTCATGCCACCTCAACGTTCCACTATTGGTCTCACTTTGTTTTTGGACCTTTTTGAACATCTCAACAAAAATCATGTTGATTTGGCATCATATTTGATGACGTGGCCTTGAAACTTTAATTATAAGCAAGGGACTTGCCAGATAAGCTACTGTACAAATTTGGGAGTGATTTGAAATTTTCACATAGGACTTCGAGAAGCGTGAAGTTAGGGTGGCCCACTATAGGCCCCTCTCCCTTTGTGGGGGAGAATTACTAGCCCCACCCTAAATGCACCTATTCAAAATTTAAAAAGTAAGGATTCTCATTTATCATAAAAAGTTTCTAAGTAATCCTATAGCATTTTTTTGTCTCATAGAACCCCTACTCATAAAACCCCTTCATATAACCCCACCCTAAAAATTGTCTTCTCCTTCACAATTAAAAATAAAACAAAGATTCACTATCACTTAACACTTGCTATGTCTATAACTATAACTAAATACACAATCTACTTAATTAATTTAGATTTATTTATACTTATAAGTACACATTGCATTTGATTAGCCTAGATTAATATTAAGGGAATTTCATTTTAAACTTTGATTTGTTAAGAGACAGAACAACTTTCTTAGTAACAACACACTTAACAATTGTTACTTTTGAATATTCCTTTTCCTCTTGTTTTTTTTTTGCCAATTGTTTGATAGCATTTTTCCTCACATCTAACCTTTTTAACTTTAAAAATGGGATTACGTATTGATCAGTAAAGAAGACTGAACACAAATATAAGATACGGAAGATATGCAACGTTGTTATGGTCATTATAAGTAAATCTTGTATTCTATAAGCATTCAAGGCGGCAGTCTTCAACCATTGTAAATGTACTGAAACCAATCAATTTAAGGCCAATGAGATTGATGTTTGCCATTGAAATGATAACAATACCATGCAAGGAAAACTTCTCTTTGTTGACAATATTCATGTCAAGCAATGAGGAAAAATTAAGGGAGTTCAAGACGATTAATGGAATGCTCAAGAATGCCGCCAAAATACAAATAGTTGCCCAACCTTACTCCACCGGTAATAAGTGGCTTTTTAGAGTCATAGAAAGCAATGGGTTCTCCATTCTCATTCAAGTTCAGAATGGCCCCTTTCTTAAACAACACATATGGGTTTATGATACTCCACATCCTCACCAAAACATGCCTCAATGCTGGATATTTGACAGTCAGATCCCACAGCAAGGTTCGTCTCTGCAGAAAAGAAAAAACTGCATTGGGCACTGATAAAAGATAAAAATTGAATTCCAAAATATATAACAATAAGAGTGCAAGATCAGTGGAAATTTGTCTCCTCCCTCTATCTAAAGGTCAAACGCTCTTGTGATAGTCGAGCATTATACACATGAAGGAAAGGCAGAGGGGCTTTTCAACCAGATGATAGGAGAAACCATTGCCGTGCATCTTTATAGCCTAAGGTACTTCGATATGTAATTGTGCATAGTGTTGACAGACGAAATCTCTCCTTCTCCCTTGATCTAGAGTTCCAGTGCTATTTTGGTGGTTAAGCGTCATGCGTGTGAGGGGAAGGCTATGTGCCTTGACCATGGGGAGATAGGAATGGCCTAAGCTTGCAGACCATGTTGACGTACATAGTATTGGGAGGGAAAGTCTCTATCCTTCTTTCTCGATCTAAAGTTCAAATCCTCCTTCTGTGATCAAGCCTTATACGCACGATGGGAAGGAAGAGGGGGTCAACAACAGGGAGATAGGAGGTAGTGTTTATGTTCTCTTAGTGGCTAAGTTTGTAGGACATGTTCATGTGCATTTGATGATAAGAGAAGTATTTCTTCTTCTCTCTCAATGTAAAGGTCAAGTGGTATTTGATGGTTAAGCTTATCTGCATGGGTGGAAGGCAGAAAGAATCAATCACAGGAAGATAGGAAATGAAATTTGTATTCCTATGTCCTCATCTTGTCCTAATAGAGTTGATAGGGATGCCTCTGTTCTTTCCCCTTGATCTAAAGGTGAGTGCTATTTCAGCAGCCTAACCTTATGCACATGTAGGAAAGGCAGAGGGATTTGAGCACAAGAAGATATAGGAGGGAACATTTATGTTCCTTAATGGCCTAAGCTTCCAAGGCGTATTGTTCATGTGTTAAGACTAATGTAAAGGTTATGGTGTACAACCATTTGTTTTAGCAAGATTTCTGGGATTTTAAAAAGAAGAATGAAGAAAAGATAATGGCAGAAATATATTTACCCCAAGAAGACCAATCCAGAAGGTGCCTTCTGCATCCACTCTAACATTATCAGGAATTCCAGGTAGATTTTCTATGAATGTTTCAATTTCCCCTGATTTCTCTCCTTTTAGCCAGTATTTCCTACACCTGAAAACAAAAGTTTCACAGAAAACCAGGAAGTCCTCTTGGGCAGAGAGAGCCACTCCATTGGAGAAGTAAAGGTCCTTGAGCAGAACAGTCGCAGTTTTTGTGGTGGGATCGAATTTGATCAGCCTTCCATGAGGACGATATTCAAATATTTCTAACTCGAATTTTGCAGGGCTGTATTTATAGGTAGCATCTGTGAAGTAAATCACTCCATCTTTTGTAACATCCACTCCATCAGGCATCCTGTGAACAAAAGAGATGCCACTTTTAAAATTGGTCACTTATTTGATTATGAAAAATTTCGAACATTTTATAAATCTATACCGTGCAGGAATTAGAATAGAAGAATTCATACCACATGTTTTTCAGTTACAACTTTATATTACCCCTTAATAAGAGGTAAAGGTTGTTTCTTAGGACATAGCCAGGCCAGATGACAATTTGGCATAGGAAAACCCCTAGTAAAACCCTACACGGATTTTCTTTCCAATTGTCGTATGCTATATATTTCAATTTTTTTTCAGATAAGCTCACCTCGTTACCAAGCTTGGGAGTGAACCAAACCTTACCAATCCATGTAGATCAGCAAAGGTTAAACCTCTGCTTAGGAGAGGGTTCCAAGCCAAAACAGAAGCATGTTACTGAAGAGACATCAGTTCAACTCCTTTGAATGCCGTGTAAAATGAAATTTGAATTTTTGCAGGTTGGGTAGCCCATTGCACAGCCACAGACAACCTTCGTTTTTTGGTCTTAGCAGTTTGGGTAGCCTGTATTTTTTATCCTTGACAATTTGGCTAGGTCATGCTCCCATAGTTTAGAGAACCCTACATTGTCGTGGTTTGACAATATTCACAACTAAAAAATCCACTTTTGATTTTGATTTGGGCAGCTTAGCAGTAACTGTTGTTGTTCCTCTTTGGACACAAAGCTGATTGGATATCATATAAACCACCTGATTAATACTAGTTAGGTGATCCTAAGTGACAACCAGTACATATGCTAATTGGTTTTTAAACTACGACTCTGCCCAACTCAACTGCATAATGCTCTGTGATTTTGAGTTTGAACAGCGAATAATTCCTTACAAAGAGCCCCAAAAGGATTACTTTAACTTTCAAGCCTATTAAGAGTCAGTAAGATGTTTGGACAAAGATTCAATCGGTTGACTCGGGAAATTATTCAGGCTAGCTGCTCATGATCCTATTTATGCAATACCTTCTTCACACCTTCCTACCATTTACCTAAATTTTCAATATAAGATTATTAAGGACGATACACTCATAAAAATAAATATCAAAGTAAATTTTCAACATGATAAGCATACCTATCATGAAAATACATATAATTGGCCTGACTGAATGAGAGCTTATGACGATTATGTCAAGACTTTGGAAATTAGTGTTACCCTATTGAGGGGGTGTTTCAATTGAAGGTGATTGTGGTTTGAAGTTTTGAAATGTTGGTTTGCTTCTTTCTATGTGTATAGGAATGGAACAGTGGCATCTGCTTTCATGCTTTAACTTTATGACCAAACAGCAATTTTGATTAACTCGTGACCATTTGTCTAGTTATGGTCTATGTGCTTAAGTTTGAAAAAGAACTCCAACAGGGTAACTTCCAAAGGAAGAAAAATATTGTTTCACAATTTATAGACATGTATTAAGCCATTACAGCCAAAACAAAGAAGAAAAGAAAGAGTATTGAGCCACTATGGTCCTTTTCCTCTTTGGGGATTAGGCCCATCTTATCTAGTACTTTTCCTTTCGGTGAGCATTAATTTCCTTGCTCTGAGGACTGTTGTTCCAACAAATTCAATTTTGAGTTTCAGCTGGCTTCTCTTTCTATGTAATGGGTCCGTCAAACTACAAACATGTACAGATATAAGAGGTAAATAAAAATGAATTGAACAGAGTTTCCTAAATGTATGTTTGAAAAATAAAGGGTTCTGCCTGCTTCTTCACTTTTGTATGCTTTTGACAGCGAATAAACTATTTACCAACATTATGGGAAGATTGTTGCATTCGTTGCATCTATAAATATTCAAATATGTGAATGAATAAAACATTGAGCGAGTGTGTGTTTACTGTTCTGTTCTTTGAATCATGTTTGTTTCAAGAAACAAAACAGATGAAATAGAACCAGGGGAATTGATATCATATCACATACTTGAATTTTGCTCCGCCAGCCTCGTTGCACAAGACCTCCACATTGCCCTTTGTCACATTCAGTAAGCCCTAATATAATTTTTACAAGGAAACCATGAATTTTCAATCCAAAATTTTAAAAAGCATGATAATACTGCCTTTAAGAGATGGTAGATAAAACACAAACATAAAGAATACCTCTGAGGATGGTGAGGAATGGGTATATAACACATGCAATCTCCATTTTATAGGACTTAACTTTTAAAGCACAATATCTACTTCTTAAACACAATGCTCTGCATCAAATTACTTTTAAAACACAGCAGATAACAGGTGCACTCTAACTCTTGGGACGTGTGAATACATATGCCTAATTTAAACAGTTCAAATACACTGAACTACTGGTATACTTTTACAGGACATGACCATTAATACATCGCAAATAACATGTACAAGATAAGTAGCTTACCTTACGCAGTTCACACACAATGAGCTCATCATTCTTACCAACCGCCACACCCAAAGGCCGCCCCCCAACAAATGTCCAATTTTCCACCCTCCCTTCATCAAACCAAACCCGCTTAATCCACCCATCCTCACATCCAGTGAAAAAGGAATTCTTTTCTCTGTCAAGAGCTAAATCTTCTGGCCCGTGTAGCAGCCCCAAACCTATCTTTTCTGCCTTTTCAAGCCTCTCATTGGGAGCATAAATACCATCTTTCATGGGAGGGGAAGGTAAAAGACTTATGGGGGCAGGATCAATTTGAGATGTTCTTACCAAGTAATTCCATGATGCTGCTGAGGCCAAGAACAGAACAGCCAGTAAAGCTGCATTCTTCACTTGGACTTCTCCCATCTCAATTTGACTCAACTTTTTTCTTGTGTGATGTTGCTTCAAATTGAAGTGCTCACACAAAAATCATGGTTGGAGTAGACTTTTTATAAGGCACTGCATCTACCTACTTAAGCCTGCCATGTTGAATTCTGAGTAAAGAACTGACCACTATGACCATGTTTTTCCAATTGTCTGTTTTCTAATTTAAATCACTGTTGAGAATAAAAGTTGTATATGTTAAATAGCTCTCTTAATCGTAAGAATACGTCAGCAAGTCCTATTGTTTAAGCTGGTCAATGTTGGTGGAAGATAATGGGGGTTGGTACACCTAATAACCTGTTATTACCCAATTAATTGAAAATTATTTTCTTTAAATTTCTACAACGTAATGAGTACAAATTAGTTATGGCCCCGCTCAATTGACACATAACAATTAAGGATTGACAAAATACTTGCAAGCTAAATTGACATTCTTTAGAGTTCGTAGTATATTTATTTTGTATTTGATTAATTAAAAAGTTGAGCTTAAATTGACATGTGTTAAAGAATCATTGACTTCATTATTATTATTTATTTCTGTGGGTGTTAAAGTATATTTTTTTTTTTCAGTTGTTAGGGACAACAATGGATCTCTATTCAACTAAGAATACAGTCCAAAGGAGCATGTGTTGTATACTTTTGGAGAAAAGTGATATTTATCTTATTGTAATTTGCAATCTGCATTTGTATAGTTGCTTCTTTCAAGATTCTTGTCCTGAAAGCACCTTCTTTTTAAGCTTTTTTTTTTTACATTTTTTAATTAATAATATATGCAAATTTTCAATTAAAAGACTATTTTCTTAAATCATAATTTTTAATAATTAAAAAAAAAAACAGAGTACATCATTTGTATTTATGATGAAAATTAGTTGACATGTGTAAGGGTGAAGGTTGTATACATAGTATTATTCCCTTTGTTTTGTGTTTACTTTGGTTCACTTATCTTTTATGTGATGATAAGTATATAAATGGTGTGATTTTAGTGAAGGTTAGTATTCAATTCAAATAATACTTAATTTCATCTACTAATTTCTAAGACTAGTTTTTCCCTCAATTTATCATTCCTTACCCACATTTAGATTCACAATTTATGAGAACAACTTAGGTTACTTATGTAATTTGAAGAAGTGACCCCATAAATTTTAAATTTAAATTCAAATATTGGGACTAAACTAACTTTCAAATAGTCATTATTTGTTAATCTAAAAAATAAAACAATAGATAGAAAGCTTTAGCAAAAAATGTGTTTTAAATGTATATCAATGTTTAATATCACAGTCAATGATCCACCATTTTTCCTCTTCATCTTGATGATAGATCATATAGCGTAATAAAAAAAATTGATATAAAAACTCAAAGACAATAATTTTTCTAGAAGTTTTCTAACTAACTATTATGGAGTGTGGAAATATTATGTCTTTGAGCACAAAATGTTTCATTGGCCACCTTTGGAGTTGCATTTATGGACTAACTTAGATTAATTTTAAGGAACTTAAGGTCATGTACCTAGATATCTTGACCATACCTAGAGAACATTCAATTACATTGTCAAAGCATATATTATTTTGTTCTACATCAACATCTAGGACATTCTTTGCATGATTGTTTATTGTTTTAGAGAATTTATACAAAAATCATTTACTCATGCTATAATAGTGTGATATTTTTTTATTTGATGAAATGAACATTTATATCGACTATAAATTCTAACATATTTTTTGAGTGAAGATCCTATTTAACATTTGGAAAGATTGAATTCTACACATCTTTTTTAAATAGTGTGATATTAAATGACAGTCTTAATATATAATGTCGAGTCTCTAACTTTCTTGGAATGTATTATTGGTGTAAATAGTGACTTATCAAACTAGTCTCCACTTAGGGACTTTCATAGTTTTGTCTCACCTCATGTGGTTGAGACATGTGTCTTCATTTGTGAGATACCTCTTCCATGCACACTTGTCACTCACTAGAAAACTTGTCATGTGAGTTAACAAATGTTCCATCATTTGAAGGGTAGTAAGTCATTATGTTCGACTTGCTTACCTTCATCACCATGCTTATATAAACAAGGTCACATTGTACATTCTAATCAACTCTTGATAGTCTCATTTGGCTTATTGTGTGCATGTATTTTATAAAATAAAGTTTTTTATTTTATTTTTGATTTCTAATCATAACATGGTATCAAAGACATGCAAGCAAACCCCTTCCCAAAATCTTGTACCAAGCCTAGACAATACTTCAATATTTTGGTTTGCATTGTATATTTAGATCTTTGTTTGAGTTGTTGGTTAAATTATTCATTGTTGCTCATGAGGCTTTGACATGACAAACCTTGGACTTCTGCATTTCTTCCTTGGTCTTCAAGTTCTTCAGTCTATTGAGGGGATTTCCATATATTACTCTCTAAGTTACACTTAAGAGTGGTGTTCGTGTAAATAGTGACTTTACCAAACTAGTTAGTTGTTAATCTACCTAGGAAAATCCTATTCACATTGCTTAAAGTGAATGAATGGATTTCTTTAAATGCAACATACAACACAAATCAACATGAATATGTGTGTTATATCAATTAAAAATGACTAATAAAGAAGATTAGATGTAAATTTGAAATTATAATTTTAAAAGTTCAATGTTAGATCAAACTCTACACTCCCAAATCTAATCCAAAATAATGAATAAAGAATCTAAAGATCAAAGTCGCATCTTTGAAAAAGAGTGATAATAAATCAGATTATAAATAATGATATTATGAATCAAATTTATAAAAAGAATACCACTTGTAAACGGAGTGTCAAATTTCCCATTAACAAAAATGGGATGCTTTGAATTCTGCGCGAAGAGGAAATCGCCGACGAACACGCCTGCCTTTGACTAAAATTTTGTGATCAACGTAAACTATTGTTTTCTGATAAGATGCTACCTACCATTAGCATTTTTTGCCCTTTTCTTTTGGGTCTGAAGCGAGACCTCAATCAGAAAAAAGTCCGCGCAAGGCATATTTGTGGTGGGCTTGTCCTCTTGAATAAGGGGTTCCAAAAGGAAAAAGTTACTGTTACATATGCAAAGATTTATATAATTTGCCAAATGTATTCTTCATTATGTGATGCCTTTGAATCTGAAACAAACTTATTCTGCGGAAATTCAGATGGATTTACAAGTTCAAAATGTTGTTCTGTTAGTTGTTATCTGCCTGGCCTCTGCGGCAAAATCTCAAGTGGTTTTAGGCTCCATTAACCCCACGCCTACTTCTCTCATGACTGATGGCATTAATGCACTCAATAATGGGCTTGAAAGGGCAGAAAAGATTGGACTAGGGCTGTTGCCAAGTCCAGAAGATTTGGCTTTTGACAGAGAAAAAAGGTCATTTTTTACTGGGTGCGGGGATGGTTGGATTAAGCGGGTTTGGATAGACGGGAGGGATGCAGAACAACAGGTGGAGAACTGGGCTTTTGTTGGGGGTCGACCTCTAGGGGTCGCTCTGGGTCCCAATCAGGAGGTTATTGTGTGTGAACTTACTAAAGTAAGTAATTTTTCGTGTATGCATTCACATGTTGGGTATTGATAAATAATTTTGCAGTTAGGTTTAGGTTTATAAATGTGATGCTTTTTAATGATTTTTTATGCAGTCTAATTTACCCTTTTTAAAAGATTCTGGAATGAATATGATTATGTATACTGATTTTATTGGATTTAGTTGCATAGTTTTTAATCTACATTGATCAAGTGTCATGATTAAATGGTTCACAAGAATCTCTCTTTCTGCATAATTCTTAACATTTTTAATTTACTGTGCAATATAGAAGAAACATTTGTGTAAAAAGTGAAGACAATCTTTTTCATCAAAAGAATTATGTTCATGTTAGGGCCTGCTAAATGTGACGAAAGACAAAGTGGAGGGCTTGTGCAGTGAGGCAGATGGATTCAAATTTAAGTATGTGAATTAATTTTTCTCTTTCCTCTTTACTTTTCATGTGCAATTTATGTCGAGAATATTTCTATTTAAGTTAATGTAACTGGGTGAAAATAAAATGATTCTGGGTTCATTTTTGCATGGTTTATTACTTGAAATTGTTTTGAATTAGAATAATTCTATTTCTTTTGAAGTTCAATGTACATTACTGAAACTTGTGGAGTATGGGAAGTGTTAGTAGTCTACTGGTATTTTAAATTATTCATATTGAAATATTTATTTTTGTGTAAAGATATATATTCATAGTCATTTTGTTTTATTTATTATAAAATGTTATATGCATTTATGATAAGATGAAGAGAAATATCTTAATTTTTTATTTTTTTTCATTTCAGATGTTTTTAGCTAACATTATATAATTAGTTACATCAAGAGACATTTTACAATGACAATAGAACATAAAATTTCATGTTGTGATTATAATTTATATACATAAAAACTAAAACACAACAAACATTATTTAAAAAAATATCAAAACTAAAACTATAAAATTAAAAATATAGCAAAATATTTTTATTAGTCTACCATTAAGGAGATTTATAAGAATATTAAAAAAGGGTGGATGGATGTAAGGGAATATGAAATTAGCCGGACCAATATTTTGAATGGTCATCTCTACCATAACTCTTTCTTAACTAATAGATCGACAATTCTAAGAGTAAAAATAAGAAAACACATTGTAATATCTGACATTCAAAAACAACATATTGATCTTTAATCACTCCAAACTAGTTTTACAAGACTCCTAGAGACTCGCCAAAACCTGACAAGTCCCAAGACAAGGAGGTTGAAATAGGGACTTGTGACTTGGTTACTCATTGAGTTCTAATAATTAGCCTTAGCTAGTGAGAATTAAACAAAATAGAACATATAAAATAAACTCCAAGACTTAGAAAGCACACTCATTTCATTTGCAAGCACAAGGGGGGGATAAAAAAGATTTTTGGAGCCAAAGTGACATATCATGGGAAAAAAAAATAGCACACAAGTTGAACAACAAGTATTGATTGAATACTACTTGGGTAGTGTTGTGACCTTTTCACACATCACCCCATTCAAAATGGGGACCCCCTAATTTTTGCTTCATTCGGGTCTTTTGGCTTTAGTTTTGTGGCGGTCTCTCTTTGTTCCTCATATCTTTCCAGGGATGTACCCATCTTTTGGCCCAGTTTGAAGCTTTGGCTAAGTCTGGAGTGCGTATTGACAGATTAGGGTTTTATTCTTCAGGCTTGTTTTGGGGTTAAATTGAGTTGGCAAATTGAAATCTGAGCTTGGCATTTCAATCAGGAAGGCTTTAGGTAGGTTCCCATTAAAATTTCACTGAATTCTGACAACTTACTAGTTTTACTAAGTACTCAATTTGGGACCTTTTTCTTAGGACTTTTGAAATTCTGACCGCTTCACCATGTTTAGAGCTCTTTGAGCTGCTTGCTTGCAAAATTTGAGTGAAATCAGACAACTTTCTATTTTTAGTAAGTCCCCTATTTGAGGCTTTTCTGTTAGGGTTTTTGAAAAACTGTCTGCTACATTAGATTCAGGACCCTTCAAAGTGCTTACCTGCAAATTTTGAGCCAATTCTGAGAACTTACTATTTTTAGCAGGTGCCCTAGTTTAGGGCCTTTTTCTTAGGGTTTTGGAAGTTTTTATCATATCACTGAGTTTAGACCCTTTCGGGGGACTTGCATGCAAAATTTGAGCAAATTCTGACAACTTTCTATTTTTAGCAAGTCCATCTTTGGTAGGCATGTTGTCACCGGAGCAACTCTAGCACTTCAACTTTCAGAACAGAGCAGTACGCAACGAACACGACATCAAACGGAGGTCTACAGAAGCGCATGCAATAAAATTAGGGTTTCCTACTTCCGTGCCTAAAATGAAGGGTGTAATGCGAGAAAAATTGAAAACCGATGTATCCCATTGTGATCAGCATTCTTCGAGGAATCTATTGGCAAAATTTGAGCGCATTCTGCACACTTACTATTTTTAGTAAGTCACTTCCAGAATAGGGCCTAAAATAGCAGGTGCACGCAAAAGACAGGTGTGAACAAGTTTGTCATGTCATGAGGGTCAGGGTGAGCGAAAATCAAGTCTCAAGAAGCTAAAAATCAATGAGAATCACAAAGACCTCAGAAACTGCTAAAAATAGAAAACGAAGGTGAGCAAGGGTGAAAAATGCCTAAAGCATTGAGCATGAAAATACATGGGTGTAAATGCGCCCTAAGAAGAGAAGGTAACATGAAAATATTCTAAGGCGTAAACTTGAAATGGCACCCCTCAATATGCGCCTAAAGGAGGAGACATCAGGAGGCAAAAGTTTCTAAGGCAAGAAAAATCAAAGTAGACCCCTTCAAGTGCGCCCTAAGAGAGGAGGTGGTGAAATGCACCCTTGAGAGGAAGTGAGAAAATTTTCTAAGGCAAAAACAATGAGCTTGACCTCCCATATGCGCCCTAAGTTCAAACATGAGGCCTCTATATGTGCCCTAGGAGGAATGGGGAAGCTTAAATTTTTTTTAAGTCATGAAAATGAAAGTAGACCCCCTTGAATGCGCCCAACATGGAGAGGTCTAAATACGCCCACAAGGCAAGAGCACAAGGTCTAAAATGCGCCCAAGGGAGAAGAGGTGAGATAATTTTTCTAAGTCATGAAAACAAAAGAAGACCCCCTCATATGCGCCCTAGGAGAAATAAGAATGCATGAGAATTTCTAAGGCTGGAAATTTGAAGAACAAGGGGTAAAATGCGCCCAAGGAAGAGGTTGGGTGAGAAAAGTTTCTAAGGCAAAAATAAAAGGAGACCCCTCTTAATGCATCAAGAAATCAAAGCAACACCCCTAGAATGTTCCCTCAAGATGAAAGCATGTGGGCCTAAATGTGCCCTAGGAGAATCAAAGTGCCCAAGTGAAAATTTTCTAAGGCAAAAATAAAAGTTGACCCCTCTAAATGCGCCCTCAACACAAGGCTCCATATGCGCCCAAGGTATGAGGAGACTTAGAGAAATTTGCCTAAGGCATGAAAAATGTGAGCAACACCAGTCATATGCGCCCAAGGAATAAGTTGATGAGAATTTTCTAAGGCATAGAAAAGTGAAGCAGGGGGTCTCAAATGCGCTCAAGGGGGGATGAATGGGTGTTTGAAGATTTTTCTAAGGAAGACCCCTCATATGTGCCTAAATGTGAATAGAATGCATAAAATTTTCTAAGATAAGAAATGGAAGAAGACCCTCTTGTATGCGCCTCAATGCAAAGAGGCAAAATGCGTCCAAAAGGAGGTTGGAGATAGAAACTTTTCTAAGGCGTGGGAAATCAAACATGAAACATCAAGGAGTTAAATGTGCCCAACTTAAGGGCCTAGATTGAAATTTGTCTAAGGCTTGGAAAACAAAAACATGACCTCTAAAATGTGCCCAAGTTGAAGACATAATCAAATACGCCTTTGGATGATTTAAAATAAATATACAACACCCTTCAAAGGCGTCATGACAAAAGTTGCCTGAGAAAATTTTCTAAGGGAGGAAATATGAAGCACTAGATGTGATATGCACCTGGCAGACAAGATGATGAAGTATGCCCATGCCAAGAGGGAAAGATTTTAAATGTTGGAGATATTAAAAGAATTAAATATTTCCCTATAAAAATTATTACAGGTAGTTAAATGGGGAAAATTCGAATTTTGCACAAGGAAGGAATCTCCAACTATGGAAAATTCTTATGACGACTGGGACCTATTTGGGTGACAACTCGCCCATCTCCTCTCCAAAGATAGAAATTACCAAGTAGCGGAAGGAGAGATTTAATGAATTTGCTAAAATAAACTCCCTCACACATTTATTTAAGCCACAAAGTTTTTAACTTTATTCGCACCAGTTGCAAGTACGAAGTTGTGACTTTGAAAGTGAGAAGAAAAGTGTTGAGGTGAAGTTGCTGAAGTGAGCAAGTTAAATCAGCAAGCTTGGGTGAAATTTTTCTAAGTGCCAGAAGTTATATTGTTGGAGAGAGTATTGAGGTTTGAAGTTCGAAATTTTAATGCTGAAGGCTCTTCTCTTTTTCGAAGTTTAATCCATATTTTGGTCCCCCCAAGGTTATTTATTTTATGAGCTTGAATTTTAATACTTATCTTTTATTTTGCAGGACTGCTGAAGCAGGCAGAGTCAACAAGGTTGCTAGCAAGGCTGCAAATGCTGAATCAAGCAAGGCCAACACATCTAGGCAGGCAGTGGTAAAGAAGCTGAGCAAGATGTTTCTTCCTGAGTCTAAGTTTACATCAAAGCTGGGGGAGTTGAGTGATACAAATCTTGGTTCTTACAACCTTGGAGCACTCAAAAGTCAAATGCATGGGATAGGTGACCATCTTCTGTTAATCACAGCGCATCAAATTGTGAAGAGTGGACTTTATGCTGTTGTTGGTTTTCCACTAGCTATCTAGTGTCTGGAGTTGATCATGGAGTGCACCAACTGCTATAGGCCGGAGCAAAGAACAATTCTTTCTCCTAATGGCAAATTGTTTGCCAATCTCACACTTGAAGCCATTGGAGAGGCGTTTGGGATTCCCACTTCCAACAGGATGGTGTACAAAACAAAGCAAAGAGCTGAAAGGATGCACACCTCCTCTTTTGAAAGATGGCCGGAATGATAAATTTAGTTTGGATGCAGAAATCCAGGCCTCCTCGCACCAAACTCCCCAAGCAGATTATCTCAGATGATGTGAAGCAGGAATATTGTGACTTGATAATGATGCTTAGCCGTGTGAATGGAAGCTCTCAATCATTCATCTTCGAGCCATGGATGTTTTATTACATCGGGATTGTAATGGAGGGGAAAGAATGAGTTGACTGGGCAATGATGATAAGTGACAATGTAGATGTGCAGTTCAGGGACTTGAAAATAACAAAAATGTTCTACATGAGCTCATATGTTATATATATGCTAGCTTAGATGAATAAGTATAGAGGGATAACTTACAAAGAGCCAATTGGATGTGGTCTTGAGTAGTTTAAAATCTACGAGGCTTGCTTGTAATTGCACCTGACCAGCACCGCCAACTACAAAAGGGTGAACGATGCCTTCATGATGCATATAGCGAGGACTCTTCAACGAAGGACTCAGCAAAGAATATCAAAATAGGCTCAAGAGCTTATCGAAGAATATGGATATTGGTTTATCCAATTTCTAAAGTTCACCTATATTAGGTTGCAGGGGTTTACATCGTATCCATACAGATTACCAAGGTACCCCACTGACAGAATGGTTATGTTAGAAGTATCTAGGCAGCTCATTGCCTATGATAAAATCCAGAAGAAGAAGAAGAAGGGAGGATTAGACTTCTCAATCATTATGGGAAATTCAAATGAAGTTTGTCCTTCATTGCAGGTAGCTAGAGAAGCTGAGGATAAGCTGCAGTTCTTCCACCTTTCATACCACACTGGTAGACATGATTTTGATCCTTACAACAAAATAAGAATGGTACAGAATGTGGAGTACAGGCACATGGCTCATATTGAGGACTTTTGGGCTAATGCCGTGGATGAGGCTGAAGTTAGAAGACAAATGTTTACCAGAATACCTCTAAAGATGATTAGAGAGTGCGAGATTGTTCCAATACCATATCAAGTAGCTGAGGACATGAATGTAATACAACCGGACTATGAGTCAGTGAGAAATACACCGGTCCCACTACTGATTGGTCAGAACCGGAGATCAATCGACTTGGACACATTATGCATACCGATTTTGACATTCACAAGGAGCTGGGTGGAGAGGCATGTGAATAAGCTCAAAAGTAAATCAATTGCTCACTTACAGTCTCATGGGTGACCAGAGGCCGCCATCAGCAAAGAAAAGAAAATAGGTTGCCCAAGCTTTTGAGCCACAAAGAGAAGTACAAGTTCAGGCAGTGCCTCAGAGGGAAGAAGAAGCATCACCCATACGATCGTAGACTCAATCTTCGAGTGTGCAGGAGCTTTCGCTATTAGGGAGTCAAAGAAATAAATCGAACGAGGAGCAAGAATTTCAGGAGGGAGCTAGATAGCCTAAGTGTCAATGCTCCTAGAAGAGAAAGTCAACAAGAGGAGGAAGAGGAGATGGCAACATACACTCACTTCCAACAAATGATTGAAATAACATTAGAAGATGAGAATACTATAGGGCAAGAGGCTCGAGGTTCAGGAGAAGATATTCAGCAGATGGAGATTGATGAGCCTCAACAAAATGTTGTTAGAGAAGTACACGGAGAGGAAGCAACAGAGGAGCAACCCCTCATTATTTGTAATCTGCAACAGACGGTGCCGGATTGGCTAAAGGAGAGAATGAGAAAGGATCTTGAGGAGACTGACCTAGTGATCGAGATGGATGAATTCCTGAGCAAAATCAGTAGGCCACTGAAGAAGAAGAGAGCCAGGAAATACTCGAAGATATCTATAGATGAGACTGGTTCTCACACAGTTCATGTAGTTGTCCCGAGAGTAGAGTGTGACTAAGATGAGGTTGAACCTGAAATTATGTGGTCTCTACTGTGGAGCTAGGCTGCCCTATAGGAGCTCAGATAATTGAGGAATGTGATAGCTCCTATTAGGCTCTGAAGGATAGATTGCTCTAAATAGAAGGAAAATACAAAAGGTTGAAGAGGGAACTGTTGATGCGAATTTTGTGACCTACACCAAACAGCAGAATAAAGTGTCCAATGGCTACTCTATTCTCTATTGATCAAAGTATTCCATTTCTTGAGATTGTGAGAGACATCATACGTTCAACTCCAAGGTTCCTTCAATGCAATGGAGTACACTCAATTGGTTCATTGTGATATGTTGTTTTCACGAGGGGACTTACACAATTGCTCACAAGTTTACGATACAATAGACAGCAGGCTAATGATAAGAGGATTTTCACGTGATGCGAATGATTTGGCAATGACGTACGAGTTTCCTAATACTAATCAGAAATATACTGAATTGAATGGATGCAGGGATTAGAAAATTTGAGTCCTATCTAAGAGCGGGACGTGGGATCAACTTCAGCAGGCTTCAACTTTACTTTGCTTTGCCTCGCGTTGGACAACTTCTACAAAGTTAGTGCAATCTTCAAAGGAGTAGCGAAAAGTTTTCAAATCACAATTCAACTTTTAAACACCATCACAACGATGCATGCCAACACATGAATCATGATTGAAGTTAGGCTTAAAAGGTATTCTAGTCGACCACACAAGGCAAACTTACCATCAGCAAGCTTGCTAGTGGTATGGATTTAAACGAAGTTGCTTTAATCAATCATCACAATCCACAACTATCTACATGCATGAAAATGAAAATTACTCTACTTTAAGTCCTACTTGAAATAGAAGGACGAAGAAACCTCGCTAGCTACTCACAACAAAAGATGAAACCATCATCAATGATAACTCTTTATATTGGGAGAGTGTTCACAACAATTTCTTAGAAAGCTTTCAAAGGAAAACTTTCCTTCTTCCTCAAACTATGTTAACAAACTAATGCTAAGCTATCTCTCTGCTCTATCAGAATGTCTACTCTGTCTGTCTATCTATGATCTAATGAATCACAAATGAGGGGGAGTCCTCTTTATATAGCTGGCCAATCTCAATGGACGGCACAAATCGAATTACAATGGACGACTTAGATTGAGCCACACATGCCCTAGACTAGATTCTACCCTAGTAACTGCCAGGAGGTGGAGTGGTGCAATTAATGAGCACAAAATGACAGATTGCTCCTTTGACCACTATGGGCAATTAATGCCCACTACCCTT
The DNA here is from genome assembly GCA_007258455.2 of Sequoia sempervirens. Classification (NCBI taxonomy): domain Eukaryota; kingdom Viridiplantae; phylum Streptophyta; class Pinopsida; order Cupressales; family Cupressaceae; genus Sequoia; species Sequoia sempervirens. Next base: position 616,635,119 of record VDFB02058242.1, on the reverse strand, counting down.
CTAGAAGATTCTCATCCAGGATCCTGTTCCCATTGTTCTTCTCTCTGACCGCAAAAGCAACAAACCGGGCCAGCACTGCATCAACTTCCTGCTCAAAAATGGCTGGAGTAAGATAAGTTGATACTTGAGGATGGCAATTGTTTGCTTCTGCCATATACAAGATTTTCTCCAGGCCTCGATGGATTCCTGAGTGCTTTGAATAATGGCGGAGAAAGTGGAGATATTCTCAAAGTCAACTTGAGCAAATATTCTCATTTCAAAGAAGAATGGGTGCAATCTTCCCTTCAAACCATCTACTGTCACCTCTTCAGGAGTTAGCTGTTTTGCGAACAATGCCTCGAGTGAGTTGAAGATGCCCTCTTGAATCTTTCCCATGGCCTTCCTGATCTTGACTGACTATGTCCTTGCCATGTCAAAGAAACCTCGGCCGGTGAATGCTGCGGAATACCAGTCGAGAAAATCATATCTATCTCCAGCCTGAATTACCCCTCCTTCAATCAAAGTCTGCATTGGCATGTGCATCAAAGCAGCTAGGCGTGGAAAGTCTTGTCTTGAAAAATGTGAGTATCACTCCATGCCTATTCAATGTTTTCCATACAAGAGAAGATGTTGGAAGCATGTTGGAAAGAGGAGACAAGATCCTCAATAAATCTCTCAGCCACGACACGAACACTGCCAACCCACTTGTCTCCTTCCTGAATTGCCTTCTTCATTTCCTCGAGCCCGCTAACTTACTCTCGTGGAAGCTCGGTTGGAAGATCTACCACTGGGTTCCCCTGGGCACATGGACATGCTAGATGCTGTACATATCCAATTAATGCCTTATGCTCCCTTTTCAGCCTCTTGTATTTTTTTCCCTTTCAAAGCAGTCTATCCTTCAATGCTTGGAAGGAGTTTTCAACTTCTTCAATCACTTGTGCTTCTGTAGGATGTCCTAGTTCAACTGTAGTGATCGTGTAATTTTTAGGCATTGTTTCATCTTGATCACATTCTTCCCTTGGAACTGCAACATGAAGAGTGTGTGAACCGGACTTATCTGTCTCAAACTTGGATTATTTTCTGGCTCTTTTCCTCTTAGGTGACTCGCTTATTCTATTAAGGAGCTCTTCCATCTCTATTGTTGGGTCGATGCCATCCTCCTGATCTCTTCTTATCGCACTCGTGAGCCAATTTGGAACAGCCTGCTGAGTGTTGCAGATGATAAGTGGCTGCTCCTCTGTTGCTTCTACTTCACGAACTTCCTCTTCAACAACATTTGGTTGAGGTCCATCTGTCTCCATGTGTTGCCTGTCTTCCTCAAAACCTTGAGCTTCAGGCTTTGTAGTGTTTTCATCTTCAAAGGCTGCCTCAATCGCACGATCCAGGCGAGTGTCTATTTCTATTTCCTCATCTTCATTCGGCTAGCTAGCACTTCTAGGAGCATTAGCACTCTAACTATCAGGCTCCCACTTCCTCCATTTCTTGCTCTTCATTCATTCTAACCTTTTGACTTGCAAATAATGAAACTTCTTGTATGCTGGAAGAGTGAGTCAACAGCTGTGTAGGTGATGCTTCCTTCGTCCTCTGAGGCTCTGGCTGAATTGGTTCCTCCTATGGTTTTGTAGCTTGGGTGGCCTGTTTTCTCTTCCTTGTTGATGTCGGTGGCCTTTGATTGCCCATGAGGTTGTACATGAGGGCAATTGATTTGCTCTTAAGCCTGTGAACATGTCTATCCACCCAACTCCTTGTGAATGTTAAGATTGGCATAAACAACGTGTCCAAGTCCGTGATCTTTGATTCCGCCCAATCAGGTGGTGGGACTAGCGTGCCTCTCACTGATTCATAATTGGGTTGTGTAACATTGACATCCTCATCCACTTGGTTTGGAACTTGGACAACCTCGCATTCCCTGATCAATTTCAGAGGTAACCTAGAGAACATCCTCCTTCTGATCTCAACTTCATCTTTTGCATTCGCCCAAAAATCCTCAACATGAGCCTTGTGCCGATATTCTTCACCCTGTACTACTTCGATCTTTCTGTGAGGATCAAAGTCCTATTGGCTGGTGTGGAGAGTGAGGTGATAGAATTGTAATACCTCCTCTGCTTCCTTGGCTGCTTGCACAGATGGGCACTCCTCAAGTGAATTTCCCATAACGATAGGGAAGTGCAATCCTCCTTTCTTCTGTTTCCTTATGATTTTGTCGTAGGCAATGAGTTGCCTAGACACTTCAAGCATTACCATCCTGTCCATGGGGTACCTTGGCAATCTGAAGGCGTATGAATGGAACTCCGACAGCCTTATGTAAGTGAACTTTGGGAATTGGATAAACCAATACCCTTACTCTTCAATCAACTTTTGTGCATCTTTAGATATTCTTTGTTGTTTTCTCCGTTGAAGAGTCCTTGTGATGTGCATAGTGAAAGCATCGTTCACTCTCTTGAAGCTGGAGCTATTTGTCAGATGTAGTTGCTTGCAAGCTTCATGGATTTTAAATTGATCAGGATCGCATCCAATTGGCTCCTGGTATGTCAATCCTTAATACTTCGTCATTCAAGCCAGCATATAGATGACATACGAGCTCATATAAAATGTCCTCATTCTCCTCAAACTTTTGAATTGCGCATCTATATTGTCATTGATCATTCTTGCCCAGTCAACGTACTCCTTGCCCTCCAACACTACACTGATGTAGAAGAACATCCAAGGCTCAAAAGCATACGTCTGTGGGCTGTCATTCACCCGACTGAGCATCATGATTAAATCACAGTACTCCTGTTTTAGCTCTTCTGAGATAATTTGCTTAGGCAACTTAGCACTAAGAGGTTTTGGCTTCCTCATCCATGATGTATTAATTCTCTTTGCACACCTTTCGAAAGATGAGGCGTACATTTTATCAGCCCTTTATTTTGACTTGTACAACATTATCTCCACAACTGGAATCTTGAACACCTCTCCAATAGCCTCGTGTGTGAAGTTAGCCAACAACTTGCCGTTCAAAGAGACAATCGTTTGGTGGTCTGGCCTATAATAATTTGCACACTCCATTATTAACTCAGGACATTGAATTGCTGGTGGAAAACCAACAGTTGCATACAATCCACTTCTCACGATGTTGTGCGATGTCTCTAATGGATGATGACCAGCCTTCCCGTATATTCTCCTTTTGAATGCCTCGAGGTTGAACGAACCAAGGTTGGTGTCAGTCAACCCTCCAAGCTTCGAAACAAACTTTGATCAGGAAGAAAAGATTTTTTCAGCTGCTTGATGATTGCTTGCCTGGAGGCATTCTCTTTGCTTGCTTTTGTATTTCCAACTCTGCCTGTAGCTCTGCTTGTTCTGGTAGCATCTCCCCTTCAAACTTCAACCATCTACAAAATAAAATTCAAACATTACAATTCTAACTTAGAAAATAAAATTACCACGAGATGGCTGGAACATGAAGTTAGCTTTTGAAAATAAAAGTTCTTCAGCACTAAACTACCAACTCCAAACCTCGAGAATTTGGACTCCGAAATTCAAACTCCAAGCTTCAGCTACTTTCAGCAATATCACCTTCAACTTTTAGAAAAAATCTTCACTCAATTCACTCACTTTAGAATTTCTCCAGCACTTACTTCAGCCTCAACACTTCTCACAATTTCACCTCTGCAACTTGTGAAGAAAAAATGAATAGCTTCAGAGTTTATATAATTGAGAGATGGTGCCCGATTTAGCAGTTGCTTTTAATTCACTCCACTACTTAGAAATTTTCCAATTCGGGAGAGATGACTGGCGAGTTGTCACAAAAGTTATGCTCAGTCGTCATAGAATCTTCTATTGCTGGAGATACCATCCTTCTTAAAAAAGATTTCGAAATTTCCCACCTTGACCACATGTGGCATTCAGTTGACTGAAACATCTTTGGGAAATTCCTTAAAATTATTTTCCAATATTACTAAGAAAATGTCTTGGAAATTTCATCCATCTTTTAGTGCCCAGTGTACTTTATCATCTTAATTTCATTTCAAACACCCTAGGCAGATTTATTTCATTTGAAGAATTTTCATTTATTCCACTCTCCAGAAAAATTTCATTAGTTACAATCTCCAACATTTAAAATCACAAGGCGAAATTATTTTCCCCCTCAAAACATCTCCCTTTAGAAAAATATTTCTCAACTCGATTGATTCATGTGTCCTCACGAAGGGGTACATTTAATTTTTAAACCTTGGGAAAAATAATTTTTTATCAATGTTTACCTCAATTTTCTTAGCCTTGGCGTACTTGCTAGGTGGTTTTTCATTTTCAACGCCTAAAACAATTTTATCCATCCACTCATCCAATGTTTCTAAGGTATTTATCACCTTGAGGTTCCATTTTCAATGCCATAAAACAATTCTCCTTTGCTTCTAGTCTCTAGGCACATATGGAGGGTCAAACTTTCAATTTTACACACTTAGGAAAATTTACCAACTCCCCTCTTAGCTAAGGCGCATTTGGCATAGTGAGCTTCCAATTTTAATGCCTTAGAAATTTCATCAACCTCAAGTGGTTAAGGCGCATTTTACCTCTCCTTCTTCCAATTGGTGACACTTAGAAAAAATTCCTAGCACCTCTCCTTAGGCTAAGGCGCATATGACACCCTCTACCTCTATTCTCCATGCCTTAGACTTCTCTCTCAACTTGGGGCACATTTACTAGGTCCTACTTTTAGTTTCTATGACTTAGAAAAATTTCAACACTCAATTCTTGACGTAGGCGCATTTGGAGGTGTCAACTTCCAATTTCAAGCACTTAGAAAAATTTCTAGGCTTCTCTTCCAAGTTAGGCGCATTTGCCTAGTTGTGCTTTTAATTTTAATGCCTTAGAAACATTTCTCACTCCTTCTCAAAGTCAAGGCGCATATGGGGGGTCTTACTTTCAATTTCATCTCCTTAGACAAATTTCAAGGCATCTCCAAGTCAAGGCACATTTGAGGGTAGGAGCTTCAAGTTTCAACACTTAACCAAGTTTCTTCACCTCTTCTTCTCACTTGGGCGCATTTGAAGGGTCAAACTTCCACTTTCATTGCCTTAGATAAATTTCCAGCTTCATCTTTTGACTAAGGCACATTCAGGGGGTTTGGACTTACATTTTCACGCACTTAGAATATTTCCCATGCCATCTCCTCTCAAGGGCGCATTTGGAGGTAGCTACTTCCAAGTTGCTAGACTTAGACATTTTCAATCAATCTCAAGTAGCTAAGGCGCATTTTAATACCCCTACTTCCAATTTGGGTGCCTTAGACATTTCATCAACCTCCCTTCCTATTCTAGGCGCATTTAGCATGGTGTACTTCAAGTTTCTTTGACTTAGGCAAAATTTTCAACACTTCTCCTTCAAGTTTGGGCACATATGACTAGGCTCACTTCAAGTATTCAAGACTTAGTCAATTCTTAAGCTTCCCCCCTCAACTTGGGCGCATTTGGGGGTGCTTACTTCCAATTTCAAACACTTAGTAAAATTTCCACTTCATCTCCCATCCTAGGCACATTTCAAGGGTCAAGCTTCAAGTTTCAATGCCTTAGAAACTTTTCTTACCCCTTCTCAAGGTCAAGGCGCATCTTTTAGGGGTCCTACTTCCAATTTTAGACACTTAGAAAAAATCTTCAAGCTCTCCATGCAAGTTGGGTGCATCCTACTAGGCTAGCTTCCAGTTTCAAGTACTTAGCCAAATTTTCACCTCCTCCACTTCAGGCTAGGGCGCATTTGATGCCTTGAGCTTCCAATTTCTCAGTCTTAGCAAATTTTTCATGGCCCTTCAAGCTTCTTAAGGTGCATTTAGCAGGCTGAACTTCCATTTTTGCTAGACTCAGATGAATTTTCAACTCTTTTCAGCTTGATAGGGCGAATTTAAGGGGGTGTTCTTTTGATTGTTCGTGATGTCCTTAGCTTGTACTAGCTTTCTATTTTTAGAAAGTTTTGCGCATTTAAAGTTGATTTCTAGCTCTGGAAGTCTTGATTTTTGTTTTGCCCTGATCTTCGTGACGTGACTGAGCTACTGACACCTGGTGTTTGCATGCGCTTGCTATTTTTAGCAACTTACTAAAAATAGTAAGTTCTCAGAATGAGCTCAGATTTTGTGAGTAGATTGCCTGAAGGATGTTGATCGTGATTGGATGTTGCTTCGAGGTGACTCGCGTTTCATCCTACTTTTTAGGAAACCCTAATTTTTCTGCATGCACACCTGCAGGGCTCCGCCTAATCCCGTTCTCATTGCATGTTGTTCATTTCAGAGAGTTGAAGTGTTGGTGATGTTGTGTCTGCTATATATGGACTTGCTAAAAATAGTAAATGCCTGAAAAAATGACCAACAACTGTGAAACTTGTTTGCATGCAATACTGCCCGAGAGATCTCAAGAAACCCAAAAAAGCCCAGAAGATTTGTTTGCATGCGGGCACCTGCTAAAAATAGAAAGTTGTCAGTTTGACTTGCATGTCATATCATCGCGAAGCTCTTGGAAAACCCAGAAAGATTATGTTGACATGCATTGAAAATTCCAACATGCAAACCCTGAAAATCTTGAAGGCAGAATTGCTAAAAATAGTAAGTTGTTCGTTTGCGCTTAAAATTTGCAAGTGATGAATTCTAAGTGTTCTAAGTGCAATGCAGTTGTCAGAATTTGAAAATCCCAAGAAAATAGGCCCCAAATTGGCACTTACTAAAAATAGCAAGTTGTCAAAATTCAGTGAAAATTCAGTGGGAGCCTGCTTGAAGCATCCTAATAGCAGTGCTAAGCTCATAATTCGATTAGCCAACTCAATTTAACCTCAAAGTAGCATGAAGATTGTAAACCCTAATTCATCAAAAACCCTCCATACTTAGCCAAAATTCAAATCTAGGTCAAATGGCAAGTACATCACTAGACAGAAAGAACTGACATAGAGAGATAGACCCAAAACCAAAGCCAAAAGACCCGAATGGAGCAAAAATTAGGGGGACCCCATTTTGAATGGGGTGATGTGTGAAAAGGTCACAACAGGAACATAAGACGCTGATCGGATATGTGCAACACCTAGCACATCTGTGTGGACAGGAGAATCCATTAGTTGATCTCCTAGTTGAGCTTCCGAGAGAATCAGTTAGCAGCTTGGAAGATTTGAAGAGGATGGCTCAAGAAACGGACAAGTGGGTTGGCAATGTTCACTTAGAGGTAGAGAAATTCATGGATGATCTCGCCTATTCTTTTCAGCAAGCCTCCAACATTCTTGTGTGCATAGAAAATGTTGATCAAGCTTGAAGTGAAGCACACATTTATCAAGATAAAACTGTCGCTCACTTGGCAGCCTTGATGCATATGCCCGTGCAAACTCTGGTTGAGGGAGGAGTAATTCAGGAGGGTGATAGGTATGATTTCCCCAATTGGCAGTCTTCAACATTCACTGGCCAAGGCTTCTTTGATGTTGCATAGGCGAAGTCAGTTAGAGTTAGAAGGGCTATGGGAAACATACAGGAAGGAGTCTTAAACACACTCGAAGCCTTATTTGCTAAAAGGTTGACTCCAAAGGAGGTGACTGTAGATGGCCTGAGGAGCAGGTTGGAGCCCTTCTTCTCGGATGTGAGATCATTTGCCCAAGGGGACTTTGAGAACATTTCAACCTTCTCCAACATTATTCAGAGTACTCAGGATGCCTTGGAAGCTTGGAGAAAATCTTGTATTCGGCAAGGATAGGTGGTCACAGTGCTTGAATTCTAGCTCAACCACGTTCCACCCATTTCAGTTCAGGAGGTTGAGGCAGTGTTGACCAGATTCATAGAGTTTGCAGTCAAGGAGAAGAACAGTGGGAACACATTTCTGGATGAGAGTCTTCTGGAAGATAGTGGGCATTAAATTGTCATACTGGTCAAAGGGAGAGAGTGGGCATTCTATGCTCATTTATTACCCCACTCCACTTTCTGGCAGTTTTTAGGGCAGAATCTTGACTAGGGCTTATGTGGCTTAATCTGAGCCGTCCATTGGAATTGGCCATCTATAAAAGGGGCATTCCCCCCTCTTTTGTACATATAGAATAGCATAGATCATAGAGAATAAGGAATAGAGAGAGGTAGCATAACATAGATTGATAGATTGATAAATAGGAAGAGGAAGGAAAGTTTTCAATTGAATGCTTTGTAAGAGATTGTTGTGAACACTCCTATAATAAAAAGAGTTGTCATTGCTTGTGATTTCATCTTTTATTGTGGGCAGCTAGCAAGCTTTCTTCGCCCTTCCAATTCATGTTGAATCTTAAAGTAGAGCTTAAATAGAGTAAAGTAGATTTCATTTCATGCAAGTAGATAGTTGTGGAATGTGGTGGTTGAATTAAGCGAGTTTCATTAATCCATACCACTAGCAAGCTCACTAATGGTGGGTTCACCTTGTGTGGTCAATTGGAATATTGCGGACCTAACTTCGATTATGATTTGCATGTTGATATGCGTTGTTGTGATGGTGTCTTCATGTTGAATCGTGATTTGAATACCTCTAGTTACTTCTTTGAAGATTGCACCAATTTTGTGGAAGTTGTCCGAGGTGAGGCAAAGCAAAGCTTGGTTGAGTCTTGTGAAATTTGATCTCCACGTCTCGCGCCTAGAGTAGACCATTGCATTTGTAATCCCTGCAGCCATTCGAATTCCACACTTTCTGGTTAGTTTAGGAAATCTGAGCTTCATTGATAAATCTCCCGAATCTTGAAAACCCCCTTTCTCCCGAGTGAACAATTGTGTAAGTCCCCTTGAAATACCAACAAATCACATCAAGCCAACTAAGTCTACATCCATTGCATAAAGGAACCTTGGAGTTGAATGCATGATCTTTCACAATCTTAACATGCAGGAGATTTTGATCAAGAGAGGATAGAGTGACTGTTGGAAATTTTATTCTGTGTTGGTGCGGTCATAAAACACTCGTCAATAGGTAGGTTTGTAGTACCTTTGGTGAATCTAAAGGATCCTATAGAACATTTGGGAGAGTACACTGTTGATTTTGGAGTAATTCATCTTTGATTTTAAACAAGTTTCAAGAAGTAATTTTGTATTTTGAATCTTTTTTATTTTTATTTTAAAATTCATTTGTGTTCTAAATTATTTATTTATTTTAAGTGTGAAACAAAAAAAAATCCTTACTATGTTTAGTTTCTTTTTATAAACAAACTCTAATTGTTTTTATAATATTTTTACTATTTTATAGTTGCAAATTTTAATTATTTTAATTTTTAAATTTTTTTATCTTAATTTAATTAGAAACCATAAATGTTAATTTATTTTTCATTTATTTTTTATTGCAACATACTTCATATTTATAAATTGTTCTAGTGTCGCCCTCAGTTAGAAATGACTATTATTGGAAAGATGTCATCCTTGAGCCAAATAAATGGGAGATAGTTTGTCTATATTGCAAGACAAAAATGCTTGGGAAAGCATTAATAAATTGAAATATCACCTTGCACAAATACCATGCTGAGATGCTAAAGTGTGCCCAAAAGCATTTCTTGTTGTATGCAAAGTACAAAGCCAATTGTAGACTTTTAAGCAACAAAAGGAACTAAAAAAGAGAAACAAAGAGAAAAGATAAAAGCTATTTATGGAGACTCTTCTTCGAGTTCTCTATTTCATAGATTTTTGAATAGTGGTAATAGCAATGATAGTGTTATTGAGTTTGTGGATCTGAATTAGATTCATATGTTATACCATAGATTACTTTAGATTCCTAACTATCATTTGAGAGCATGAGTTAAATCAGAACAAGCATATGCAACAAAAAGTGCAATATAAGACTTTTGGTTTAAGTGTACCATTTCACTTCACATAACTAAGTATTACATAAACAATGAACCTAAAACCATGTGCTCGCTAAGTCATGACCTCCCAAATTAAATACATATCCAATGTCCCATTAAACTTATCTTAATGGTTGCCTCTTCTGTGGAAACAGGTGAGACCATTTTGGTTACAAATATTTATGCCCCGATTGATATTTGTGGAAAAATCTAGCTTTGGGCTCATATAAGGTATGTTCGATCTTGTGCTCCGTATCTTCCTTGGGTCTTAGTTGGTGATTTTAATGCTGTGTTGAGTTTGGAGGAGAAAAGAGGTGGGTTGCCTCAACTTGGGCCTGCTTCTGATCTTTTCTGGGAGAATGTAGATTCTCTAGCTTTAATTGATGTTAAGCCTTCCAATGGGGTTTTCACTTGGAATAATAGACGGAGTGGAGAGGAAGCGATCTTTGAAAGGTTGGATAGATTTCTTGTCTCATGTTTTTGGGTGGGAGGTAGATTGGTTACTGGTTCAGAGATTCTTGATTGGAGGGGTTTTGATCATTGGCCAATCAAACTTCTAGTAACGTCTTTTACTGTTCCCAAGAATCCTCCTTTTAAGTTTCAGCTTGTGTGGCTTTGGGAGTCTTCTCTGCATGATCTTATGGCCCAGTGGTGGTGTGATGGAGGCCCTGCTTATGGTACAACTATACATACCTTTGTTAAGAAACTTCAGTATGTCAAACTTTAACTTAAGAGATGGAATATGCTATGTTTTGGCAACCTGCAGGCTATGAAGAGGGATGCTCAGGCATGCCTTGATGTGATTACCCGCCAAATTCGGGATTATGGTTTCTTAGATGCTTTAGGTAAAGTAGAATCCTAGGCTGTGAGAGTTGTGGAGGAGTGGGAGCTCCAAGAGGAGATTTTTTGGAAACAAAAGGCTCAGATTGATTGGCTTCAGGGAGGGGATAGGAATACTGCTTTCTTCCATCATTTTGTGGAGGGTCGTCGTAATAGGAGTTGTATTCCTCTCTGGTTAATGCGGATGGGATCCACAAATCTTCTCTATAGGCTTTGTCTTGGGAGGCTCGACAATTTTATTTTGCTATTTTTTCTGAGGATTCACCCCTTGCAGAAGATGAGGAGAATTCAATCCTTGCTTGCATTCCCTCCTTGATCTCCAATGAGATGAATGATTTCCTCATTCGCTCGATTTCTTTGTTTGAATTGGAAGAGGTTGTTTTTGGGATGAATAAAGGTAAAGCTCTTGGTCCAGATGCATTTCCTGTTGAATTTTTTCAGGAATTTTGGGATATTATTAGTTTGGATTTGTTAGAGGTGGCCCAGGAATCTATTTGCAGTAAGCAAATGCTTCGAGCCTTAAACTCTACTTTCTAGTTCTCATTCCTAAAAAGGAAGGTGCAAATCAGCTCGAGTTCTTTAGACCTATTGCTCTTTGTAATGTGGTGTACAAAATTATTACTAAGTTGATTGCAGAAAGGCTCAAAGTTTTTCTTCCTTCTGTGATCTCTAAAGAGCAAGGGAGTTTTGTGGTTGGTAGACAGATCTTGGATGGGGTGGTGGTTGCCTTTGAAATCATTCATTCTATGGCGACTTCTAAGGAGAAATCTATGTTCATCAAGTTGGATATGGCCAAAGCTTATGATAGAGTTAAGTGGTGTTTTTTGCAGAGAATTCTCTTAGGCTTTGGTTTTAGTCCAAATTGGGTCAGTTGGACTATGAGTTGTGTTACCTCTTCCTCTTTTTATGTTATTATGAATGGGGAACCTTTTGGGGCTTCCAGGGACCTTCGTCAAGGAGATCCTCTCTCCCCTTATCTGTTTATTATTATGGCTGAGGGTATGGGAAAATTTTTTAAGTCATGGGTTTCCCAGGGCAAGATCCAAGGTTGGGGTTGGGGCAATGGGTTGCCACAACTCTCTCATCTTCAATTTGTGGATGACACTTCTCTTATGGGGAGGGCTTGCCTTTAGGAGGTTGCTTCTTTTAGGCAGGCTTTGGATATTTACCTTGCTGCTTTGGGTCAGAAAGTCAATAAGAACAAGTCGTCTATTTTTTTTTTTATACTCAAGCTATTCAACAATGGATTGTTGATATTCTAAGGTTTCAGATTGGGTCTCTTCCCTTTGTCTATCTGGGAATACCTCTTGTTTTTGGTAGGCAGCTCAGGTCTTATTGGCAAAATTTGCTCGATAAGCTATGCAGTAAAGTCACTCATTGGACTCATCATTGGCTTTCTATGGCTACGGCTGCACGAGTGACTCTTTTGAAGTTTGTTATCCAGGCTCTCCCTATTTACAGGTGCTTTGTTTAGGCGGCTCCTTTGTATTTCTTGGGGGAATTTGATGCTCTTTCACGATAATTTCTTTGGAGTGGTAACTTGCAGTTAGCTAATTGGAGTCTTGTTAAGTGGGAAACTATGTATAGGCCGCAGAAAGAGGGTGCCTTAGCATATGTTCTGCTGTTTTGAATGGGAAAGCTCTTGCAGCCAAGTTATATTGGCATTGGTGTACTAGTCAACATCACCTTTGGGCTTGTATTCTTACCCACAAGTATCTTAAGGATGTTAATACATTTTATGTTCCTCGTTTCTCTTTAGAAGGAAGGGGATCTATGATTTGGCATACTCTGAAATCGGGGGCTCAGTTGGTTAAGAAGGGGCTTTTTTGGATCTGTCATACGGGTTCTAAGGCTCTTTTTTGGAGGGATTCGTGGGATGGTCATCCTCCTATTCTTTCTACTTACCCTCACCTCCATTCTCTTTGTGATCATTTTACTACCATAGGTTGGAATACAATTGAGCATTATAAAATTGTTTAGAATATTGGTTTGGTTGCTAGTCTTTAGATGGAAGCACTCCTTTGATTGGCCGCTAGGAGGGGCTGAGGAGGATCGGGAAGAGCTTGCTTAGATTCTTGCATTGCGTGAATGCAATTCCATGGAGGGGCAGGATGTCTTGGCTTGGAGTAACAATGATTTATCTAGTAAGTACTCTATTTCAGCGAGTTATGGTGAGTTGGTTAGGCAGATGTTTGGGGACACTGAGGTTCCTTGGTGGAAACATGTGTGGAACAAATTTTCTTGGCCCAAGTGCAATTTTTTTATGTGGCTGGTGGTCCAGAACCGATGTCTTACTTGGGATAACTTGTGCAAGCAAGGGTTCTAGGGTCCCTCAATGTATGTTTTGCGCTGTAATAGTGAGGAGAGTGTCTCTCATCTCTTCTTCGAATGTTCCTTCTCTAGGAAGCTTTGGCACCTATGGTGGGGTGTGTGGAGCCAGGCTTGCTAGCATGTCTCTTCTTTGGTGGAGTTCTTTCCCTGGTGGGGGAAGGCCCTTGTTAAGACCTCTTTTCTTCAAGTTACTTGGGCTCTTGGATCGACCTTTATTATCTGGCATACCTGGCTGGAGAGGAATCGCAAGATTTTTCAAGATGTGAAGTTGGTTGTCCAACATTTGTGGTGGAAAATTCTTCATTCTTTGGGAGAAACTATTTCGGCTAAGTGTGACTTGGCTGAGGGTGTGGATCTGGGAGATGTTGCCTGTTGCACTCGTCTCAACCTTCCTTTTCAAAGAGGTGCTGCTTCGGGTGCTGGCCAAATCATGAGAAATAGATGCCATCATCCTCTTCGAAAGATTAATAGGGAGGGGCGTTGGTGTCCTCCTCCTCAGGGTGTGTTAAAAATCAACACAGATGGTTCTTCTTGCGGAAATCCTGGTCATGCTGGTATTGAGGGTATTGGGCAGAATAGTTTTGGAACTGTTGAGTTTATCTTTTCTGTTTATAAGGGTTGGTATACTAACAATGTGATGGAGGCTCTTGCCATTTTGTGTGTTGTGGAGCGCGGTTGCGTTCTTGGGTGGAGATGGATCATTTGTGAATCTGATTCTCAGGTAGTGGCGACTTTGTTGAAGAGGTAGCAGTTTGAGGATGTCAATTGGCATTTGGCTGTAATTATAAAACAAATTCTTAATCTGTGTGCTTCCTTGGATTCTGTTACTTTTTGTCACATTCCTAGAGAGTGGAATGGGTTTGCGGATTGTTTGGCTAAATGGGCCTTTGATCATTTGCAAAATTGGAATATTGTGGAAAGGGGTCAATTACCCCTGGATTTGTCTCAAAAGTTGGACCACTTAGTGGAGATTGACAGGAGGGTGTAATGCCCTTGCTTTGTACTGCTCCTTTTTGGTTTGAAGAAATTTTTACCCCTCTTTTAGTGTAACTTATCTTAATGATGCACATCCTAGAATGTACCACAGCTAAGCAAAAAAATATTACATGATGTACACCACACATTTTTCATATTTTCGATTAATTTTTCTTGTACATGATCTCCCATACTATAAGAGATGCTTTTATTTTAACTTTCCAAAGATAACTTCTACCAAATCCAACCTGACTTTTTGAACCAGCCGGATTTGTTTGTTCGGTCTAGACTTTTCAATTTATACGAAGTTTAACAATATTTATTTTAAAAAATTGCATTTCCTAATTATTTTGACCTTCCAAATGAATCAAAATTTTCAAACTTGCTAACTATCAAGTCCCACAGACCTTCATTTGTGAACATCATTACATTTCACTTATCTTTCTTTCTACATTTTAAATCCTTTGCTATTGCATATATCTATATTTATTTTCTTTGATGACAGTTATGCATTTGAATTTTTAAATTATTTGTATAAGCTTATTTAAAATACTGTCTAGTCAAGGGCAGGGGTTCTGGTTTGATTGGCTAAAGCATCTTATTGAAGGCAAGAGGTCATAAGATCCAATCCCCCATTTCCGTAGCACCAGAGGGCGTGTCACACCAGCGTTGCCAATCATGGTAAAAAGTTTACCAGACACACTGTAGATTATAAGAGGGATTACTGATTCCTGCAGTCTTAAAAAAAAATGTTGTCTGACCTGAATTAAAATATGGAAGGAAACTGATATGATGAGAAAAATTTCTTTATAAATATAGTTATAAGCAACCCATCAGTTCAAACAGAGTAATCTTCAAGTGCACTATCCAATTTTTTAATATTGAGGTTAAAAAGTTTACAAAATTATATGCACCACCTTTGGGCAGTGAATGGAGAGAATCTTAAAATATTAAGTACAAACTAATCATTGTAAACTAGAAAACTCTAGGTAAAGACCCTATTACCCCTTAAAGTTGAAACTGTGATCAAGTGAAAGCAAGAAAGCTATCAATTTGGAAAATAGTACCACATCAAGCTGTCCACTCAAAAGCTCTTTGTCATCTTCAACAGGGTCAACACTACCTGTTGCACATATAGAGAAGGATCCATTTCTCAGCCAATCTCCTGAGGAATAATAACAATTTAAGGTTTTGCCGAGTAGCTTCATACAGAGCCAGAGCTTCCTTTCTGCTCAAAATGAACCTGCTAGTCTCCAAGGCCTCCAAAGCAGGCCCTACATAAAAGGGCCATGCATATTTATTCTTAAACCGTACAATTCAAACATAATTTCCCCAACTCAAAATCCTAAAGGGCCCTGGTGGTTGGTGTAAATATTATATTTCACTTAATATAGTTTATCCTAAGCCTAATATTGGATCTAGTTAATTAAGTTTATTTAGAATATTATAAATATTTAGTTGGCAGGTAATAATGATGTGTACATTTTGAGTTGAGGTACTCAAGTGCACCACTGTTTCTTCAATTTTTGATTGATGACAGTTGGGTGCCATTTTTGTTTAGTTAAGGCCATATCTATTTCAATTAGACTGAGTTAATTTACCTTCTTATGATCTCTTGGACATGTCATCTTCTCCATTCACGTATTCAAGAGGCCTATACATTTATACTTTATTTGTTGTAATTTGCTCCATGAATTGAATATTCAATGCTTTTATTTCTGATTCTAATTTTGTGATTAGCTTATAGACATTAGATCTTAAATAGATTTGTGGTGTATATGACAATTTCTAATACTCTCTGCAAAGTCTGCACCTCATGCAAATGGGATCCTTCACCACAATAATAAAATATACGAATGCCAAGACAAATGAGGGGTAACACTAGTCTGCATCCTATGCCTTGCAACCAAATAGTATTACAGATTCCCTGTTAGCATCCTACTGCGAACCAAAGAAGGAAATAATTGAATTGAAATTACATTAGTGTTCAAAGATGACAATAGGTCAAATGATCGAAGGTCAAAGGGTTTTGAAACCAAAACCTGATCAATGGACAATTTCTTTAAGGGCTCTTAGTGGCTCCAGCTTCTTTCCAACTCACTATGAGGAGCATCATGTGCATATAAGCTGCTATCTATATCATCCCCAATGATCAAATCATCCTGCCTCAATTTCCTCCTTTCACGTACTCTGCTTTTTCACCTAGGCCACAAGCAGAATACCCTACTAAGAGTTGATTATTTTCATATATAAACAATTTTTGTAATCATGGAGTCACAGACTACACGAAGCCATCAAACGTGCACTTTGGACCAGCCGGACTGTCCTATTGGATGGTAGATTAATGCAACCAGGTTTGATAAACTTCATATTCTGAGATATCTTTCAGACCATATCAGATCTGAGTTAAGATGGAACTGGGCTAGCTCTAATCAAGATTTGGCTAGTTAATACGAATGCATGGAATAGAAGCAGCTAGCTACAAAAGTTCCAAATCTAATGATGAATAGTTTTATAGAATTCTCTTGTTTCCTTCAAATTTCATCCCATCTTCAAAATATCTTGGTTTGCTTCATATTAAAGGGATTTCTGGAGTCTGAATGCAAAATTATAGAACAGGACGAATTCAACAGAAAAAGCCACATATAAAACAGATATTAAACTCATGGACATTAATCTTGATAAATATGATGGTTGTTGGCAAACACTTTCCCCTGCCCTCAAAGGCCGGGAATATAATTAAAGGATGTCACGTTATCAACATTCTGTTTATAGAATAGTTTTATAGAATTCTCTTGTTTCCTTCAAATCTTGACAAATCTAATGATGAATAGTTTTATAGAATTCTCTTGTTTCCTTCAAATTTCATCCCATCTTCAAAATATCTTGGTTTGCTTCATATTAAAGGGATTTCTGGAGTCTGAATGCAAAATTGTAGAACAGGACGAATTCAACAGAAAAAGCCACATATAAAACAGATATTAAACTCATGGACATTAATCTTGACAAATATGATGGTTGTTGGCAAACACTTTCCCCTGCCCTCAAAGGCCGGGAATATAATTAAAGGATGTCACGTTATCAACATTCTGTTTTCACAGTTCATGATAATAGTATTGAATTTCTAGATTGTAACTATGTGCACATTTTTACATCAACGTTTCGGATCATACTCAATGATCCATCATCAGGATGAGAAGCATTTTTCTTTCTAAATGCTTCTCATCTTGATGATGGATCATGGATATCAAGTTGTTTACTTCTGAATTTGGTCATGAGATCAAAACCTAGAGTTATCAAATCTCAACAAATTAAATGTAATTGAAAAATGTTCCAGTATGAACTTCCACAAAAAAGGTCATTTATGCCACTGGCATCTACCTGGGCTTTGACCTTGGAAACAACCTTTATAACTAGATTGGTTCATGTGTTCCCTATGATTTTATGTGAGGGCAGGGGATGGTGATTGTCCTTGTCACATGAATCCCATGATTGCCTAATTCGTACTTGTCAGTGAATAGATGGTATCAAATTACCATTACGAGAGTCCATAGAGGACCAAATACAACTATTGCTAGGTACCCCCACAATGCTGTTAAAGTACATCTCTGTTAACGGGCCCTTTCATAGACGATGGTTTTATTTTAGGCCCAAATCTGGTGACTAGTAAATTCCAGTAACCTCTGCTAAACACTTTCACTATCATCGGCTTTAAATGCAATGAGGACTTCTAATGGCCATTAAAACTGTAAATAACGTCCTTCAGAGTTAACAATGAAGCACAATAATGTATAGTCTACTGGTAACTGGGTAGCAAAAGCCGATGTGAAAGGCATCAAAGCAAGATAAAACTTTATATCTGAGCCAAGATTGTAAAACCATGCTTTTCAAAAAAAAGAACTTATGTGTTTGTATCCATGCTTCCAAACTAACCATAACCCAGATTCGATGGGAAATAGGCTCGAGGAGGTTTCTATCAAGAGTCTTATTTGCTTATAAACTTCCCTCTATATGAATTTAAAAATTAAACATATTTCTTGAGGAGATTTCTATCAAGAATTTGGTAATTTCTCAAAAAAACAAAGTTCTAGTAAACTTGCAACTAGCAAACACTCAATTGACAATAAACAGAAAAGGCTGTAAGACATGTAAAAGTTTAATTTTTATTTTTGACGAAGAAACAATGCAGGTCATATTTCTTGCAAATAGGTTTACATTTTGGGGTGGGTTCAGTTATGTGATTCTTATCATTATTGACTCTGTTCTGTTTAGACTTTGAAGGTGTGTCTTTAAATCAATTGTCTTTTTTATATATTATTATGAATTATCTTTTTAGTTTAATGAAAAAATAAATAAAACATTCATTATAAATAGAAAATCCATAAACATAGACATAAAATTTTAGTTTTGTCATAATATTAAAAATGGTTTGATTTTTATTTTATCCGCAGAGGAATGGATGGAGTGGATGTTTCAAAAGATGGTGTAATTTACTTCACTGATGCCACCTTGGGCTTGCTCATTAAATACAATGTAGAAACCCTTGTTTCCTCTGATTCTGAAAACTGACTGCTATGATTGTTTTTATCTTGTTTTTGCGTTTTTTTGAAAGAAAATGCTGAATAAATTTATATAAAATAATGCAGCACCGGAAATGATAGAATCTATTGAAAATGCTGATGCCAGTCTATTTATTAATCTTCTGGAATGATTACAAATAAGATTCGATAACATGCAACTAAAAAGGCAACGGTATTTTGATGAAAACCTGATTATTGCAGCAAGCTGAAAGAAAACTCTGTGAACGTTCTATGATAGCTTCTGAATGAAGGTATCCCTCTGAATGCAATAGATCAGCTGATATTTCACAGCCTCTGAACTGCAACACTGAAGAAGCTCGTTCTCCAATGCCTGTAGACAACTGAAACCCTCGGCTTCGTTCTCCGGAAGAAGACTTGATCAAAAATCAATTTCATAACATAATCAGCTCAAATCCCAATGAAACCCTTATATCTCCTCAAGAGTTCGAATTTTCTCAATTAGGTTTTATTTAAATAAATTCGAACTTTTCTTTTTAATTTTTCAATAGTTTTCGAAAGCACTTTTAATTATAAAATATAATTAAAAGTGGCCCCTTCGATGATGGGCGACCCCTTTAGCAAAAATCACTTAAGTTATAATAAAATATTATAACTTTATATTATAATGCTCCAGTAATTAATATTTAATTAAATCAATTAAATATTAATATCTCCTTCAATATTAACCTAATGCTCGAGCCGTCTGAGGTGACGAACAATGAAGTGATTCTGAACATAATCCATCCATACTACTAAAAATAGCAGGGGTCCCACGCTGACTGCCAATAACTGCTAAAAATAGCAATCCGAGCAAATAGTGTCCGAACGAGCCCAAACGAAAGCCAACTGAGCAATCAATGAAATGAAGCCAAGCCAAGCTCCATCAAGACCCTCTATCCATCCTATCGCCTACGAGGGTCGCATAATAGACTAAATTCACCGAACTCGATGCTCACAAAATTGGGGACATTCAGTCCGCCCTCCCTGAAATTGCTTGTCCCAAGCAATCTCTACTGCAAAGAAACCCAACTCCTCGGAAGGCCCAAAATAAGAACTGTGAAATGTCCCACACATCTCTAACTGTCTCCTGTAGCATCAACAAAAACACAACTGCGCAAGCTATCCCTGGATCCCAAACCCAGAGAAAGTCTATCGTGTCTGTCATCCTCAGGCTGCCACTGCGCTCTACTGCCTCCAACTTCACCATGTTGTGAGTGGTGAAGTAACCCAATGGGACCCATCCAATACTCAGTGCCAAAACTGTCACCACCTGGATCCCAATACAATCTGAATTCACATCCATCTGTCATGCGGAGAAAAGAACTTCTAGAAGCATCTGCTACACTGAATCTCTCCCTGTCCTCTGCTAAACCCTCATGAATGTGATAACTGACCAAGCCATCATGCCAACTGACACCGTAGTCATCCTGTAACCATGTACCCATAAGAAAACCTTGTGACATAGAAGTAGCAAACCCAGTTGGATACATATCGGCATGATGTAAAACTGATACTGTCCCTGCAAGTGGTCCCCCGCAAACAGCTGAGTTCGGACGCTTGCAGCCGCTAATCCCATCTTCTGAAGATGGTGAATACCCATCCCACAACGGATGGTATAAACTTCGGGGCCAATCCACACCGATGCATCATCGTGTGTGGACCAAAGGAGAAGTGATAAACACTCCTCACGATGCAATCAAGATAAAATGCTCCCACCTCTGTCAATGGCTGTCCATCATAGTCCTGGGGAAACAAATTAGCATAAGTACAAATCTCCATACTGGATGATGTCCCACATATCTCCTGTGACGACGATGAAGTAGTGACGTGATCTGTCACACAACTCTCGGAAAAATCAACTATCTCATCACAAGAGCTCTCAACCAAAACACTCATCCCATCTGAATTGACTGCACCAATATCTGCGATAGAGGCAACCCCATCCTCACTACAACTCATGGATATAAGATCCTCATCAACTGCCTCTGTATATAACTATATCGTATCTGCAGCTAGTGGACACTGTGCCAAACTCAACTCCATGGTCAACTTCCCCAACCGTGACTGTGACTCTTGAAGGCCCAATTGACTACTCTCCAACGAGTCCATAGTCACCTCAAGCTCATGAGTGAGCGCATCAACCTGCTCCTCCTTCCTCTGCAATGCATCATAACAAATGCAATCCCACTCGAGAAGAAAATCCCTGTCTGCAAGTAGTTTTAGGTAATTTTGTTTCATCATTCCAATTGCTTCTCGAAGTGCATGTATCTCTGCAAGGGAAAAACCACTATCACTGTGCTCATCTGTCAACGGAATACTCCAACCATAGGTAGCTAACATCTGACGAGCAACATCAAAATGCTCAATGGTTGTGGCAATCATATTGTCATTCACTTTTAGTTGCCCAACCAAATGATGAGGACTCTGTAGCTTAAGACCCCCATACAAGTTTTCCGGTTCACAATATGCACTATGATATGAGGCTGATTCGTCCTCACTCTCCTCATGATAAGCAGCATCATGTGTGCTTTCATCCATGCACACCTCAACATCTAAGGTACTGCTGCTATGTACCTCAAAGGGTGGCTCAACTGATAAAGTAGAAGTTGCTGGTATGACAGTATCTTCACACACTTCTACTCCCAAAGTAACAGCATGCCCATCCAAAGCATGATCCTGGGATTCCATATCAACATATGAACCTTCTAGTTTGTTTTCAAAGGTCTGATCTGAAAAATCAGATTCACCTTGACATGAATCCTCTACATACAATGCATCATTAGTACCCAATTCCGGAGTACTTTCATGTGACAATTCAATAGGATCATTTTGCACATGTGAAAACACTGCGGTCTCATACTCATGCAAAGTTTCATCATCGCTGTCATGAAAATCAGGACTATTAGGTGTAGCTTCCCTAGGATCAGTTGTATACTGGTCACCAACTGCTGAAAACTCATTGTAGAGGCTTCTTGACACCTCATTTGAAAAGACATCATGTTCAGATTTAGATTCTTCACGATTACTTTGCTGGTTGGTTTTTTTAGGTTCTGAATCCTCATAGGGAGCCCACATTATTCTATGCGTTTTACCCTTAGGTCTCAAAGGGCAATCATGATTTAAGTCGTACGGCTTTCCGCAATAGGAACACAACTTCATTTTGTTTTGCGATGTTAGACCTTTGATGATAGGAAGTGAATTGGATCCTTTAGACCGTCCAAGCTCTGAAAGCGCCCGTTCTACACGCAACAACTCACGATTGAGCTTGTATTGGGATTGTTCAAGTTCTTTGAATACCTGTTTATTTCTGGACAATGTTTTCATGACGCTCATTTTCGCTGCCAAACTGAAAACCAAATCCAACTAATTTGTGCACAACTGATTTCACTATAAAGAGCCTTGCAAAAACTAGGCTAATCTTCAGCTTGTTGACTCAGGAATTTCATCAAACAGCTAGTACTGTTGTTCTGCTGATAACATTCAGCTCATCACGTCCCTTTACAGTTTGTTCTTGAAAAAGAATGTTAACCACATAGCACGAGGGCAAGTAAACTTCCAGAACTCCAATGCTACAATATTCTGGCCCGAGAAACAACTTTGGAACAGAGGTTCGTCAAGCTTCTTTAGGAAAATTAGACCTTCACCAGAAGATATGCTGTTCTGAAATAGTCTTTATTTCTCATGAAAAATTGCTCTGCCAAGAATCCAGATTTATGCATAGCTGAAGAATAAATTAATGTAGTCACTTCCAGCACATATACAAAATCCTTTTAGGGAGCAATACTATATTTTACATTCCCATGTATCCTTGAAAGTAGAATCACCAGCCTACAAACACTTCCAATGGCAGAAATAAGCAAGTGCGGCTGAAGATGAATATATGGCCTTCTTGACAGTCATTTTTTTTTCTTTTCTTTTCTCCAGAAGAGTAACGGCAGGCAACATACAAATGAACAATTAAATTTGAACAACTTCTATCCTTCTTGAATTCGTATCTTCCTCCTGCTTATCAAGCAGCTCCCGATAACTCTCCTTTTCTCCTTACCCGTCACCCACCAAAAGACTGCGCTCAACAGAATGGGTGGAATTGATGCCACGAACTTTGTTCTGTCTTAGTCGAAGACTATGAAATGCGAGTTCCTGAAAGGCGTTGAAAAGTTAGGAAGACTGATAATTTTAGAGAAGACGCCAAGGATGGATTCGGCTCTCTCTTCTCTAATTTATCTTCATCCGCCTAGACCAAGCTTATATCGGTTCGTCCTCTTCCATTTTCGTCTCTATCTGAATTCGTCTTCTTTTGATGACTCAAAATTTGTTTTGTCTTAACCAGATGTATCTACTTCTTTGAAAATTCCGATTCTGCCTTTAATCGCGTTTTGTCTCTAGTGACTAACACCTGGCGTTTATTTTATTCTTGTCTTGTATCGATATTCCCAAATGTTGAACTGTGGGGAATACACCTGAGTCTCGTTCTTTTTCTTCACCACCAGCAATTATCTTACTTCTGTCTGTTTCTCAAATCGCACTTTGACCCTGAAGCGGCTCCTTTGTCTTTTAAGAAATGCGAATATATGACCCGTGAATATCCAACACCAATAGAGAATATAAGTGTGAAAGTGTCGCGTCCAAAATAGACGTCTTCTATGAAATACGATTTCCACAATGATGGGTTTGATGTATTATTAAATCTTCAGTTTGAATCTGAAGCAGCTCCTGAAACTAGAAATACAAGTCGTTGCTTTATAATTTCTGACGCCCTTTTATTTAAGCAGTTTAATAATGTGAAGCTGACGACCATGTAGGATCCGATAATTCCTAAATATTGCGGCTTAAGAAAAAGTAAGTCTCTTGTCTCTATCGAAGACTCCAAGAGTATTAAGAATTTGAGCAATATCGATTTCTCCAGCAAATCCTACAATGCATTTTTTTCTGGACTCTTTATTTCTTTATATTGCAACGCCACCTGTCTTTGTCTGAAGTAATATTTGCCTCTGACAATTATTTGTCTCTAGCTTCTTAACAGAAATACGCCTCTATTCAAGACTATTAATATATTATGCGATTTCTCTGAATTCGTCTTATCCTAGATGCTGGCGATTATTTGACCTTTCTGAATGAAGCTTCAATTTTTTTTCTTTTTCCTCTTATTTTGTCTCTTCTGCCAGTGACGCCTTCCCAACTAATATCAAATTCCAAACAATTATGACTTCTAGTTCTGATTAATGCAATCCGGCTTCAAACCCTCAGTCGGTTTCTTCAAATTAGAATATACTCATAAGATTTAATATCTTTATTCAGGAAGTTCAATAAATCGATTTTTCCTGATGATCACAGCGAACTCCACAAATTGCAGAATTAATTTTCTCCAGAACTAGAAATAATCAAACTCAAATACTTGATCAAACCCTAGCATAATCTGAAGATCTTCTTTTGCAAACTAGCACAGGATGGCAGGATTCAAGCTCTGATACCACTGTAGAAACCCTTGTTTCCTCTGATTCTGAAAACTGACTGCTATGATTGTTTTTATCTTGTTTTTGCATTTTTTTGAAAGAAAATGCTGAATAAATTTATATAAAATAATGCAACACCGGAAATGATAGAATCTATTGAAAATGCTGATGCCAGTCTATTTATTAATCTTCTGGAATGATTACAAATAAGATTCGATAACATGCAACTAAAAAGGCAACGGTATTTTGATGAAAACCTGATTATTGCAGCAAGCTGAAAGAAAACTCTGTGAACGTTCTGTGATAGCTTCTGAATGAAGGTATCCCTCTGAATGCAATAGATCAGCTGATATTTCACAGCCTCTGAACTGCAACACTGAAGATGGCTCGTTCTCCAATGCTTGTAGACAACTGAAACCCTCGGCTTCGTTCTCCGGAAGAAGACTTGATCAAAAATCAATTTCATAACATAATCAGCTCAAATCCCAATGAAACCCTTATATCTCCTCAAGAGTTCGAATTTTCTCAATTAGGTTTTATTTAAATAAATTCGAACTTTTCTTTTTAATTTTTCAATAGTTTTCGAAAGCACTTTTAATTATAAAATATAATTAAAAGTGGCCCCTTCGATGATGGGCGACCCCTTTAGCAAAAATCACTTAAGTTATAATAAAATATTATAACTTTATATTATAATGCTCCAGTAATTAATATTTAATTAAATCAATTAAATATTAATATCTCCTTCAATATTAACCTGATGCTCGAGCCGTCTGAGGCTGACGAACAATGAAGTGATTCTGAACATAATCCATCCATACTACTAAAAATAGCAGGGGTCCCACGCTGACTGCCAATAACTGCTAAAAATAGCAATCCGAGCAAATAGTGTCCGAACGAGCCCAAACGAAAGCCAACTGATAACAATCTGACAACTGAAGCCAAGCCAAGCTCCATCAAGACCCTCTATCCATCCTATCAGCCTACGAGGGTCGCATAATAGGCTAAATTCACCGAACTCTGATGCTCACAAAATTGGGGACATTACATACAATCCCAGCACCAAAACTTCCACTGTTTTGCTCACTGACCTTGACTACCCCAATGGAGTGGCCATCTCTGCCCAAGAAGATTTTCTTATATTCTGTGAAACTTACTCTCTCAAGTGTCCCAAATACTGGCTGAAGGGAAACAAATCAGGCCAAGTTGAAACGTTTGCAGAAAGTCTACCAGCATATCCGGATAATGTTAGAGTGGATGATGAAGGCACATTTTGGATTGGCCTTCTGGGGGTAAATACAATTTCCCTGCATTTAGTCCATTTTTTTTGTCCAATTTTTTTTCCCTTACATCTAATTCAAGGAGTCAAAAAATCTTCAAATTGAAAAAGAAAGTAAGTGTTATATATTTTTTTAAAGTCTATCTTTTATCCTCTTTCTTTTGGAGAGTGGGTCAATGAAGAAAGTTTTCCATGCTTTAAGATATTTGTTTGAAAAGAACCATATATGCCATTTTTTGGCATTTTTCACAAACTTGTTTTGCTTAGCTTTTTTTTCTTTACAAACATGAATTCCAAAATGTAGTTCCCATTCCATCAAACTACAGTTAACTGTGAATTCCCTTTTTTCTCACATCTGATTTGCAGTACACCAGGCTATGCACTCTTATATATCTTCACAGAAAAATGGTTGATTGCATTTATCAAATAATGCATTTTTTTTCTTGTTTGATTGCATCCCTGTGTCTTTTGTTTATGAATATTATGGATTTGTTCCTCATTTTTATGTATAAGATTTATAATCTTGATCTTCTCAATGTTTTTTCGACAGACAAAAACCGAGGATGAAGATTCCATGGTTAAATATCTGAAATCGAGACCACCTTTGAAGAGGCTGTGGAGTATCATAAATCCACATCGACTGAAGATAAGGCCTATTTTTGGGCCAGCAGGTATTTTGGGTGTGAAGGAAAACGGAGAGGTCATTGCTTTCATTTCTGATTCACAGAGGACACTGATTAGTGGTGGTGTAAAAGTGGGTAATAGTCTGTATTTTGTGAGCCTCAGTGAAAACTTCGTTAATTAACTTGATCTCCTATAATTTTTCTATGGTATAGGCGATTATCCCCCATCAGTCGCAAAAATACTGTAACCGAAAGTATTTCATCAAAAATATATCACAGCGCGCATAGTTAACAAAACAATTGAAAGGGGGAAACAATAATCACTGTCAAGTGTCAACTCAAATTTGATGACGGTTAGAAGATGAGAACCAAACAAATTGGCATCTTCCACAGTGAGATTGGAACCTTCATGGGCTCTATGCGAGCCAAGCACCTTTTGACTTCCTAATATAAAATTGTAGTTAGGTGACAATTGGAGATTTTAGTGAATTAAGTGAAAGTTGGAGATTTATAAGTGATTGGGATTTGATAATTGAGGTATAAAATGAATTATTTGTATATATTACTTAATTTTATTTATTTAAATTTTGTTTTACATAGAATATAAAATTTAATTCAAAAGTGCAATGAGGATTACAAGTGGTAGCTTAACTTTGAGTCTTTATTTAAGCATGATATTTCCAAAATGTAAGTAATTTTTACCATGCACAAACCACTCTCTTGTAGTTAAATTTTTTAATGACCTTCACTAACTCATTCATATTTTATTTAAGTGATAATAATTTAAAGTCAAATAGTTTGATGTACTTGACACGTTTGTAAAGTTGATATATTCATATGCTTCGTCATGATAATTTGTTAATCAAAATAAGAGTGTAAAATATATATGGTTTTATTCTAAAAAATATATAAGTTTTATATGACAAGGACAAGGCAAAGTTATGTCAAAATAAAGTAGAAGAAACTAGATGCAAGCCATCACGTTAAGTAAATTGTGAGAATCATCCTTTGATTGGAGTGAAATCTATGTAGACAACTTTTAGGTAAAATGGGGAGCCTCCGTCCTATCATGTGGAGTGGGTCCAATAGTGATGCAAGTGGGAATCCCACCCTTAATCACAACTCTCACAACTCATACATGCAACAAAGAAAATGCTAGAAATTAACTCAAATCTATAGGAAATGTCCATACTCATTCAAAATCCCCTGATTGTTACAATAACAAGGCATCAAATTAAGCACAACTGAAAATATATTGATTTGCAGCCATATGGGCCGATGGATTCCATTACAGATCTGATTCAAAACTGATAAGAAACAGTAAGAAATGATTACAAAATGATTTCCTTCATCCTATTTTCTTTCACAAAATTTTGCTCTTGCATGTTACAAACTTTCAGTAGACCCTTTTACTGCAATTACACCTCTGCAACCCCATCCATGTGCTGCTGCAACTTCATCTTTAGACCTACAAAAAAAATAGTCTCTTGGTCTTTTCTCCTAGGGCTATGCCCCCAGGTCTTCCTCTCAAATTTTTGGCATCAAGAACCCCAAAATAGTCAAAATCAAGCCTTTTAGAATGAAACCTCCATCTCTTTTTCTCTTAACTCCCAATTTGCTACACCCAACCTAGAAGAATTCTCATAAATTACATTAAATGAATATTTTAAATGTTAAAAGACATCTTTGACTCTCACTCCACTCAATATAGCAAAAAGAAAACAACTCAATCTTGGACGCCCAGTTTTCCACTGCTACATTTAAGGAACAATAAATGAGTGGTCACAAAGTGTAACTCTCAAAAATCCATCCCTAGCTTTGCCTTTTTGATTTTGAAGTTTTCAAAGTTGCCTCCTTAACTATCTCCCACTCAAAATTTTGCAATATTAAATAAGACCAATAATTTAATATATATTATTTAGGCTTAATATTGCAATTTATTCATCTAACAACATTATTCTTCAAACCAAAAATAAAATATCCTTTTTGGTTGATGCAAGATTTCTTGACACCCTTGGATGCTCTTGCATCAAATAAAGGCCACAACAACCAACATGCTCTAGGTAAATATATGGGCTTAGTAGAGCTTACCACCTTAGGGGTCAAAAAGGTCCATCATGTAGTTGGTGTAGTGGTGGTAGCATTCCATGAGGAATTATTAGAATCTACCCCTCTTGTTGAGGAGAGGGAAAGGTTGTCGAATGTGAATAAATATGAATAGCTAGACTGCCATTGAGGCCTTTCTAGGAGAGATTTAGTCAAAGGAAACTTTGGTGAAACATGACTCAATGCAAAGCACACTACCCCAATGATTGAACAAGTCCTCAAGATGCTAAAATTCTAGCATCGCCTTCTTTTCCAGTGCTTGGATTTGAAAAACTATCAAAGTAACATGCAGTTTTAATAGAAAATCCTTTCAAAAGAGCTCATTGTTGTAACCTTTTTATTTTCAATATGGAAAAAAACATAGTAACTCTATAAAACTTCCAAATAGAAGTAGTGTATCTTGCTCAATGAGAAAAATTGTCAAAGAGAAATTCTTAAAGGTCTTAGGTTGATCATTAAAGAATACTTATGATAGGGAAAACCTATTACGAAATATTTCTTTTATAAGTAGGTCTTAATTAACTAAATGAAAAGAAATGCCAACCACACTTTATTTTTTGTTAAAAAGTGAAGAGATTTTTACATAGGTCATCACAATCTTCAAAGTTTTGCTGTCAAAATACTTACAGGCTAATATTGCACACTCACGATTTGAGGGCATTTGAGCATTTCAAAGCAAAGTGGAGGAGAATAATGGAGATGAGTCAAACAACCATGGGAATTAGGTGATATGGTTCAATGTTTAATATTGAATTTTTTGTTCTATTGCACTTCATTATTGATTTGGGGAATATTAGCATGATTTAGGCAATTTGTGATTGTTGCTATTGTTATGCTTTTTTTGTTCCTGTTTATTTTGTTGCAATGGTCAAGCTCGGGCCTCCAATAAAACCATCATTAAAATCCTTAAGAAAATTGTCAATGCCTGCTGGCTGTGACTGGCACATCCAACTTAACCCTACCTTATGGGCATATTGAACCAACATTCGTACTCCCACTGGAGCCACCCCATTTTCCCTAGTCTTTGGTTAAGAGGCTATTCTACCCATTGAGGTTGAAGTCCCCTCTCTCCGAGTGTCCATGAAAGGGTTAATCAATGATGAAGAGTACATGATATCTAGGCTGCATGAGCTAGAATTATTGGATGAGCAAAGATAGAAAGCACTGACCCACTTACAAGCATATTAGAACCATCTTTGCAAAAGTTACAACAAGGTCATGGTCAGACATTTAGACATCAACAATCTGGTACTAATGCAAAATCTTAAAAACTAGGGAAAACGGGATAAACCTAGTAAGTTTGAGCCTAACTGGCTAGGCCCTTATGTAATCACAACTTCCTTTGGTTCAGATGCATATCAGTTGTCTACTCCAGAGGGAGAACCATTATTTGAGCCTATAAATAGCTTGCACCTGTGCAAGTTTTACACAGCTTCAAAAAGCTTAGTCAAAACCATACAATACAAATAAAAATAAAATGAAAAGCTAAAAAAAAATAGTAAAGAGAAATAATCCATCCAACAGTGAAAACCATCTCAATGGCGTGTTGGATAAGTACCATGGTGAAAACCTAGCAAACAGGCGCCATGTGTAGACAATCTTCGCTTCGTCGTCTATTATCACTTCATAGGGTCTTTTCACCTTCACCCATGTTAATATAACCTTTCCTCCTTCATTTTGCAACACCCACAATAAGAGTAGTTGCTAGAGTCATATGGCTTGAGATTGGTTGACGCTCACAACATACTACACAAAATCATTCTTACCATCCAATCCCACACAATACCTGACTGGGGGAAAATACCTAAAACCCATTCCTAGTGGAATAAACCTCTAGGTCTTCAGGGCCTAACACACTTGGAAAATACAAAAAACATTCATAAAACATGTCAAAAATCTGAAAAAAATTTAGAAAATGTATCAAAAACGCAAAAACATTCGAAAAATGTCAAAATCCCCCAAAAAAATCCAAATAATCAGAAAACTACAAAAATAAAGTCAATGTCTGTCGTGTTAACCTTTGTCATTGTCAAACTATGTTGCCTTTGTGACTAGATGTAGGCAAGGCCATCTGTCAATGCGCCCCCAAGGCATTAAGTCAGTCTTTTTAGGTTTGTCTGAATGAAAATCATGACTCAATCCTTAGTCAATAAGAAAAAGTCATTGGTCATGTTGAACTACAAGGTCTCTGCGTGTATATTATAGGCAAGGCCATCAATCGATGAGCCCTCGAGGCCGCAATAGGTCAGTCCATTAGGGTTCGTCACATTCACTATCACACACATCAAATATCTTCAAATAAAACAAATCTTTTTTAGTTAGTCCTGTCAGTCAAAATTTGGTCTAACTACGTGGTCTTTGTGTGTACAATATAGGCAAGGCTTAACAACCCCTGAGGCCTTAGATGTTGACCAATCCTCTTAGGGTTTTGTCATGTTGGTCGTATCACAAGGTCATA
Organism: Sequoia sempervirens; assembly: GCA_007258455.2. Taxonomy (NCBI): domain Eukaryota; kingdom Viridiplantae; phylum Streptophyta; class Pinopsida; order Cupressales; family Cupressaceae; genus Sequoia; species Sequoia sempervirens. The sequence goes on along the minus strand of VDFB02058242.1, from coordinate 616,604,715 downwards.
CAATGAAAGAATAAAAAACAAGGTTACAAACAACACAATCAAACCAATTTATTTAGGATATGTCTTTCCTGAATCAACATCAAATCTATCAAAACGGTCATTTAAGAGTCTTCAAGATGTGTCCTTGATGTCAGACTCTTTTCTGTCAACCAATTTATTCAAGATGTCTTTCCTAAATCAACAACAATCTATCAAATCAAACACTTAAGAGTCTTCAAGATGTGTCCTTGCCGTTAGACTCTTTCCTGTCAATTGCGGGTCTTCAAAATGTGTCCTTGACATCAGACCTTGTCATGTCATCTATTTAGGATGTGTCCTTCCTGAATCCCAACCTTGGAAATAATTAAATTCGACATTTCAATCTTCTTTAGGATGTGTCCTTCCTAAAGAATGACCAGTTAGCTTCGTCATCAGCAAGTCAACCTTGGCAAACAAACAAGATCTGATACACATGTCTTGACAAGTATTTTTCATTTATTTTTTATGATTTAATATGAAAATGTAACTAGGCACCTCGACGATGTCCTATGACGGATTTAGAGGAGCGACAATGTTACATGAGCATATCTTGCTTTTTGGTTGATTGTCTTATCTTTTTGAAATTGTCATGTTACTAGCCACCTCAAGGATGTCCTGACAACAAGATTTAGAGGAGCAACGACATAGCCTGATGATTGTCTTATCTTTTCAAAGTTGTCATGTCACTAGCCACCTCAAGGATGTCCTGGTGACATGATTTAGAGGAGCACCGACATTTCATGGCACGTTTTATGTGGATTGCTATTTGTGGTTTGTCTCAACAAAGACTGGGAACAATTGGGTTCCTATGTATGAGTCATGACAATCCTTGTCTGCGACTATTTGTTTTTGGCAAATGCATGACATTGCACACCATTGGTCTATCTCACATCTTGGTGTTTCTTGTTCGTTGCAATAAACCGCCCAATGATGATTAAATGCAAATGCTTAGTATAATGATAGCAAAGTGATGACATATCTTTCTTTCACACTAACATAAATCATTTTCAAGCTAACACTCTTCTTCCATCACATCTAGATGGTGTGCTGTGACACACAAAAATCACCTACATTCAGTACAATGTTAGAATAACATGCATCTTACATCCACATCCATTTTGCATAAGTAAATTAAAACATTAAATCATTATCATATACATTTCCTGAAACAATGCATACAATGACTGTATATCATTTCTCATATGCATCCATTACATCATAATTCAAGTGTATCAATCATAATTAAAAGCATACATCATCATCACATAAGCATGAATCATAAAGGAATCATCATTACATCACATAAGTAACCAAATCATATAATCGCTGCCAAAAAAAAGCATCTCATAAATATATAAAAATGTGTCACAGTATAATATCCAAGATGCATATAAAAAATGGAGCTCGCAGGATCTATAATCATAATATAGTGTTCACAAATATATAAACATGTCCCTATCTTGAACTCCCACTACTCTGATGAGGAGAATGAAGAGGTGACTAACGGGGAGAGCCTGACAATCGTTGTGCGAATGAGAGCTTATCATAAGGTCTTGAGCTGTGAGGTCCTAGAACACCACCACTACTCTGAGATCTATTGTGGGACTATTGACTATGTGATCTACTACTAAGTGCCTAAGAAGCACTGGGAGCCCGTCTCTCAGGAGGTACCTCCTGCTCATACAAATCCCTGTAATATTGCTCTCACTTGCCAGCCCTGACCAACTCTCAAGTCATAGCTGCAGCTGGTCCACTGCAAAGAGCAGTGAACTCTACAAACCTCTACTATGTCTCCTGCCTATGCGCCACCACCTAATCTCTCTCTAGGTATGCACTATCCCTCTCTAGTCGCATCTTGTCTCTCTTTGTGGACACAACCCTAACCCACTCCTCCAAGGCCTCTACCTTGGCCTGCAAGTCCGCCTCACCCTCGCAAATGGGTGACAATTCTCTATCCCGAACTCTATCACCTCTTCGACCTCGTCAACCACCCCTCTCACCTCCTCCTCTACCATCATCACCTCCACCTCTCCCACCTCAACCATGGTGACCACCTCCTCTGCCACCACACCGACCCCATGGGTCTGTACCTCGGTGCTCTACAGGGGTTGGCTAATCAGGATCTATGTATGGCATAGGTCTATGTTGTGCCCACCAGGTATCAAAGGCTATTGTCGTACCAACATCCGCTAGCCCACCCATCCATGCCCACTGCATTGGATGCAAACCATCAGTATATGCCGTTGTTGTTGCTACAGGAATCATGTTCCCCCATAGGGAAACCTCCTTGGTAGATCTGAAGAACTCGGCTCGATTGCGCAACTCATCCTGAATCTCACCAAACTGATGGAGCACTATCTGGTAAGTGTCTCTCAATGATGTGTACATCGACAATGGTCCTCCCAATCAGATACTATGTCTAACAGTAGAAAGGTGAGTGTTGATCCTCATCCTACCACTGCGCACAGTCCATGTATGGCCTTCAAGTAAACTGTACAAGTGTATCAATCGCATGCCTCTAGTATCCAGTGTCTCCAACACGAGTCTATGTAATGGCCTTGACATACCAAAATACATATGGAGATTGGTCATCTGGCTGATGAACAACTGGTGGACAGAAAAACAACAATGTGCTCCCACACTCAAATCATCAGTAACGTAGTCCCACAACTCATGGACTGTGCACCTCTATAGGCTATGTCATGCAAATGGAAATACAACATTGTCAGTAGATAGGGGCCCCATGCATACACAACCTGCCTCTCCAAAATCCCCACTAACATCTCGCCCCAACCCATAGGGAACCCATGCCCTTAGTGGTCTGGTAGTATAATCCCAACAATCGAAGTACACAACAAACAATTGATCCACTTGTATCTATTTGCAAGCACATGCCATCTGATCTTGTAGTGCTCGATACCACGGTGTATAACATCCTTGTATACATAGTAACAAGTGATCTCACTGTAACGCCTCTGGGTATCATACTGAACCCTCTCACCCTTGATCGACAATTTGAGTATCCTATAAATATCCTCTAATGTAATTGTCACCTCTCCTGTGGGAAAATGGGAAGACGAAGTCTTTGAGTTCCATCGCTCAGTGATAGTAGTGAGCATCCCTCGGTTTTCCCGAATGTTGGGCATAAATGTCACATGGTGTAGTCCAAGATGCCATATCAAACGTTTCTCTGCACTGATCATCTGGTCCCATAATTTGTAAGTAGCTGGCCTCGACTCGTGGGGTGTATATCGGATCCAAAAAAACTTACAAATGCATAACACATATCTTGCGTCAGAAACACAAAGCCAATAAATGTGCATCATTCAAAATACAAAGCCAATTTTACATTTCAAAAGTTCAAAAAAATTGATAGACAAATGCATTGTTTAATTTGACAAATGCGGTGCACAATTACAAATGTGTCATTTTATATGTTAAATGTGTCACACAAAGACATATGCATCACACTATTCAACAAATGTGACTGAACATGCAAATGCATCATAGGATTATCAAATGCAATGCATAATTACAAATGCGTCACTACCCCTAACATATGCGACTAGCTATGACAAATGCAGTGCAAAATCATGCATATGCGTTGATTTAAACAAAAACAAAAATGACCCCCCATGTGTTTTCACAAATGTGTCGTATCATAGATAGATGTGTCGCATGCGAATGCATTTGCGGTGCACGATAAACAATGCATGTGAAAAATAAACTTTAAGGGCCTAAAAATGCATGAAAATTCAAAATTCAATAGTCAAATTTGGGGTACATATCGAGGGTTGGTCGATCGTCGAAACATCCTGATACAGTATCCACAATGCTCAGAGTAGGGAACGAGAGACATTTTGCAAGATGGTTCTATAGCAAAATCACAAGTTTTCAAAATGCAAGGGTGAAAATGAATTCATTTTTACACTTTCTATTTATACTTAGGGGTTTTAAGGGTTTTCTTTGAAACCTGATGTATTGGATGCACTATTTGGACACCTTCATAGACCATTTCCCTTACTAAATGTCACCGAAATTGATTTATTTCACCACCACCGAACTTTTGGCTATCCAATTACCTAATTAGGGCAATTTCTAAATCTTTTTTGAATTTTTCAAAAATTGCCAATTTTCTCGAGGGGGCATACCCTTACCTATTTCACACCAGGGTACGACTGGGGCATGTTATTCTTTATTCTTTAAAAAAAATATTAAAATGGCATTATGTCAAAGATGAGCAAAATGTAGACACTGAAAAATGGTTTAGGCCTACGACTGTATTTTTCATCATCAATTCAAGATACTTGCAAAATGATTAAATGATTTTAATTATAACTTAACATTATCATTTAATTCTAACTTAACATCCTAATTCCTCTAATTAATTAAATAGTTGTAACCATTTAATTAATTCATTTCATTATTCTTTTAAAATTGATTAATTATGTAAATTACATTAATTGACTTTAATTATGTCACTAATTAATTCTAATATCTTCTTAAATGATTAATTAAATAAGTTTCCTAAATTTATTTAATTACACATTTAAATTAATTAATATTCTCCCTACATCTCATTAAATCTCTTCTTCTCACTAATTAAATAACTTTCCTAATTTTATTTAATTTCCCACATTTAATTAAATAAATGATTATTCATTTAATTAACTATTCTACTTTCTTATCTAAAGTGACTCCATAAATTGAATGATTCACGTACACACAACTTCTTCCACAAAACAAGGAATTAATTTTATAATTAATTCTTCTATTTGAGCACATGTCTCCTACATTTTCAATCTAATATCTAATGCATAATTCTCTCCATTCCTGACTAACACTCTCTCTTAGTTTACTCACCTAACTGATTTGTCATCTCCTTTTGACTCACACACTCTTTCAGTTACATCTTTTAACAATTCAATCAAATAAGCTAACTATTCAATAAAATCACTTAACTATCCAATTAGTCTAATCAATCAAGTCACTTAACTATTCAATCAGATCCTCACACTCGATCTAGACCATTCAAATGCCAATCAATCTCAACTGTCAAATCTGTGAAGTTTCTATAAAAAAGAAGCTTTTGAATTCTATTAATGGGTAATCACAATCTTCAAAGTTTTGTTGTCAAAATACCTACAGGCTAATATTGCACACTCATGATCTGAGGGCATTTGAGCATTTCAAAGCAAAGTGGAGGAGAATAATGGAGATGAGTCAAGCAAGCATGTGAATTAGGTGATATGGTTCAATATTTATTGAATTCTTTTGTTTCATTGCACTTCATTATTGATTTGGGGAATCTTAGCATGATTTAGGCAATTTGTGATTGTTGCTATTGTTATGCTTTCTTTGTTCTTGTTTATTTTCCCTTATCACACTAATATAAATAAACCAATGGATTATTTGTAATTTAACGCAAGTAGCCCTCAACAATTCACATGTCCCAAATGTTTTTTTACTAGTGAAAAGATGTATAGAAACTATTATAAACCATACTCTTAATAACCCCTTGATTATTGTTGCAAGAAAGAAATAACATACAATAAATAGTCCAAGTGTCACGTAAACCAACCAAAATAAGAGATTAATAATTAAGGGCATGCCCTCTCTCAAAAAATACCCCCATAAACATAAACATAAACAAAAGGAAATTTAGCAACATCTAGATTAGCAAGATTGCCATAAATCCTCCATTCCTACTCTATTGTTCATTTTTATCCTCAAGTTTTTCACCAACCTCTAGAAGTAGAATTTTTTTTTTCTCATGCATTGTAGCTTCCATAACTTAGATAGTAACCAATATGAGGTGAAAATTGTAAAGAGTTTCCTAAGCATGGGTTCCTCCACTATTGATATCACCAAGGCATATACAGATCTACTTAATAGTCACAACAATTTATTTTTTGATTGAATCAAGGTGAGGACTAGTTTCATATGGGTGGATTCTTTAAAAAAAGTGGTTTCCATGTTTCTCATAAGTGGGGAAAAATATATAAGAATTGTTGATGTTGGATAACAATAGTCTTTTATCATCTACCTCCTTTGTTGGTTAACAAATTTGTTACTTTCTAATTTTATATTATAACTCTATAATGCCTTCTTCAAGTAACAAATGGATCAACATTTGGATAAGTTATCATTTTCTTTGCATAAATTTCCTTTGAATTTCAGAGGTAGAACTCCCTCTTACGATGAAATTTAAATTTTCTAGGGTATGCTTTTAACTAGAAAGAAGGAAAAACAAATTCAAAATAAAACTTATTTTAAAAATAAAAGATAGGATAACAACTCACATGTAGTTATTTTCAGAATATTAGGTACAAAAGTATTACTAACAAAACACGTACCAGTTTATTATCTTAAAATGAAACTCACAATTATAAAATGAGTGATAATTGCTAATAAAGGAATACCAAAACACCCATAATAGCTATGATCGCTCACACATAAATGATAGCACACAACCATAATAACATACAAACTCTCATATAAAGACTCCATTTTACTCCATAACCATGTGTTGTCGTTTCCTCTTCAAAAATATTGAAAATAACATATTCATCTGATAAACACAACTTAATTGTGCTAAGAGCTCTTGTATCAAGACCCTCTAATCTTCATCAGTCATATTTGTATATTTTTTTTACTTTCCTACCAACACTTTGTGCAATCCTTGTTGCAATAACAAATCACACATCTTCAACTTCCATAGTTCAAAATTGTTCTTCCCATTGAATTTATGTACCTCAAACCTTGCATTCAAAACCTTTATCATCTGATGCTACAAAACAAGCACCAAATCCTAACACAAATGCTACAAAATAATTGCTCTAATACCACTTGTTGTAGAAACGAAAGTGAAAAACCCATAAACTTAAAATACTGTTGTGATAGGTCGAATTAGGTGGTTAGAAAGCAAGCAACAAGCCAAAAGAGTGCAAATAAACAACTCAAACAACCTACACTTCAAGATTAGCCTAAGTTAGAAACAAAACAAGACAAAGCCACAAAATGGAACTTTATACCTTGCGTTGAGTCGATCCTTTGGTTGGCCCTTCGATCTTTGATGTGTATGCTCCTTGGATGGCACAAGATGTGAGATGTGAGATGCAAATGATGCTTGGAAACATGAAAAATAAGTGTTGGTTAAGAAGCAAAACTGCAAGAGTTTGGCTAGCACAAAATGATCTCCCCAAAATGGGAGAAAAGAG
>VDFB02058242.1:616329769-616597377 GCA_007258455.2 Sequoia sempervirens | reverse complement strand
GGTAATGCGATCATCCCTAGTGGTTGCCTATTAACATTGTCAAAGCCACGAATATGAACATCATTAAGTTGGATGAGCTTTTTGTCCATACCAAGTTTGTTTAGGAGGTCAATGCTACAAATATTAGTTTCAGATCCATTGTCTATGATAGTGTGCCTAACTAAATTTTCATTAATGATCACCTTTATCATCAAGGGATCATTCTTGTTTTGAATCTCAAGTGAGGGAAATTCATGTTTAGGGAATGTGATTTCTAATTGGGTGACTTGCATGGGACGTGATGAGGATGTTACATTATTTGATTTTATGTAAGATTGGATCTCCTCCTTCTGTAGTTGCAACATTTCATGAAATAAAAATTTGATTATAGGTGATAGTTGAATGAGTTGCCATACAGATAAATTAACAGGAGTATTTTTAAGGTCTTCAACACTAGGCACACTATGTGGAAGAAAATATAATGCAGTAGGAGCATTGTGTGGTCTCCTAGATGTTTGAGTCACTAAGATACAACTTAGTGGTTGCAAAACATTGTTATGAGTAGATTGCATCATGGATTTCAAGAAGTCTCTTAGTTTTTTGTGTGATTCACTAGTGGGAGGTGATATAGGAAGCTCACTAATTAAAGAAGATCCCACTTGTGTCATCGTAACCTCAAGAATCTTGTCTTTATTTGCATGACTTGTTAGTGAAGGGAATTCTAATGTCACTTTATTATCTTCACCTAGGTAAGGTTTAGTATTTAAAAGATGATATTCTCCCTAGAAGGAGAGTTTTTAGGAGAACGACAAGCCAAATGTTCTTGACATTCAAAGGTTGGTTCTTCTAAAAGGACTTCATCGCAAGTAGGGGAATGATCAATGGTTGAATTGTCTGGCTAAATAAGGGTGTCATTAGGTGAAGCGGGACAACTAAGATATTCAGGACCTTCATTGATTATGTTGTCTAACATCAAAGTATCTACTTCACAACTAGGAGAGATACTAGGAGAAGAACAAATGTTGTTGTCATGATTACCTATGGTTGTGTTGTCTTGTTTATCAATGTATTCTCCACTAAGAGAGGTAAGAGGAGAGAAACAACTAGGATTCTCAAAACTCTCATGGATTGGTTCTTCTACCAAAATATCTTCATCACCAATAGGAGAGATATTAGGAGAGGAACAAATATGATCATTAGGAATGTCCAAGGTTGTAGTCTCTTTCACAAAAACACTCTCATAGGGAGGGGATAGGAAATGTTTCTTAGCATGTCTAAATATGCAAGACACTAACATTGTGTGAACAAAAATGAAAAGTACATGTAACCATTTCATGCAATGTTTCAGCAATGTAAACAATGTATATCCAAAGGTGCAAAATACTTTTTATCCAATGTATGCAAAGTTTTAAGAATGCAAAAAATGTATATGCAAGAATGAAAAGCACTTTTATCAAACTTATGCAGAGTTTTATGAATAGAAACAATGTATATGAAAAAGTGAAAAGTACTTTTATCCATGTTATGCAAAATTTTAGAAATGTAAGCATTTTCAGTTCCAATGATGCTTGTAAATGAAATGATTTCAAAAATGACTACCCTAAATTGATGTTTTTGAGCTAGATGTATAAAAAGAATGTTCCAGAAACTTTCCAGACTTATAGTATATGCTACTAGGAAGCTGAGGAAGCATAGAAATGAGGTTTATGTTGTTGTAATAGACTGTGAAAAATCTGGACAAGGACTAATTCGCCTAGAATGGTGAATGAGTCCCAGTAAGAGTTTTTTGCAAAAGTTCTAGAAATTTTTAATTGATTATGATGATTTTTTGTGTTAGATGGTCTGAAGAAAAAATGAAAATATAGTTTTTAGATGTTTTTCAATGATTTGAGAGACAAAAGTGCAAACTATATGCACTTATACTAATGCAAAATTTTTGAAACCCTAGAATGCCAATTAACCAATGCAACATGCAATGCAAAGTTAATGCAAGGAAATCTAGGAAATGAAGGTTTTGAAAAGAAGGTTCACCAAAATGAACCATAGATTTTTAAGTCTATGTACTTCTCTTGCACTCTTAGGGTTTTTCACCTAAAAGGAGAGAGATATGCCAAAAACCTAGGTGGTTCACTCAAACTAATACAAGTATAATGGAAATATGAATGAAATGTTCCTAGATGAGATAAAATAAATGCAAATAACTAATAAAATCTATTGATCATTAAATGAAAACTATTGAAATGCAACTTGTTGGAAAACACATTGTGATATGCAAAAACACTTAGAAATGAAAGCAAATTGTAATAGAATTTGATGAAACTGAAAGTGTGCACCTGAGAACTTGATGGAAACTGAAAATGACATCTGGAATGCTGATAATACTAAAAAATTGGCCTTTCAAGGACTCATTCACCATTCTGGGCGAATTAGTCCTAGTTCTGAGAAACCGTCTTGGAACCCATTTCAGACAAATGGGTATCCAAAACTGTAGAAAACCTATTTCAAGCCTAGCAGTGAGACTCATTCACCACTAATGGAAAATGAGTCCACTTTTGAATTTATGAAGATTCAAAAGTGGAAAGAGGATCCCTCAGTCTGCACTCTGATTCCTGACAGGTGTCTGCCTCCAAAATTCTAATTTTTGGGTCTAAAAGTGACTTTTTGTTGATATTTTTCCTTAGACAATGAAGAAAAGACTCAAAAAACTTTGCAACTTGATTCTTGATGATTTCCAAGCTTCCAAGATGCCTAAATCTACAAACACACAAGAAGAGCAAGATAAATGTTGAATGTTAGAGCATGGGGGTTTGCCTTGGTCAAACCCCTTTGTAGGTAATTAAAACAAAATGATGAAAGAATGTAATGAAGCATGAAACAATGGAGTTAATATCTTTCCATGATTTTTGATCTTGAATTTATGCAGCAATGGAGGAAGATTCTACCCTTGAATATCTTTAGAAGCTATCTTGGTGACTTAGAATATAAAAACCCTAACTTGCTTGACTTGAGGGCATGATGAATGATGAATGAATGATAAGAGATGAAAATTAGGGTTTAAAGACTTGATTTTATAGGAAATTATCCTAATTTTTTCGTTAATTGGATCCTTGAGGCCAACATGAAAGAATAATAAACTTAAATTCTAGATTTTCCTATTTAAAACTCAAAAATGACCCAAATGGGACTATTTCACCACCTTGGGCGAATCGGTCCCACTTGGTAGGGACTCATTCACCACAGATGGCGAATTAGTCTCAAAGGGGCCCATTTTCCAGTTGGGTTGTTGGGGAATGAGGAATTCTAGTTCTTATATTGATTTCATCAGGTATTTGATCAAATTATGCCTCAAGATGCACAATATGGAGTCATAGGGGCCTATGATGATGTGAAGGTCAATTAGGGCTTGGGACACATAATTCAATGTGAAAGTGTGATTAAATACACTTTACAACACTAAAATGAGATCCACTTAGACTAGAAAGGCACAACATCCAATTTGAATGTGTAAGATACATTACAACACTAGATTAAAGTTAAATTTAGTTCACAAGCCTTCTAGATTGATGTGAAAATGCAATTAAATACATTTTATAATGTTGAATTAAGGGAGAATGGGTTTATTAAGTCTAGAGAGGTGTGAGAGTCTTTTACAACTCTTTACAAAAACTTTACAAGACTTCAATAAATGCATTTGCAAAGGTCCAAGACCTAATGTGGATGTGTAAAACACCTCTCAACACTAAATCAAGGCCTCATTAAGTCCAATTTATCATCAATTATTCCCAAATCAAGAAAGTTGCCTTTTTTCTATCGTACACTTTGTTACAAGGGTTTGGTGAGTTGCAACATCACATATTCTTCATTCATCATTTCTTTCATGATTTTCTATTTCATTTCAAGGTTTGATTACCAAAACAGGGTTTTATAAAGGCAAACCCCTATCCACTAACAAAACAACATTTTTTGCTACTCTACATGTGTGATTGTAGATCTAGGTGTTTTGAGGCTTGAAGATCCTTTGGAGACAAAGTTGTGAGATTGAAGAAAGTTGTCAAGTTGTCACTTAGAATTTATCATCTTCGCAGAAAGTCACCTACAAGTAGGAATTCAAAGTTTCATACTTAGAGATCAGATAGGAGAGAAGCTACAGAAGATCACTAGAGGATACTAGAGTTTCAGAAAAACTCTGATACTGGGACTAAATTGCCACCTTGGGCGTATGACTCCTAGTATACTACTTTTCAACCATTTTCTGTAGATCCTAGTTTAGCAGTTACAAATTCTAGATTGAGCTCGAAACCCTAAACTAGGACTAAATTGCCTAGCCTAGACTATGTGTCCCAATGTGCATCAAAAGTCATAATTTCAGGATTGCAAACCTTGTTTCAAGCATCTCCAATTTTCCAGGTGCACCTTTGTTCATTCTCAGTTCATTATTCTAATTACAAGTTTCATTTCCTAGGTCATATAACTAGATTTGCATTCTATTTGCATTTCCTTCTTTCTAAGCCTTTGCTTAGTGGTGAACCCCCTTTGTTTAATCATACCCAAGGAAACCATCCTAACCCTAGCCCATTCCTCAATCAAGTCAATTGGTTGAGGGATCTTGGTTTCCTTTAATGAACTAGAGGGAAATAGGTCCCTTAGGTGTTCCATCTCCTAAAAGGTGGATCACCCTATTTCCTTGTGTTCATTTTGATGAACCTAGCCTTTGGACACCTTATTTCTAATTTAGAGTGCATTATAGTCCTAGATCTAAGTTATAGTAACTTTGTGTTAGATCTTGCATTAGTTAATTTGCATTTAGGGTTTCTAAAAATTACATTAGTGAAAGTGCATATAGGTTGCATTTTTGTGCATCTTGCATGATTGAATTTCATTTGAAATCTATAATTATACATAGTCAAGACAACATACAAACCAAAAGCCTTAACATTCACTCAAAATTTGTTGAATTTAGTGTCAAAACCCTAATCTAGGACTCATGCACCCCTTTGGGTGATTTAGTCCCAGTACAAATTGTTTTACCTAATTTTTAGAAATTTTGTGTTGATTGTTTTTCAACATTTGAACCCTTCAAAAACCCTAATTGGGACTCATACGCCCCTTTGGTTGATTTAGTCCCATGTCAAACCTGAAACTACATTTTATAGCATTAAAAACCTTGTTTTTGTGCTTTTGTTTTTTGTTGTTAGATCTTTGTTTCAGATTACTGAGTTTCTATTTCATTAGACCTAGCTTCATTTGGTTCATTTCGTGCATTGCTTAATTTTGAAATTGTATTTACAACATTTCATTTTCAAATTGTTGCATAGTGTAATCAACAAATTACCTTGTTTAGAATATGAAAATTGCATTGCATTTCATCATGGATATGTGCTCTAGTAAGCTTTGGATGTCCTTTAAGTCATTGGTAGATGTGTCAAGTTGTGTTTTTAGAAATGACCCTAATGAAATTGAACTCTCTCATGCTCAATCAACTCCTAATGCATGTCCTCCTCGTGATGTTGACATCATTGGAGAAGACGATGACAACATGAACAACTTCATAAATGATTTCCTTAACAACCTTGAGACTAATGCATCCTTCTATCCTTCTATGAAACAACTAACGCAACTTGAGATGTTTAGTCTTTTACATCCTAAAATTGAGACACAAGATGAACCTAAGCTCCTTTTAATAGGTGAACCTAGCACCTCTAATCAAGCAAACATTCAAAAATCCTATGTTAACAAATTGACCAACACTCCTATCAACCTAGAAGAGACATATGGAAAAGGATTCACGATATTAAGCAAACAAGGATGTGATACAACAAGCGAACATGAAATTCACCAACTCTTAGAACAAATACCAACTGAAGATACCAAAGGGATAGGATATCAAGATCCTCCTCCCGACATAAGTGTCCTCCTTCATAAAGAACAACCAATGCCTTACAAGAATGACGAGACCATTTCAAGTCCTCCTTCTCTATATCCACCTCGAGAAGTTGGTGAATCTAGAAAGAAACAAAAGCCTTACAAACTAAAGAAACTACAATTCCCTTGTTCACCATCTACAACTGAAAGAAACTTCCACATACTTCTAAGCCAAGGACTTATAACAATACCACCCATGAAATAACATCCAAAACAATGTCCTAAGAACACAAACATTCCACACTATCGATACCATAGAGTTCTTGGACATAGTATTGATGAGTGTCATGCATTAAAACAAATATTTAAAAAGTTTGATATCATAGAAATACTCCCTTAAAGCATTTCCTTTCACTCCTTGTCATGTAATAGTTGTAGGAATATAATATGCTACCTATAACATGCTTTACATTCATTGCAAATCATTTCAAAATGCAAGGAGCTCTTTCTCATCACCTACCTCGGCTCATTCTTGTCTTGCACATAGTGGGGGCAAGAATTAGATAGCCTTGTCCTAATATTGCACTTTTCATTGTACCTTTGGCTAGTTTTTCACCTTTTGTATATGATGAACAAGATTGGGATGCAGACAACCTGCTAATAGGTTGACTTGCATGTGCCTTACTAGTATTTTGCATTTTTTTTCTTTTTCATGTTTCTTTTATGTGATTGCATGTGCGTAATGTTATCTCCCTTTACCGTTTTGTTGATGTACTTCTCTCTTTGTGACATTCCTCTATTTGTATCTACATTCTTCTATATGTTGTAAAACCTTTATCTTTTCTTCATCTTGTGTTTTCTTTTTGGGGATTACGCAAGGCGTCAAGAAATTTAGGTATCTTCCATGTTGACCCAAAATATTTTCTTTTTTTTCACTCTCTTTGTGTCATTCTTCCTATTCCATGAGTATTTGGGGAATGATGACAGTTCTGAGCTCTCTAAAAACATTGTAGCAAAGACATATTGACCTTGAATCCATGGATCCCTTATGTAAATTTGGGATTTCATTTTGGGGGCAACCCCTTTTTATGACATCGTGCTCCACTTGTAAGCATTTTTAGACAAACTTAGATCTGATCCACATCACGATGGGAAAACGATCAAGGCTTGATCCGCCCTTTTCTTTTTCCTTTTTCTTTTTTCTTTGTCTTTGGTAGTGTATGCTTGTATCTTGTTGTTGCTTCATACATCACTTACATGTGCATTCTTGTGTTCCTGTGTTGTTTTACCATAGAATCTTGATCCTAGGGACTTGTACAACCCTCTTGATCATTGTCATACTATCCTACTAGCATTGGTATATTTGGACCCCTCTTGATGTGAATTTTTCTACTTTAGTGTGAGTTTGAAGCAATTTCCTCCTATCACTAAAGTGGGGGCTAATTGTAGTGTAGAAAAATGTATCCCTTTACATTTTCACACTTGTTTGGGCCCTCCCTACTAAAATTAGGCTTCTTTATGCCTTATTTGGTCTTATTTTGCATCCACAAGCCTTATTCAATGTGTCTTTCTGAGGATAATCCTGACACTTAATTAATGACCAATCATAATTTAATGTTTTTGGGTTATGTGTTCTAGATTTAGTGATCTGTGACTCATACACCACCTTCGGTGTATGGGTCCCACCTAAGTCTCAAGGCCAAAACCTGAATTTGGCATAAAACTTAACATTTCTTGAAATTTGTATCCCAAGCCTAGGCTAATGGGACTCATACGCCCCAACTAGTGTATGAGTCCTACTTTAGCTTGGACCTATTTTGAATTCAATTCTTGGTGGGATTTTATTCTCCTAGATCTGATGTCGGCTTGTAGTGTTGTAATTTTGGGAAATTTGGCATAAACAAGTATAAATACAAGGTTATTTCACATAATTTCTCTTAGCAATTCAAGTATTCAAGCATCATAGAAATTTTGTGATCAAGAGAATTCAAGAGCTGATTATCAAGTATTTTGGAGATATATTCAAGATTCAAGCATCATGTCAAAGTCATCATGCATCATGTTTGTTTTTGAGCTAACATTTGTGATGTAGGTTCTTATGATTCAAACAAGCATTCAAGTCAAAATCCATAACATTCAATCAAGAGTCAAGATCTACATTCATGCCAGCCATTTCATACAAGATTTCAACCTTTGCTACAAGGGTTTGGTGAGTTGCAACATCACATATTTTTCATTCATCATTCCTTTCATGCTTTTCTATTTCATTTTAAGACCTGTTTGATTACCAAAACATGGTTTGACCAAGGAATACCCCTGTCCACTAACAAAACAACATTTTTCTCTCCTTTACATGTGTGATTGCAGATCTAGGTGTTTTGAGGCTTGAAGATCCTTTGAAGACGAAGTTGCAAGATTGAAGAAATTTTTCAAGTTGTTAATAAGTTGTCATCTTTACAGAAAGTCACCTATAGGTCAGAATTCAAAGTTTCAAACTTGGAGATCAAACAAGAGAGAAGCTATAGAAGATCACTAGAGGATACCAGAGTTTCGGACAAACCCTGATACTAGGACTAAATCACCACCTTGGGTGTATGAGTCCCAGTATACCACTTTTTAGCCATTTTATGTAGATCCTAGTTTAGCAATTATAGATTCCAAATTCAGCCCGAAACCCTAAACTGGGACTAAATCACCCAACTTGGCGTATGAGTCCTAGTGTACATCAAAAGTCATAATTTTGAGATTGTAGACCTTGTTTCAAGCATCTCCAGTTTTCCAGGTGCACCTTTGTTCATTCTTAGTTCATTATTCTGATTATAAGTTTCATTTCCTAGGTCATATAACTAGATTTGCATTCTATTTGCATTTCCTTCTTTCTAAGCCTTTGCTTAGTGGTGAACCCCCTTTGTTTAATCACACCCAAGGAAACTAGCCTAACCCTAGCCCATTCCTCAATCAAGTCAATTGGTTGAGGGATCTTGGTTTCCTTTAATGAACTAGAGGGAAATAGGTCTCGTAGGTGTTCCATCTCCTAAAAGGTGGAGCACCCGATTTCCTTGTGTTCAAAACCTTTGGGACTATTTGGCATAACATCAAAGAGTCTAAGAAGGCCTGCTTTATATGGCTTATTTAATTGCATAAGTTACCATTCAAAATTAATTATGTTGATGTTGACATTTTTAGTATATGCATGTCTCTAGAGACTATAATGCATATCTTTTTTTATTGTTTCTATGCAAAGGAAATGTGGAAACTCTTTTGTAATGATTTAATGATTTGGGACAAAACTGATAAGATTTATTAGAAATATGTTTTATTCAATACTAGGAAACTAAATAAGGAATTTCATATGTTCTGGGATTGCCTATCTATTGAAATATTATGGCACTTATAGAAGGTCCAAGAAATGTGGAAAAGTTTCAAGGGTGTAAGAGGGTGCTTACTGAGTCATTAAAATGACTCACATTCTGTAACATTGTTTTGCAAGTCTTTATTCATCTAGAGTTTTCCATGGAGAATTTTTTAAATCTATTCTGGGAGGGCTTAGTGATAGTCTTCAGAGAGGAAGTGAAGTGTGGATATGCTCACCACTGCAATCATGAAGAGGTTAATGTTTTTCTCAAATTATTGAATGAGTTCTAAGGTGTGTTCAACAATGCAAATAGGCTCAAGGATGCACACATGCCAAGACCACAGGATGACGATGATGCCTTCTCAACCATTGAGGAAGTTAGATCTAGTGCCTTTCCTGATGAAAGGGAGATAGATTGGGAGGGTTCTAAAGAATGTAGTAGGCGCTGCAATGATTAATTCTATTTGCATGTCACAACCTATCTATATGCTACTATGAACAATGTTGCACTTGTAATCCTTTTGTCCTATCTTGCCATTTGTCATATGATGTATAATGCGGTAATCATACTGATCGCTTATCTACAAGTATAGCAATGATACACCTACTAAACCCCTAAACCCCTCACAATTTTGTATACTGCAAGTCTTAGTTTGCTCAGTCTATCAAACTTATTTTGATAAGCATTGAAGTAGCTTGCATGCAATGATTTAAATGCTACTCTGGTAGAACTATAAATGTCTTTTTGATATACTAGCTTTAATACAAAAAAATTGTATAATAATATAAGATACATTTATATTATTATATTATATATCATAATAAATAATAATATATAAAATAAAATATAATATATTCATAATATACAATATATTATATTTATATTATATTATATTATAAATTATATAATAATATGATATATATTTATATTATTGTATGAAATATCATAATAAATAATAATATATAAAATATAATATCATATATACTATTATATAATAATATAATATAATATAATCATCCTCTTTCAGTACTTCTTTTCCCACCATTCTCATCTTATCTTTCTCTCATTCATGTATCTTTGTCAAATTTCTCTCTCTATCGACTGGATGTCTGATCTTTTGACTGATCGATCGATCTCGATTCTTTGATTTTGATCTTGATCCTCGACTGGACGATCTGATCGAAATCTCTATGTATATGATAGTGTGTAATATTAAAAAATTTATTGGAATAAGGTTTGAGTAAATGGATTATATGCAAGCACAAATTCCCTTGTCTTAAACTTATATGTTCAATGCGAATTCAAACTTACTACAAGTAAATACAAGGTTAGGTACAAAAAAATGATCAGAACAAAAAACTAAATAGACAAAACACACAACTACTAAGTAGGTACAATCTCAATTTTGGTTAATTGGTGTCGTAAGCGATACTACTAATCTATATAAACAATTGAACTCATTTAAAAGTAACTCTCACTTAAGCCTACCATTCAGAAAAGTGAGATTATTGGAGAATTGTGTTGCTCTCAACCCTATCTTTCTAGGTGGTTACAAAAACTTTACTTTGACATATAGAAAAATTCAATGCACATTAATTACCCCTTTATTTTATGTTTTTATCCCTTAGATTTCTTCTATCTTGAGAATGATAAGGGGATAAAGACTAAAGGACATTGCATTCATGACTCTAAAAAATAAAAATGAGGACATACATGCTGATTACAAATAATTCAATATTCCATTAAACTATTATCATTGGTCTAAGCTTTATCAAAAGTATAGCCACCATACATCCTTGTTGATGTATTGGATATAGATTGGTTCACACATCTCCACTTAGATATACTCATATGCTTGCAAGCTATGAGTGCCATATACTAAGGACTTTGCTTGTCAACTTTTAGTCAAGAAGGCACAAAGACCTAGAGTGTGCACTACTTAAAGTGTGATCAAATTGTCTTACACATTATGAATGTACATCTAATTGGTGGCACTTGACAGACAAACTCAATTACTCTTTATATAGTTTATACTTTTAATTTATTCATTTCTCTCTCAAGAAATGGCTAAAAATTCAAATAATAATGCCATCATTCAAATCTCTAGTGAGGATACAAGCAAAAGCATGGATACCTCCTTCATTCCAAAGGATTCTACAAACATACTAGCAGAGTCATGCTCATCTGTCAATAAATCAGAATGTCTTCAAACTGATGTTCAAAATCTTGCTTCGACCATTTCAGATAGTTGTCATGCAATTGTAAGCAAGTTCAAACTTGTGTGCCACACAACAGCTCTTGTTGAAGCAATGGATATCGAGAAACTTCAACAAACATTGTCAACATATCAAGAGAGTTGCATTAAACTTGAAGGCCTTTGCACTTTCCTTAGGGGGGTTTACTATGATCACCACTACCAAGCTGATGCAACGTCCTCTATCATTCATGCATATGAAATGTACTTTCAAAATATGTGATGAACAAGTATATCACTCTACTATGCGACCAATATGTTACTAATTACCTACTATGCAGCCTCACATACGGAAAAGATGTTACAATTTTGTTACTTTGTTACATCACATACTCAAGGATGTTACTATTTTGTACTTTTGTAACCTATAGCCTCACATAGACAAAGATGTTACAATTTTGTTACTTTGTAACATCACATACTCAATGATGTTACTATTTTGTACTTATGTAACCTATATATACATAACTTTGTGTATTTTGACTACAATAAATAAAGACACCTTTTTAGATTACTATATTATTACTTTATCTATAGTACATTTAAACTACATTAAATTAGAAAGAGAACATCTTTATTTTTTTATATTTTATGCTTAATATATTCGTGTTGCAACAATTCTTCATTTTTGTGCATATTTATATGTTGTAGATAACTTTTGCAAATGTATATTTTTTTACAAATTCTTTATATTTATGTTTTATATAGTTAAAAAACACTCTATAAAATCTCATAAAAAAAACCCTCTTTGACTCAAAATATTTTTTCCTAGACACAATTTTTCTGTTACAATTTAGAAGCCAAATTCATTTACTCAAACTTAACTTGAGGAGGTCAAACGTATATATTTTACAAAACCTAATTGGCATACTTGAACTTGCTCGCAGGCCAATTTGTTAAAGTACACTCTAAAAACATTATGATAATGTTAACTGCAAATGCCATTGCCGATATTCTCATAGGAATATCTATTGTAGACCATGTTTTACAGGTTACATCTATAGACTCCATTGAACAAGTTCGTTCTACACTTGTCAAATACTGAGTTAAGCTTTCTGATGGTTTACACACACATCATGCTTTGCTTCCTAATGAATTCAATGTTCTTGTCTTGGAGGAGGCTTTAGTCAAAGGTTCTATTGTTTTACTAAAACAATACACTTCCAAGATGTTCCATAAATTTACGTATGTCCACACTTTCCCAAAAAAAAAATTTACTCCTCTCATTTATTCAATTTGCACACTCTTTCTAAATTATTCCTTGTATTTTATTGTAGGGCTATTCTAGTTGAAAAATTGGAATTAATTTCAAATATTGCACCAATTGTTGGAACTCCAACTCCTCTACTCCAATCTACAGGTTCCCTTCCATCAAGTAGCTCTTAGTCCCTGTTGGGGGTGTCTCAATCTACACAAGATTCACTACAAGAAGATGGACACCCTCAATCTCAGCACAATATATCCCCTTTCACACCCATTCCCATTAAAGAGTTAACCCCATACCATAAGTATTGGTCCATTGAGGGTCGAGCCTTGACAAAGTCTCCAATCCACAAATTCAAAAACAATGGTCGTGATGGAAAAGTTTTTGGATTTGATTTTGTAGACAAAGTAGGCTCTAAAATTCATGCTTCATGCTTCAACGAACTCGTTGATGAGTTCTACCCTGTTATTCATTCTAACAGTCTTTGTGTGATCTTTAATGGTCACATGAAAGTGGCAAACACCAAATATACCAGCTCCACACATCCCTTTGAGATTATTCTCCATAGCTCATCAACAATAACTCCATCGACATCCTTAGACTCCACCATACCCACACATACCTACCATCTCAAGAGCATTGATTCATTGGCCTCATTACCTATCATTTCCCTTGTTGATGTAATTGGCATAGTTTTTTTTGTAACCCCTATATCTACCATTTTTAAAAGAGATGGTACAGAAACAATCAAGTGTACCACTACAATCCTTGACATGTCAAGTAGTACCATTTATGTTACATTTTGGGGTCAACATTGTCATATTGATGGGAAACAAATCTTTGAAATCCCCATAACACCAAACCCTCCTATTATTTTGATTATATCTGGGTGTATAACATCTTGGTGTGGGAAAGGCATTGACACTATTTTTCCAACAACAATTGTAATTAACCCAAATTTATCAGAGGCCTCAAAATTATAGACATGGTATACTGATATAGGGATTGCCCAACCTTTTAGTTCCTTGTCAAAAAACCTCCTTTCTCCCAAAAAATTTGCAAAACCAGTCAATATCTCATTTTTTGCAAATACAAGCTTCAGCGACAAGAAAAATGTTTGCATAAAGGCCTCCATCTCAAAACTACACCTAGACAACTTCTACTACCTTTCATGCCCATTGTTAGTAGACAACAAAAAATGTAAGAAAATATTTTGCAAACCTCTCATACTACTTTCCGATGCCCAAAGTGTTCTACTGATCTCTCTATATGTGACTTTAGCTACATGCTAAAAATGGGCTTGCAAGATGCAACTGGTGAACTACTTAAAGTTACTGCATTTGAAGCACCGACAGTTTCCTTGATGGGTGTTTCCGTGGAAAATTTTCAACTATTACTAGCTAAACCAAATGCTACAAAAAGCATTTTAAACAATGTTGTTGGTTGCCAGTTTTTCATTGACCTCACCATCACAATGAATCCATTTGGAGGTCAAGAAAAAAAAAAGCATTGTTATTACAACAATTAAGCCCATTTAAAATTTTCTATGTAAAGATGAGATCATATTCTGTATATATTTTTTCAATAGTCTATACATTGGACGTCCATATATGTAACTATGATCCTACATATTCAATTATGTTTAAAACTATATTTTGTATGTTACAAATTTTATTTCCTCAAAAAATGTTGCCTCATTTATACATATTTTGTCATGAATTTACCATTTATTTTCATACTTTTTGTACATTAAATGCCCATACATTTATAAATTCAATTTTTATCTTGTGTTTCAATTTAATTTTTCCCACCATGTTATCTCCTTACATTCTATAACATAGATGGTGATGCTATTTGACATATATATTTACAAATTTAATTAAACATTCATATATGTATTTTCTTGTAAAATTTTCTCACTCACACATATATTCCACTACTTTCATCCTCAGTGTTCTTTCCAATGGAGGTAGAAAATGATGCATTGCAAGCAAGACGTGCTCGTCGAAATCAAATACAACGTACACAATACCATGCAAGGAGAGATAATATTAACAAAAGAAGAAGAGAATAGCGTCAAAACCTCGCTACTGAAGCCTCTACATCTACATTCTCCTCTTCCATTAATGCATCCCACCTCCACTCACCTACACCTCAAATGCAAAAATATACTTCATACAAACCCAATTGTTCAAATGAACCCTTCTCCACCTTCCACTCAAGAGATGCTCATTGCTAGAGATGTGTTTCGTTCAAAGTTGGATTTCCTTTCAAAAATTTCAACATGCATGGTTTGCATGGAAAGATACCCAAGAATCAAAACTAGACAGTCAAACAGAATCGCCACTTGTTATAGATGTACATCAGAAAAAGACAACCATCGTTTCTCAAATTGGAACAACATGGACCCTAGTGAGCAACCTACTTGTTTAAAGATTCTTTCCCAAATTGAGGAGATGTTGATAGAAAGAGTTAGCCCAATCCTTTAGGTTACTTGTGCAAGAGGTGGGCAACTAAAATATAAAGGCCACACTATTTATTTTCCACAAGATATATCTACAATAGCAACCTACTTGCCGAGACATATTAATGAGTTGTATATTCTGATAGTTAATAGGAAAAACATCGAGCACCAACCATATAACTTCTATGTTAGTAGAGGATGTGTCCAAGAGGCATTGCAATACAAAATGTGCAATGACTTGTACTACAAAGATGTTCAATTAGATGTGCTCACACTATCAAGTTTACCCCAGTCCTCTATTGACATCTCTGACCTTCTATATGCAACAACCACAAATTCAGATCCAACAAATATAGACTATATGGAAACAAGTGATACTTAGTATGACCCAAGTGAAGGCACCATGCCCACCACAACTTAATTTGTGGCAAATCTTTTGCATGCACGTACAAAGGTTGAAGAAGTTCAGACTTTATTGCAACTAGGTAAAGGACAACCAACACCTATTGTTGAGTGGCCACCCATTTCTTCATCTCCTATAAATGAATACACAACTGAAGGATTATTTGTGATGGCTTTCCCTACTTTGTTTCCAAAAGGAAAGGTTGCATTCAAACAACAACATATCAAAGATGTTAAGCTACATGAGTATGCTCTTCATCTTCTAAGGTACCATGATAATAGGTTTGGCCAACACCCATGATTTAGATACTTCATACTGAACATTATGCTGTGTCACCGTAGCCAAGCCACTTCAGCTATATTTGCTAATAAACATTTAGATGGCTACCTACCGTCAACAATTGCTGAACTTTGCCAAAGATTGAAGGAATTGCTAGATGACAGACTTGTAGATCAACTCATGCACTTTAGCTCGTCAATTCGTGGTACTTTCCCATTTTGGACCCAACGTAGAGGGGAGCTTTCTGACATGGTAATTCAAATTGGATGCCAAACACTTTTTTTAACCCTTAGTTCAGCAAATACAAAATGGCCAAACTTGCATGCCACTATGCCAACCAAGTCACCAACAAATCCTTCTATGGCTTCTAGATGGAGGATACAAAATATTGTTCAAAATCCACACCTCACTGTTCTATACATGCACCACAGGTTTACTACATTCCATGAAGAGGTCTTAGAGAAACTACTTGGCATAAAAGAATTTTGGTACATGTAAATCTCCCTTCTTTCCTCAGTTTTTAACTATCAATTTTTTTTATAATATTTCCTAAAAAAAACTTTCCATAGGTATGAATGGCAACATAGAGGTTCAACACACATCCATGGTTTCCTATCGCTCCACCAAGCACCTGACATTGGCAAATTAGACTGGAATAATCTGCAATCAATAGAAAGTGCACTTAATTTCATTGATAGATATGTATCCACATGGAACCCATGAACCCTTGAAGTGAGAAACCAAACATTCCATAGATCTATTCTTGATGATCCTTGTTTGATGGATACACCAATGATCTTGTCAGCCAACCCTTCAACCGACTATATTGAATTTCTCAATCGTGTTGAACGACACACAAAATGCACCCTACTAACTTGCCTTAGGAGGAAGGGTACATCTCTAGTTTGTCGTTAAAAAGCCCCCTGGACCTTGCAAGATAGTTCAAGTCTCACAAATACTGAGAATGGCCAACCTAAGCATAACCCAACATGCAATGATGACCGCCTTAACCTTCACAACCCAACCATCCTTTCTATTTGGAGGGCTAATGTAGATTGCCAACCGGTTCTCTCAATTGATATTGTCCTAAAATATATTGTGAAGTATGCAACAAAATTTGAACACAAATCTGAGACATATCATGCCATGTTATCTTCCATTTCAACAACTTTCCAATCCGAAATGGCTACCCCTATAGCTTTTAAAAAATTGCTTACTGATAGTCTTGTCGATCATGACATAAGTGCCCAAGAGAGTTGCCACCTACTACTAAAGTTGCCCCTCACCATATCTAGTGGGAACTTTGTTTCTTTAAATGTTAATCAACACAAATTTCAACGTGTATTAGTCTCATCTGCATCAATAACAACATCACCTACCTACATTGATGCTTACATGTCACACCTTATACATCTAGAGGCAATGCCTCTTGAAGTGACTCAAAAGTGGACCTATAGAGCATCTCGCTTGAACAATCAAAGGAAGGAGCGCCCTACAAAAGCAATTATTCGAGTCTCCCCACGGTTCACAACTATTCCTGCAAAAGAAGACAAAAGCTTCCACGATTTTTATTGGAGTGAACTAGTTCTGTACCACCCATTTCGTAACATAGACATTGAATTTGGTTCCTCAATAGATCAAATAATAGCACAATGGGAGAGGTTCAGCTGTACTTACCAACCATGGCATGTCCATCACACACCAACAAAACCAAATGAAGAACATGAAGATAGCAGCTCATCCAGCGCTAACAATGTAATGCAAGATGATGATCCCGATGAATGGCAAGTACTATTAGGTCTACACCCAAATCTTCCTATTCAACTAGATGCACTAGAAATGCTTGGTTGACATGACATCGACCTGAACCATGACAGGTGTGACATCGAGTTGAACCCATGACAAAAATATGCAACTACTACTTTCATAGATTCCAATTGCCCAACATTTCAGTTGCACCACACTCTCAATGAACCCACCCATACTACCTTCTCTACTCAACAACAAAAATGCATTTGATATAATTTTGTCTCATCTAAATACTCTTCCTCTACAACCACCACTTAGATTGATTGTTCAAGGAACAACAAGAACTGGAAAGTCACACCTCATTAAAAGAATTAGTTCTACACTCATGAGTTCAGCTCCACTTCACCAATCACCATTACTCCTTCTTGCACCTACAGGGGTTGTTGCATTCAACATTCAGGCATCAACAATTCATTGTGCCCTCTGACTACCTATCAAAGAATTGACCCCACTTCAAGGACAAACATTGGCAACATTCCAAGAAAGCATGCGCTTCATTCAGTACATTTTGATAGATGAGATGAGTTTCATTGGGCCAAAGTTGCTTGAAAGAATTGACAAGAGACTACGTGAAGCATTCCCTATCCACAACCACCTACCATTTGGAGGTCGCTCTCTTATTCTCTTCGGTGACCTGGGCCAACTACCACTAGTTAAAGATATCCCAATATATTCTTCTACTTCCTATGGCAGAACACTATGGTGTAGCTTCACAACAGTTATAACATTAACCACAATATTTTGGAAAATTGGTAATGATCCTTCACAGGTTGCTTTCCGTGGACTTCTCTCCAATCTACGAAATGCAAAGCCTACTGTAGAAGATAGGGAAATTCTTATGTCATGTTCAAGTTCCTCTCTCACCTCTACAAGAAACTTTGTTTTCTCAACAACCATACATCTATTTGCAACAAATGAATTAGTGTTACTACATAATAAATGTATGTTGTTGTCTTTGTCAACACCTGTTGCACTATCCGTTTCAGAGCACCTAAGGGGGTCTACATACTCAAATCCTGATGAAGAACAACTTCAAGCTAAGATACTCTTGTTTATTGACCAAGAGGTTATGTTGTGCTCAAATTTATGGGTAGAGACAGGGCTCGTGAATGGTGCACTTGGTCAGGTAAAGGCAATTGTTTACAATGATGGCGAAAAACCACCTCAGCTTCCCTTATTTGTTGTTGTTCATTTCAATCATTACATTGGCCCTCCATGGGATCTGCACAACCCAAAACATGTCCCTATAATCCCACTTAGTCATGGTCACCTTCATCAAATTCCACTAAAAATGTCATGGGCCTTGACGATTCACAAGTCACAAGGCCTAACACTTCAAAGGGCAACAATCGACATAGGGAATACCGATCGCTCAGGGTTGACATTCACAACTATTTCGAGAGTTTGTGACCTTCAATCTCTACGTATACAACCTTCCTTCACATTCCAAAGATACTCACGCATGCAAGACAACCCATATGTTGCTCGACGAATAAAAGAAGAGGGGTGTTTGACTGCATTGTCACAATCAAGCTCTTGAAATAGTTATAGCACAATACAATAACATGTATGTACCCTTCTTTTTCTCACCTTTAGTTTCTCAAATTAGTTTGCCTATATCATAAAGGTATGCTAAAATAAATTAAATACATGCAAATTATTATATCTCTACTTTCATTATTGTAGGATCAACTCATTACTCAATTGCAATATGTTCCATCAAGCTACATTACATTTTTGTTTTAAACTTCAACGAACAATACAACAACTACAAGTATGTACCCTTCTTTATCTCACATTTACTTTCTCATTTTAAATTGCATATATCATAAAGGTACATTAGAAATATGCTAAGTACATGTAAGTTATATCTCTACTTTTCTTACTGTAGGATCAACTCACAGACATTTACAATACTACTCTACCTTCTACCAAAGGTCAAGCTGCATTTTATTTTTCTTTTAAACTTCAAAGAACAATACAACAATTACAGGTATCTACCCTCTTGTCTATTTACTTACACACTTCTCATATATATATATAGCATTGTCTTCTGACTATGCTACAACATTGTATATTTATGACAATTGTATGTTTACAAATTTATATGTCTACAATCATGTTCAATTGCTTACAATTTTTAGTTACAAATTAGCATTTCCAATTAAACTAAAAACTTTACATATATCTTTAACAAAAAAAATCATTTATACACAAAGAAAAGAATCTTTCATATCTTTAGACACCTTTTCATCATATCTTTATTCACACTTTTCAATTTTAACCATTCTAATATATTCGACGTACCCATTGCACACATATTCGGCGTACCCATAGTATTAGATGTTGTGCGATTGCTAGTTTTAGATACTAATTGAGAAAAGACACATCTATCGAACAAAATTTTCGGGTGGAAAAAGTGATTTTGGACGGATAGAGAAAAGTTTGTTCCCTTGCCTTAACGTGTTATTTAGGAGCCCTCCCACACCTAAGAACCTTTTTTTCTTTCCATTCCCTATCATGGAAAAGTCGCTTAAAATTGTATTGATTGGTGTAATTTTTTTAAATCAGTCATTTGTCCATGGTATCAATTCACATGGATGGATATCTACCAAATTATCTTTACATTCTTTTATATTAAGTATTGTAATTTTGTTGATTTTTAATTTTAATAGATGAATACTATTTTGTTATTTATTTTAATTTGTAATATGGTTATCAATCTGGTTAAGAAAGTTATTGAATTCATTGATGTGGTCTTTAAAATGGTCAATAAGATCAATGATATTTTTAGTGTGAGGTTTTTTTTGTCTCTGGAGCTTCTCATTGAACCATTAAATACAAGGTCAACATATACGAAGGGTCCAAAGACCCTATTGTGCTTTACAATTAAATTCTTAAAATTGAGACTTGGTTTCAATATAACTAAATCCCTAATATCAATAAGGTGTCATTTTAAAAATTGAAGATCACTTTATCATTAAATATCAAGACTTTGAGAATTCTATCGACATTAGAAATCAACTCGTCATAACATTGAAGAAGATATTTTATCCTTCCAACTACCTCACATCTATATATCAAATGATTTCATTTACAACAAAGATGTCAAATATGTGTCTAATATTACATCTAATAATTCAACCAAATGCAAATATTACTCCAAGTGCTAGATTATAAAGAATATTATAAGTGTTATTACCAGAAGAGCTAATAGAAAAATATAACAACAAAAAAAATATAGAGAATGAAACTACAAATAAACTCATACAATAATTCATCAACAACATTACATATTTTATAGCTACGGAAACTCAACAGACTTCCTATAATTATAATAATTATGATGATAGTTAACTAGAGTTGTTCAACAACAAATTGGACATCCAATGACAACAAACTAAATTCAACTGAACATAATGGACACCTAAACATTATTTGATGGAAGATACACCTAGTCATTAGTAGGTCCTATTTACATGTTAAGTTTACTTAGGTCCTAGGAGGGAATCTTTCTAGAAGGTGTCAGTTGTCATTAGATTGTATCTTATCTTTTGACTTTTAACACACGTGTCCTAGGTAGTTATAATTAGTTGTCACATGACATAGAATTAAGACACTTGTCACAATCTTGTTTAATCCTATGTCTCACCTTGGCTATATAACCAAGAGGTTCTCATTTGTAAATCAATTCTATTAGATTAAATTCTATTGCAATCTTGAGAATTGCATATTGATCTCTCTTGTGCTTTCATGAACTTCCTAGATCTTGGGTGGCTATAATCTCCAGCCAAATCTTGCATGGTGTAGAGTTATTCTATACCAACTCTTACAAACATTATTTGATGACACATACACAACATATGTACACTTTTGTTATGA
This sequence comes from Sequoia sempervirens, assembly GCA_007258455.2. Taxonomy (NCBI): domain Eukaryota; kingdom Viridiplantae; phylum Streptophyta; class Pinopsida; order Cupressales; family Cupressaceae; genus Sequoia; species Sequoia sempervirens. Next base: position 616,575,885 of record VDFB02058242.1, on the reverse strand, counting down.
CTTATTCTAATAGTTAATAGTTATGTTGGAGCATATATTCCAACACCCCCTATTAATGCTACAACATTAAACTGAATAACAAAAACCAATAGGAAATTTACATTAAATGCAATAGTTATTTTTTTAATAATAGTTCTTGGACTAGTAAGAATTCTTCAAGTTGCTCCCTAATTGTAAGTATAGGCATCTAGATATCATCCAAATTCCCAACATCATTTGACACTATTTGTATATGAAGTGTCTTGTCAACCTTGTAAAGGTATAATATTGAAATTCTAGATTTTGGATCTCCCGTGAACTAGATTGGACATAATCCTTGCATGTATGTGTCATATCCCCAATAAGGTATAGTTTCACTAGTCCACAAGCATCTCAAACTATCGAACATATATCCATCCTCTACTGCATCATTCTCTATCTTCAAAATGTTGGCCTCTTCAAAATACAAAAAATACCTCATCTTCAATGAAGTCATCATCACTATCACTATCTAGTAGTTCTTCAACAATGGATGGAAAATTCTCTCAACTCATATGGTTCTAGTGCAAGCTACACAACAACAAACATCTTTTCAAAATCCTCCACAACACATAACATCAAACTTGACATATAGACTCATAACAACAAGACCTCCCATCAGCTTTGATACCAATCCTCACATGTATGTATCATAACCCCAATGAGGTATAGTTTGTCTTATCCAAAAGAAGATCTCAAACTATTGAACATCTATCTATCCTCTACTACATCCTTTTGTATCTTCAAAATGTTGGCCTCTTGAAAATAGGGAAAATACCTCATATTTAATGAAATCGTCATCACTATCAATTTTTGATGGTTCTTCAACAGTGGTTGACCGTATCTCAATGGTTATGGTTGTAGAAAGCTACACAACAATAAACATACACTCACACAAACTGGTAGTAGCTTTCTCCAATCAATGAGTATAAAAACAAGAGAAATACTCTCATGCTAACTACATCAACAAATTTATTATGCTCTAATACCATAATAAAAGAATATAACAACAATATAAATATAAAGAATGAAATTGCAAATAAACTCATACATTCTTCATCAACAACAATACATTTATTATTCTCTTCTTATGTAATAAAAAACAATACACATTTTATAGTTGTAAACACTCAACATACTTTTTGTAATCATGCTAATTATGATGACAACTAACTAGAGCTATTCAACAAAAAACTAGAGATCTAATGACAACAAACTAAGAGTTATTGACAAATAATTTATGATTATTGAACAAGACTGTAACTAACACATATTATGTTGGAGCATTAATTCCAACAAGAGCTCATGTGCTTATATAGACTTAACGAAATGTATACATTGAGAAATTTGTGTAATTTTAGGAAAATAATGTCAAAAATATTGTATGGGATGGTGTACATTCACTCTAAGCTCTACGAAATGGAAATTGGCATTCATCCACACACCAAAATTAAATAATAGTAGCTAAAAATCAAAGTTTGACATTCAAACCAAGTCAATATTTGAATTAGGCATGCCATCAACTCTATTATTATAAGTTATTCTTGTTTTTACAAGTCTTTAAAACAAGTGTTTTTAGAATAGTAGTTCATCATTACAAACCATGCACAAAATGTACGATACATTTTTCATTTAGTTTTAAATTCGGTGATAATGACATTTATGATGTGATCACTATGGGCTTTTGAGGTTTATCGCTAGTTTAATTTTATTAGTATAATGGGAAGCTCATTATGATTCCTTCAATAAGCATATATTTTGCAATAGAATGACAATACACTCTTAATGAAATGTACTGAAAGACCACAAGAATTTGTAGTTAGTTATAGGAAATTATCCCACAATATAGCTACATCAGTTTTCATAATGCTAATATATGATGAATCCAAAGCACGTTAAAATGTGTCCAAACCATGTACAACTCTTGAAAAAAAATTGTAATGATAATTACATATATTTTAGAAGCCTAAGACACTTCCATTAGAGTGAGAAATCAATCACACTATTGAAATTCTTCTTTCCATACCTCTTGTAGACACGCAAAATTAGTACTATGCATAATCATATTCCATTCAACAAATAAATCAAGTTTATTTATCAATCTCCTAAAGTTCAGCTTAAATCAAATAAATCAAACTTGATCCTATCATCATCCCTTTAATTAAATAAATCAGGACTTTATTTAATTGAAATCCAATTCATATTTCTCTTTGATTTGATTTTAAATCCCTAAATCAAGTCAAATTGGTCAACCATCCTAATCATCATTAAACTAATTCTAACCATGATTAAATGCTAATCTTACCCACTTGCATTCTCTAGATTTTATTACTTTGCACAAATAAATCAATTTATTGATTTATTAAACCAATATTTTTACTCAACATGGCCCCTCAAGTTTGAAAATCATGACAAGTTGATTTGTCCCTCCAACATTGCATTTATTGCTCTTTTCTTGTCCCCCTCTCTAAATTTATTGCACAAATTTGAATTCAAATTTCCCCCCTCTTGGGCACATTTCCCAAATCTTGCACATGCATCAACCACTCACATGATGACAAGTGGCCTCTTTTCATTGGCCTGTTTCTTAGTCCCACATTGGTCCCTCTTCAACACTCAGCATTTGAAAATCTACAAATAGAGGTTTCATCCTCAAGCAAATCCTCCATCATCTCCACAATTTCATCCAAAAAGCTTATGCAAAGTCACTCTTCATTGAAGAACTGATTTTTCCTATCCATCATCTTGATCATCAAAATATCATATCATGGAGCTTAATCAAGGATTGGGAAAGGGATTCTTTCCATAGAAGCACCAATCCACTATAAGATGCTAGTTTGATTATTAGAATGATGCCTTTCTATGTTTTACTTGTTTCTTTGGCTTTATTCTTGTGATTAGATGAATCTTATAGGGGATCTTTTATTTGCTTTGGTTTACTAACAATACTAAGGGTTTTTGTTTTTGAGCCAATGCAGATTTAGGGTCCTACACCTCTTCCTAACTACTACATCGACAATTGATTCTTCACAATTATGAAATTAAAAGGTAAATTTAGGACTAGATGTCCAAAGGTTCACTCAAATCAAGTACATTTCCAAGCATGCTTCACCAGTTTTTCTTTGTTCTCAATAAGGATTGAACTTGAATTTTGGTATTAATTTATGGGAACCAAACAAGGTCACCTTTAAAAATTGATATCCACTCCCTTACATTGACAACACGTTAGATCAATTTCAGGCTACTAGGTTTTTCTATAAGATTCATCTAAAAAGTTAATATTGTAAAATAATTAGAGTTTAGCTAAAGGAAACATGGAAGAAAAATTTCAACACTATAATGGATCTTTTCAAATAGTTTGTGATAACATTTGGTCTCATTAATGATCTTGCCAATTTTATGTGATTAATAAATGAGGTATTTTAAAATTGTTTAAATAAGTTTTTTTCATTTTTTAGATTATATCCTTGTCTTTCCCACATTTGGTAACCACATAATCAACATTTTGAGTGTATTCTTTGTGCACTTCAACAAAATAATTTGTGCACCAACCCATTATAAGTGTTCTTTTGCTTAAACATACATATCATATCTTATATTTATTATTAACACAAATAGAATTCATATGGACCTTATGAATGTGTTAGCTCTTAGGAAGTGACCAATTCCTTCAACTCTTAGAATTAGGTGAGTGCATGGAAATGGGGAACCAAAAGGGGTCTTAAGTGGCCACTCTTTTATGAAATAAGGAAAGTCTGATCTTGGATGAGAAACTGTGATAGTTATACTAAAACTTTGAAAGTGCAACAAAAAAAGGGTCATAGTGCTCTGAATCTACTTTCTAAACTACTATTTTTTTAATTATGGAGATTAAGGGGTTCAGAAAGTGAGGCCACACAAAGTGGTCATGTATTTTTCAAAAAAACATTACATGGCATTTGGTGTGGCCCCCTAAAATGCTAATTTTTTTTCTAAGTATTTCAATAATTTATTTGATGAGAATTAACTAACACTATGTAGTTTATGCCCAATTTTTCTACTAATTTTTTGATGAATATATATATTTTTTATTAATTTTCAAAGTGGACACGTCCTGAAAAAATATAAAATTAACTATGCTCCTCCCTATTTTATTGAAAAACTAATAAAAAAATAATTAATATGTGTAGAATGGAGTCTAGTATCTAAAAATGTAATTTATTTGAATTTTCAATGAATGGTTTAAAAATAAAGTCAAATATACCACACATTGGTTTTTGACAAAAAATGAATACACTAGCAAAAGACATTAAAGATGAAAACTTTAACATACTCAAAATGTGAAAAAAAATACATTCTTAGAAAGATAAGAGAGATCTTAACATTATCACACATGGTATTTTTTGACTTGACAGTGAAACATATGTAAACTTGATGAGGGGTGTAAAGTCACTTCTAGTGTCTAGTAAACTTGGTGGTGACCACATAATTCAGATGGAAAACCTAACTAAATAGCCCACTTAACATTTGGAAAGACCCTAATTGAGTTATCAACTAGTGCTAGTAAACTTGTGATGGTACCAAAATTGTATGTACTTTCAAGGATTGGAAACTACCTAAAACAACTTGATAAAGATACTACAGTTTCTAGGAAATCATAAACTACAAGACAATAAAGAAAGAAAATTTGTTCCTATGGCTACAGGTACCTACAATAGAAGACTATAGTCAACTACTGTTCAGAAGTAAATGTTGAAATCTAACTAAACTAATGATTAATCCTATTCTACACTCTGGATTACAACAACTCTAATAATTGCAACATGACTTGTGAAACAAAGATTGTTCATGTGTCCATTAATGATTAGAAAACATAGGAATTTGCTAGCACAAATTGCATTTATGAAGTAGCAACTAAAATAGAATGAAGTAATTGAAGAGAAAAGGGTGAAGGATAATTACCTTTAGTGGGCCTTGCTCAAGTAGTTGTCTTCACTAAACTAAAACCATATCTATCTATTAAGATCCAACACAATCATAGTAACTCAAATTCATCATTGCACAAATCTAGAATATCACATAAGATTTTGATCAAAGATCTTATTCATGTAATCATCATTGCACTATAAACATAGTTTGTATTCAACTGAAAAATGAAAGATTGTATCATGGATAATAGTTCACAACAAAATGTATTGATTGGTATTTTTTATGGATAGAATCACATCTTTGTTCATATCAATTTGGATGGAAGGATCTAGTGGTTTATCTTTACAAACTACATACAAATGTATTAAATATTTTTCAAATGGTTTCAAATTTGTGATCTTGTGGTTTGTTGTTAGCTAATCTTTATGATAGGAAAGTTTATTATGACTTCTTTAATAACGCATATAGTATATAATAGGATAGCACTACATTCTTTAATTAAATGTAAAAGAAATAAAAACTTTGTATTTAATTAGAGGCAAGCATTCAACAAGAGCTTACATTAATTTTCATAACATCATTATATAGTGAATCCAAATCAAGTTAATGTGTCCAAATCACATGCAACTTTTGAAAAATTGTTGCAATGCTAATTACATTTTGTTGAAGAAGGGCGTAGAACATTTCACTTGGAGTGAGCAATTAATCACACTATTGACATTCTTTGTGCCACAGGTCTCTTTCTAGTGCCCTACTATATCAACAATCAATCCTTCACAAATTAGATGTTAGCAATGTGTTAGCAACAATACTACTTTGCTCTAGGGTCTATGGTGGCTTTTGGTTCTCTATTTTTTGTTTGTTGTTTTTCCATTGGTCAGTTGTTTTTCTATTAATATTTTGTTGCAACTGGGTTTTAGAAGCCCTATAGAACCTATTTACCATTTAATAATAAAAAAATGTTGTAGCTATAATTCCATGTTATAGTGAGAACTAATAAAATTGATGTGGAAATGTTTAGAATATGATAGGTGTGATTTTTATGTTTTTTAATGATGTTTTTCTTTTTCTAAATAAATACTATGTATTGTGAATTTAAATAAGTTATATATAGTGAATTTTAATATGTTGTTAAATTTTTGTAATGAAGTATTGTATGCAACTATATGTCAATGCACATATAAGTATGGTTGTGAATAATAATATGTTGTCATCTTTTTGTAATAAAACATTATTTACAAAATGTCAATGTACCTATAAATATAATTGTTCATTGACTACTATATTAGATTATACTTAAATATTAAATAACTTAATAGTCAAAAGTTTTATCAATTAAGACTTACTTTTAAATATGAATAAAATATAATTAAATATTTAATTGTACTTAAATATAATAAACACAACTATCAAATTGAATTAAAGCTATGAGACCTACATTTAAATTATAAATATAAGAGTCAAAATTGTATGAGTGGAAATTTGGGATCACATTTTTGTTTTGGATTTCATAACACTAACTAAGCCAACGTCGCCACAATCCAAATAGTTGGTACGAAGAAAGGTTTGTGAAGGATTTCCTAGCATGTGATTCTAGGAGTCCCAGTTCTATGACATAATGATGGTATTCAACTCTTCATTCCCAATTTAACTCAGAATAATTCCATCGGGTAAACCCCAGAGAACGCATTACAATACAAATAATTTTTTAAAACAAGCTTAAATGTAAACATGTAATAACATTTGAACCATAATCACATAGCACATTACATATCATTAATACTTAGTTCTCTGGCACGCTTTGTGGTTACATCAGACAACTAAATGGAAATAAAAGATAAATATTACAACATAACCATGAGTAAGGATACATCCAATAACCAAGATGCGAGAATAATAAACATCACATAATACAACCATAATAAATCTCTTAATAAAGATACAAAAGATCCTAACTATTACATCATCATTTTAATATTACATTACAATCTCTTGATAAATGAATTACATTGAATTTCCCAATATGGGGATTGATACAAGAACAATGAAATCTGAAATACAAAGTGAATACTGGTACAACTCCAACTGCGGAAATGCTGAGAAGACAGGATGTTGATGGGGAACCCAACGGGTGTGGAGCACGTTCCACCCAACCATGTGAATTACAAGTAACTCACCCCCCGTGCTCCAAGGTGATGAGGAAGAGAACCCGACCATGAATTCCATACCGACTCAACAACCACATAGTACAACTCAAGGCATACAATAAACAACCATCAACGATCACAAAATCACACAAGTTAAAACTATGAACTCATCACAATTAAACAAAGTATCACCAATTATACAAGTAACTAATAGCAATCATAAACCAAATTCACAAGAATCAGAAACAACATAAAGATTACAATATCCAGAGGCAACTACAAACAAAGCACAAGGGTGTCTAGTGGAGAGTGTCATCGCATAGCTCTCATGGGATCCCCTGGCACTTCCTCCAACTGAGGCGCCGACACCCATCTATGGATCCCCTAGCCCTTCCTCCTACTTGAGGCGCCGACACCATAGGGTAGCTCATGTGGAGTCGATAACCTCTCATGAAGACGAGATTATGACTTTTCCAACCACGGCCTACTCAGTCTATCATTAGTATATGGTAGCCCTAATGCATAGACAAGGAATCCAATGTTTATTATCTTGTGTGTTTTACTACCCATCCCCCTAAATTCTATTTTTAGGTTATCACTTGTTTAACTACTCTTACGTGGGTTCCCCTTAGCACTTCCTCCTTCCGAGGCGCCGGCGCCCATGAAGAGCCACTCTCCCTATGACCCCTAACATAAATCAAAACTAGGCAAGGGTTGAACTATAACATAAAAGCATAATACTCAAACAAACTCATGCAAGGCATTAACACTCTCACGATAACTCATAACCAAAAGTCTTAACAACCTTTCAACCCTTCCTAACGTAAACCATTAAGTTTCAATTCCAAAAGTATAACCAAGACATGAAACATTCTAAAATAACAAGCCTTAGGAACAAGACTTCACAACAAACAATGGTCTCCACATCGACAACACTAAACGATAACCATTTCAGACAAGAACTTGAAACGCAATAAAAAGGACATCAAACCATTCACAAGAAAAAAGTTATCAGATTCCAATCACCAAATATAACGAAATACAGTTTCTTCGATAAAATTCCACAACTACAGATCAAGACAAGATCTAGTTTAAATTATTTGTTCAACCAATAAAATAATACCCTATATTTATATAACAACACTAATTAACCTTTTAAAAATTAAAACACAAAATTTACATTTTAAACTATAATTATACTAAATAAAATAATTATAATTCATTTTAAATAAAATAAATTTTAATATTTAATATTTAATAAAATAAAAATATATATATATATATATAAAACAAAAGTATAAATAAAACATAAAATTATAAAATTTTAATTTTAAAACAATGGTCGGCGGCCTTTAAAGACTGCTCGCAGTAGTCTACTGACTGCTGCACGCGACAGTCTTTAAGACTGCTACGCTCAGCAGTCTGTCAAACTGCTGCGCGCAGTACTGGTGCAGCAGGGGGTACGGGGTCGAGTACGGCTTCGGCCGTCCCCTTCCCACTCCCAATATAAAAAAAATAGTTTTATTAAAATTTCTTTTTTTAAAAGAATTTCATAACGAAAATAAAATTTTGTTTCCCATTAAAAATAAACTTTTATATTAGCGAAAATAAATAAAATCCCAAGTAGTTCGGCTGACCTTGTACTGGTTCAGCTCGAACCCCAAAAATAATGTTAAATAAAAACTTCATTCTGGTTTGACAGTAAAAATAAAAATAAACTTAAGAAATCAATATAGACAGGTTTATAATTCATATTAAATAAATAAATAAATACACATGTATATATATTCTATTCTCTAAGAAAATATCTAATAACTCTAACAGATAGAGGTTTTTCTGTACTCAATTTTCTATTCACTAATATTATATTTTTAATCAAAACATATATATATATATATATATATATATTCAAATCAAATGTATTTCTAAAAAACAAACAATTTTATTCAAGATCCAATTATAAATGAAACTACATAATGGTTTATCAATGATAATAATCTTCTCCTATTGGTTTGCTAACTAGGAATCATTAAATTTCTAATGAAGGTTTTCTTTTTCTTTCAAACAACCAATCATATATATTCATTTATTTATCTAATTTCTTTTTGAAAGAAAAAGAAGAATGAGATGAAACATTTGAAAACCTGGAGTCCTACGCTTATTCAAAAATCTGGTGATGGTCGTTGATTATGATGGCCTCTCCGAAGAGCTCCTCGTTCTTGCTTCAAAAACTCCTCTGAGTAACCATGCTCAAATCTCAAACCCGATCCTTTGTTTAGAAGACTCCAGAATAACCAGTAACAGATTCCCCAATCTCTTTTTAGAACTCTCCTCAAATAATAACAAAAGATTGAAACATATTCTCTTCAGATTCAAAAGTACATAATTAATAACTTGTGCAACTTCTGTATCCCTGATCTTCTGTGTGTGTGAAAAAAACTCACAAAATTCCTAATTAAATAAAAGATATTGACCATTTCTCTAAAAACTCTAAAAATCAAAAATAAAAGAAAATCATTCTTTAAAAGCTAGCTTTTTAATCAGATCTATATTCTTATTCGTTCTCACCACTTTTTAGTCTTTTATTTGTTTTATTGTTTTAATTTCTATTTTTACCACTTTACTTGCACATCACATTATCTATTTAATTTAAATGATTTATTCTAATAATTGTCCTCCACCAGATAATTGATTAAAATAATTAAAACACATTTAATATTTAATTATCATTTAATTGAAACACATGACTTTCAAAAATAATTAAATCATTTAAATATTTAAATAGAACTTAAATCTAACATTAAAAATAAACAATTATTTCCATCATTTAAATAAATTAATTCACAACTTATAAAATATCAACATCAATTAAGTACGACAAAACACAAACATGACCCACAACGAACGACAACTACAAGAATGCACAAAACCAATCAAACAAGACGGTCTGACATCATGGGACGGGATGACTTCATCGTCACCTCTGTTTCAACATTTAACCATTGGGCTATTGGTGCTCACCCTGTCCTGCCGAAGCAGGTGGAATCGAGACTTGTACTTGCAATACCTGCATACAGATAAAGTTGTGTACATGTGCATACATATATATATATAATCGAAGCATTAAATTAAAGCACTGCATTGTGAGAAGGAATCGCAACATAACAGGGCACTCACGAAAGAGTGATGCTATATTGTCCTTCATCACACCTATACTAACAATTATAATATAACCAATAAATTAACATTTCTAACTAACAATCATCACATGACATAATTCATTAAATCATTGCATCATAATATAATTCTGAAAATCAACTAATACCACCAACCACAATGTCATATGAAATAATCATGTCCACTAAAGGAATAACAACATCATCAAATGTCTAACTAACCAAATCACACAATAACAGTACCATCATAGTATCCAAGCAAAGCACATAAACTAAAAAGTCTAAACAGTATGAGGGGTATTACATAGAATGTAGATCTTGAATTAGATGTGAAATAATGCTTGCAAATAGATCTTCAGTACTACATCAACACACATTAGCTCAACCACATGCTTGATGCACTATGCCTTTCACATGATTATATGACATTGAATTGTTGCAATAAACTCTTGATAACCCACCTTTTGAATGCTCTTGTAAACTCTTTGAAACTCTTGTGTAAGTGCTCTTGAATGCTTATGAAGTTATAGGATGAAACTATGTGAATTAACCTTATATTTATACTAAATCTAAGAATTAACCACGAAATTCAAATAATCCAAGCTGACATTAGATCTAGGATTGAAAATCATTAAAATCCCACCACAAATAAACTAAAAAAGAGGTGTCTTATGTGAGGAGGATCCATTTGCCACTAAAGGCGAATAGGTCCTAACACAACTTTCTAGGACCATGCTTTGAGGGGATGATAAATAACATCAAAAACCCATTTAAAAATTCCAAGTAAGGGGTATCCTATGTTATGAGGACTCATTTTCCACTAAAGGTGAATGGGTCCTAGCACAAATTTCTAGGACACCAAATTTTCCAAGTTAAATGTTATACAATGTCATTAATGGGTGTTAGAATAGATCCTTGAAAAATGTAATTAAGAAGGCTTGAATTTGAATTAAAGGGTCAATTAAGCTCTAATTAACCACAATTAATTAATGAAACCCTAGATAAGTGTGAAGGTGTAATACAAACACTTTACAACACCCTAAATAAGGTACAATTTAAGTGTGTTTATTAAAAAGGGCACTAGATTCAATGTGAATGTGAAAAACATATTACAACACTAAATCAAGACATTATTAGGTTAATTAATTATTAAAAAGGGATACTTTTTTCATTAATACATTTTTCCCCCACTTTAGTGAGAGTTTTCCCCCATGACAAACTCACACTAAAGTAGAGATTCAAGATACTTAAGTACACATCAATAACAAAGCTACATACTCATACCCTATCAAAGGCCAAAAAAAACAAAGAAAAATAAATGATCAAGCACAACCATTCCAACACACTGTGGAACGAGGTTTTTTATCTATAACATGTGTTGCTCACTCTAGGGTAGTGGAACCTTAGTATTCCTACTATGTGAGTTATCCCAATCATGTGTGCTCACTCTAGGGTAGTGGAACATTAGTCCATCTACTAGGTGAGTTATCCCAACAAGGTGGCCAACCATACCAAAGTTATCCTCCTAAAAACTTTGATAAGGTACCATAATGTAATGATTTTTGAATGTTTTTGAATGTCATATTTGTAAGTTTTTGTTAAAGGGGATTTTTCTTTGTTCATGTAAGGTCTTCTTCTTAGGGAACATCATGCCTAATGTCTCCAAGAGAGGAAAATTCAAAAAGTATTAGATCACCACTTATGGGATGCCTCTCACTTCGCATCATACCACTAAAGGAAATCGTATAGTTAGAAATATCACACTCTTGGAGGACATAAAACCAAATGACACCACCAAGAGAAGGAAATGTCATAAGAAAAGTAAAATCATGCCATGAAATATGCCAAAAGATGTCATCAATGTATGCCTTCACTTTAAAGTGGTTGCTAGCACCATTTCTGTCAAAAATTGCTTTAAAGTATCCAATGTTTGTCCTAAGACATGAGAGCTTTCCTCAGAAAACCCTATTCCAAGTCATATGTTTCTGAAATAAAGCTACGCCATGACATAGGAAGGAATGGTTTCCCCCAAAAATACAATACTAAACATAGAAAGAAAATTATGTTGCATGAAAGCCAACTTAAGGAATGTCTTCCACATCCCAAGCTTGCTCTTATATATATGGAAGGCAGTCAAATAGCCAAAAGATACAATCGACAAGTGATATATGAGGACAATACTACCTAACCCCTTGCCCCCACTAAGTGTAGGACAAGGATGAGCCAGGCATGGATAATGGTATGTTGCTCCTTGCGAAAAGGAAATGATTTCCAATCAATGTAAAACATGCAATAGTGAGTGTGTGATGATCCTACAACTATTACATGGCAAGAAGGAGTAACTAATATTATTGATCGTAAAGAGTAAAAAAAATATTGACTTGATTCCTATCTAATGAAATGTCCCCATGTGTAGTATCTATCAGTTTAGGATGTACCAAAGTTAAAGTTGTCTTGGAAGAATCTTTTATAAGAGTGTTGATATTGAGTGAAGGATTTTTTGATGTTTTTGTTTCTTTCAAAGGACAATAACGAAGACCACTATTTGTTTCTTGCGTGTTAGGATCTATTGGGACATGGATACCTTGTTCTCTAGCACCACATCCTTTTCCACTATAACCAAGTTGTTTCATAAGTTCATAACCTCTTCCATAAACTTTTTGCATTTCTTTTGGATTTGGTGGTTGTTCATAATCAACTTCTTCAAAGATTGGTGTAATTTTATTGATCTTCTAAAGTGGTTTAGGTGGATGCTTTTGAATTTTTTTTTTACATTACTGATTTTCCCTTTTCATACTTTGTTTATGATATAGTATTTTCCCATGAATGTTTGTGTGAAATCTAAGGAACTCTAATCATCTTCTAACAATTTAGTGACTTCCTCAATTTTCTTCTCATGTTTTTTTCCTTTGTGGTTTCCAATTTTGTAGTTGATTCCCATGCTTCCAAAGGATCTCATCCTTCTCTCTAAGCAATCAAAGAACTTTCTAGTTCAATATTGGAATTGAGTGTGTAAACCTTGTTGTCATAGATGTACTTCATTACACGATGGAGGGTAGAAGGTGCCCCATTCATTGCATGAATCCATGGTCTTCCTAAAACCTGAGGTTGTATGAAATATCATTCGGCATAACATGGACCGGGGTTTTTAATGTTACTTTCCCAACTCTAATAGGTATTATGATGACTCCAAGAGGTCGTTTTCCTCTATTATCAAATTCACAGATAGACAAAGAATCAGGTTTGATTTCACTCTTGTCCATATCAATATTTTCCAAAACACTCACACTACACACATTAAGGGATGAGCCATTCTCAACAAGAATTCTCTTTATCCTAATTTGATTAACAAGATTTTTTATCATGAAAGCTTCATTTTTATTTTGTACTTCTAATGAAGGTAACTCATCTTGACGAAAAATTAATGTCTATTTTTTTTGGAATTATAGCTTGAATTTGGGCTGCCACATCATTTGATTGCACATTAGGAGGGGTAGGAACTTGTTGTAAAGCACTTTGAAGCATGTTATGGTACATAGGTGAGGCTTGAATAAGGACCCATAAGGATATCTTAGCAGAAGTATTTTTAAGTTGTTCAATAGGATCATATTCCTTTCCACTTCGTAAACGCAATCGAGGAGCACTAGGCAAGATAGGGTTAGGCAATGGGAGGGATGTTGAAGTTTTTCTTGGTTGTGGATTGTTCCTAGTGTTATGTGTATGAGCAATAGTATTGTAACTCGGTTGCTACGAAACACTATCAAGTTGTCTTTTATGTGGTTCTAAGATAAGCACTGGTTTATTTTGAACTTGTAGTTTTTGTGAGGGTGAATAAATAATTAGAGGATTCTTAGGATGTATCACATGGTATTTAGGGAGTCTAATAATCAAGGGGGATATAAAAAACACTTGTGCATTCATAACCTTAGCGGTTTCAGTTTCATGTCTTTTTAATGAAGGGGATTCTAGTGTCATCATTTTACCATCATCTAAGAAAGTTACATCACTATTGATTGAAAGATTGTCTCAATGTTCTCATTTTCTTCCACCATGATATCTTCCCTAGTAGGAGAGTTTTTAGGAGAGCAACAAACTAGATGTTCATGACATTCAAAGGTTGTTTCTTCTAAAATGACTTCATCACAAGAAAGGGAGTCATCTATGGTTGGATTGGATTGCTTATCAATGATGGCATTCTCTTGATCAATAATGGTGTCGCAAGTGGAAGAGAGACAAATGGGATTGTCATAACTCTCATTTATTGGATTTTCTAACATTAAAATATCTTCATCACCAATAGTAGAGCTATTAGGAGAAGGCCCAATTTGATTGTTATGATTTTCCATTTTTTCATCCTTTTTCTCTAAGATCTCATTCTCTTGTTCCATAATATCACCCCACTAGGTGAGATTTTAAGATTTTCATCACATTCCATGGTTAGATTTTGTAAGTTAGCTTCATCACAAATAGGGGAGGTGTCAAGAGAAGAACAACTATGAGTTTCATGCTTACTAATCATTGGAATTTTTTTGTTCAAATAGATCTTTTAAAATGGTAGGAGCATTAGGGAAGGGAGGAACAAGATTCTCATGAATCTCAATAAGTATATCTTCTAAGACCAAATGATCATCTTTGCATCTAAGAGGGATACTAGGAGAAGGAAAAACTTGATTGTCATGGTTACCTACAACTACATCCCCATGTCCTATAATATCTTCCCAAGTAAGAGAGGTAGGATTTCCATAGCTCTCAATCATTGGATATCTTAACACAAACATATCCTCCTCACAAATGCGGTTTTCATGATTGTTCACGATTGTATCCTTTTTCACTAAAGCATTCTCACAAGTAGGGGAGGTGTTGGGAGATGAATGGAGACTAGGTAAAGTAATGTTAAGGAATTTTTCAATGATCTCATCTTCTTGTTTCATAATATCTTCCCAAGGGGGAGGAGGAGAGGGACAAACAAGAATTTCATGATTCTCAATGATTTTATCATATTTCACCAAGATACCTTTGTCACTGATAGGAGAGGTATCAGGAGAAGAAAAATTATCATTTTCACTATTATCTATGCTTGTATCCTTTTGTATCATATCATCCTCACAAATGGGAGAGGTAATAGGGTTTGAGATAGGCAAGGTAATATTAAGGATTTTTTCAATGGTTTGATCCTCTTGCTCTAAGATGTTCTCATAACTAGGAAAGATAGTGGAAGGATGGATAACATGTTTCTTAATGGCCTCATTGTTGTACTCTAAATTGAAATCATAAGAGGGGATGTTGTACTTATGCAATCCATTCTTAACCATATCAAAACCACATCTCTTAAAAGGAAACATATGAACGTGAAAAAGTAAGCTATCTAACTTATTCAATGCTTCAAAAATGTCAACAATTGTCCTACAAAAATGGAAAGAGGCAATGCAATCACCTAGAATGAAATACAATTTTCATATTCTAAACAATTCAATAGACTAAAAATGAAATGTTTTAAATGCAATTTTGAGTTTTGAGAATGCACTAAATGAAGAAATTAAGCTAGATTTAATGAATTTAATGAAACAGAAAATTAAAAAGCTAAAACAAAAATGTAACAGCAGCAAATAGAAGCCTAAAATAGAGATTTCATATTCCAAAATATTTAGATCAATACCTAATCAGGGACTCATTTGCCACCTTGGGCGAATGGGTCCTAGATGATGATTTTTTAAATGTTTTTAACTAATTTTTAATTGTTTTTCAATGAGTTTCAGATGGAAAAAAGTGCAGGCTAGCTCTAATTAGGGACTCATTCACCACTTGGGGCGAATGGGTCCCAGATTAGGGTTTTAAAAAGGTGAAAATTATAATTTTTTAGTTGTTTTATGTATTTTTTGTGCCCAGTCTCAATCTATAACTCTTGTGAAATAAATTTATAGAATTTGATGACCTAATGGAAATGGAATGAAGCGTAAATGATGACCTATATGATACTTTTTTGAAATGCAATTTTGACTCAGTTTTTGAATATGAATGATGAAAAATAAACTATTATGCAAACACTATGTAATATGCATGCAATTTTTTGATTTTTTTAGATTTAAACAATGCGAGAATGCAAATTTAAACCCCTATATGTAATACAAACTAATGCAATTTTAAAGAGCCCTAAATGTAATGCAACTAGTGCAAACCTAATGCAAACTATTGTAAAACTAAGATCTAGGGTTTAAATGCACTCCAAATCATAACTTAGAATGTTCAAACATTGGGTTCACCAAAATGAAACATAGAGAAATAGATTCATTTAATTAATAGGGTATCAATGATGAGCCTAATTTTCACTAGGTGTGTGTTTCATTCAATTATGTGTGTAATATGGTGCAACTAAGGTGCAAACATTAAACCTAACTGTTATAATAAAAAAGGTAGGTTTTAAGAGGGTCAAATTTTGTGTACCATTTTAGGGCCCACTAAGGAATCTTTCACCCTTAGTGGTGAGAGGTCCATGTTAGGGTTTCTAGAAAGTGCTTTCTGAGTTTTGTTCATCTCAGTCTACAACTCTAGATTCTAGATGTTCACTACTTCAGGCCTCTCTGAGAACTCATTCACCTTTAGTGGTGAATGGGTCCTTGTAGGGTTTCATAAAATTGACTTCTAGGTTATGTTCCTTAATGTTTGGGTATGTGCAGGATCATCATGGAAAAAATAGGCCTTTCAGTGATGAAAAATTTAGAAAAATCAGAGTTAGGTAACTTGACAAAAAAATTTGAATAAGTTATCTATATTATTTCAAAAATATGTAAAAATAGTTTCTATAGAAAATTGAATGTAGTTTCTAAACTACTAGGTTTTTAAAATCTATTTGGTGAAAATTTGAAATTTCAATGCGTAGCACTTAAATTTCAGGGAAAAATTAAGAAGTGGGTGTTTGTCTAACCACCCTAACCACAATAAAATGATAATATTTTTTATAATATTTTAGATATAATTAGAGGACTCATGTCCTGATGTGATGCATATTTTTTAGTAATTTTTTTCCAAGTAAATAATTAATTATGAATTTTTTATTACAAATTTTAAGATATATAAAAACTTGTATGTCTGGCCACCTTAACTTGGTCTAAACTTCATGAAATTCAATTTATTTTTTTAATCCTATAGTATGCAAAGTATAAAGTGTGACACATGTTTTAGATTCAAAAAATGTGATACCATTTGAAAGCTATAGATGTTTTTCAATCAGGACTTTAGTCATAATTCAAATAGAAAATGAATAATAATTATTTATTAAATTAAAAGTAAAGTATAATTTATATTGGTGGAAAGCTAAGAATCTCCTTTAAAAACCCTTTTTGTTTCATTAATTTTAGGTAAAAAAAAGTCGTCAGCCACATACCCTACACATACCCATCATATCGCCACTTTTTGGCCCATCATGTTCTTGCACATACACATCTCCACTCCCAGATCCCAAAATTTTGGCTCCCAAAAGTTTGAAACAAATTATGTGGGCTTGTTTTTCGTGTTCTTGCAATATGGATGACAACTGTGCAACTTGAAAAATTTGACAACTTTTCTCCAAATCTTTCTCTTCAACCTAAATCTTGCAAACACACATTCAAGAGGAGAAAAAATTGTTGATTGTTAGAGGATAGGGGTTTTCCTTGGTCAAAACCCGTTTAGGTAATTAAACCTTATGATGAAATAACGAAATAGAAACATGAAACATGAAACATGAAATGCTGACCTTGGATGATGTCCTAAAATGTAAATATGCAAACTAACATGAAGTGGCCATGTAGAATGTAGATCTTGATCTTGAATTAGATGTGAAACATGTTAGACTCAGGGAACACTAAGAGGGGGTTTGAATCAATGTTCAATAAGTTTTGACTTTCAATTGAGATCTTAAATCATTTTCAACATAGAAACAAAAATAAAGATGCAAGAACAAAAACAAGATGATCAAGACATCACAACAACAATATTTTTATGTGGAAACCCTATTAGGGGAAAAACCACATTGGAGATTAATCCACAATTTATACTTTGTTGAAAGTATGAACAAAAGTGAATGCACTTGCATTCAGGCACACTTCCTAGAGCTCACTGCTCAAAATAAGGAAGGCTCACTTCCTTACAAAATGTTTGTGATTACAACAAAAATGAACTGAGGAGATAGCATCTACAAATGCTTGGATTCAATTCTAGTGAAGCAATTATGAATCTTTTTTCCAACTTGCACTTTTGCTCTGCTCTGCTCTGTTTTCCTACACAAAAACCCTTCTATCACACAAGCAAAAATTCACTCAATAGATCTTCTGGTGTTCACTCATGCAACTACTTTGAACATTTTCTCATGCACAGACCTTCTTACCACTTCACACATATCAAAAATGAATTACTGATCTCATATATATATTAGCTAGCAAAGATTTTAATCACTTAAGTCAACTTCAACAAAACATGAAATATTCTCCAATAGTCGTCTTAAATCACAAGTTATATTTAATGCATACCCATAAAGGTTGGCTAATACATAGCTGGGACCCAAAAAAAATTCTCAAACTTAGAAACAATTAAACAACTATTTCTTATACATCTATGACATGCTATATTCATTGAGTCTGCCATAATGAGAAAATAAACAAGAAAATCATTCTACTGAATCTCCTAACTCATACACCAATTGTTGCAACACCACAAATCTTACCAATAAGGTAACATACATGCTTAACAATCTTTCCTAGAGATCCACAACACAAAATGATGATCTGGTGAAGCAAACAGATCAACTAACTAACCGGATACCCTATTCTTCACGCTTTCTACTAGTAACACACTGTCTTCTACAGTTTCTACCAATATAAGTATATCCTGATCTAGAGACCGATATAATGACTTCAGTTGCCATCAATGACAACACTAGAAGCCACTAAAAATCTCCCCAAGCCATATTCCAACAATCTCCCCCTTTGGCATTGATGGCAACACTTAGTGAAAAATGACTAAGTGTCGAAACCAAAACTCAAAATTCAAAAACACAACAAAACACTGCAAATGACTAAGTGTCGGAACCAAAACTAAAAATTCAAAAACACAACAAAACACTACTCCCCCTTAGAATTTTAAGACATTTTTCATTGCTCTCCTCCCCCTTTGACATCAATGACAAAACTTTACTGCTTACTCTTCCCTTTTTCCTTCAAAAAAAAATTTTACTGCTCTCTCTTTCCCCCTTTTACTAAATAGAAATTTGAGAAATTTCTACAAAAATCAGAAAATGATTTTATACTTATCCTTTATCTCCAGAAGAAATTTCTTCCAAGCATCTACTGTAATCCTAATAATTATTATCAAACTATTGTTTTCTAATGTTCGGTTCATGATCTGAATGAGGGATTCAGGAATTGTAATCACTTGTTCCAACTTCTCTTCTTTCTTCAGAATCTCAATTTGCTGCTCCATTCTACATTCAGTTAGATCTTTCACTTTCTAGAAAGTGTCCATAAGAGTGTTTCTAGCATAGTGAACCTTTGCATGGTTAGTTTGCAACTCATGAATCTTTTTCTTGACAACTCCATCCTGGTCCTGGAATATATTGTAATCCTAACCGATTTTGATCAAGTCCCTTCTCAATTTTCTATAGCTTGTCCTTGTATTTTCCAACCACATGTGGCCACCGAAGACAATAATTTTAGACCTTATTTGCTGAGTCAATACATTTCCTTAACACATTCATTTTCTTTTTCAATTTGGCAAGAGACAACCTAAACTACTCCTTCAGATGTAAAATTACTTCTTCCTCTTTCCTGTCCAAAGGCATAGAGTCCATAGCCTCCCTAATACATTCAATCAATTCTTCTAGAAGTACACTCTGCAAACTTTCCAATTCAATATTTTTGTGCACAAAGTATCTACCTAGAGTGTCCTTAATGAAGTCTTGTTCATAAGATGGTTCATTTAACCATATGTCAGTAATCTTTTGCATTCCATCTTTCTCTTGAACAATCTGCAATATTTTTGTTTTGAATAAAGCACCTTCTTCATCACTTTCTTTTGCTATCACCACATCTATTTCAATTAATTTTAGTTCATCTCTCAGAGTGTATTAAATAAAATCTTCATCTGGTATATGATCCACAATTACTTTCTCTTTGCCTTTTTCTTCAGTTCTTGGAGATTTGTGTGCTAGAGGAATGTCATCTGCAAACTCTAGAGCCCTTTTCTGCTTCTTCTCCACCTTACCAGAAGAGGACCCAACTTCAATTGCTCTTACTAGAAGAGAGATGCCAACTATTCCAATTTTTCCCAATAATTCTCTAAAGAAATTTTCATAAACTTGCTCACAGTTTTCCAGAGTATTGAAATGCTTAAAATTTTTCTTACAAATAGGTTCATTTTCTTTCCACAACACATTGTCATTTTGAGGCAAGCAATTCAGAAAATACATCATAATGCATATAACTAGGGTACCAAACCTTGAGGTGTAATCTGCATCTTTTGTCAACTGCACGTTTTCCATCAATTGATCCTTCATCAATCCACATAGATCAAAGTCTTCATCTTCTATTATCATTTTGTATGAAATGTAAACTGCAGCTGCTGAGGTTGATCCTTCCCTATTTCTGAAGAAAATTTTATACAAAATTCTATGTCCAATGTACCTCATTATTAGATCTTTGATTGTTGAAATTAACAGCTTGCTCTTTGATCTCCTATCACTTTGGTTAGGGTTTCAACTTCCTTATTCTGAATCGACTTCTTTTCAAAACATCTCCAATATTGCATAATCCTATTAAATTCCTAATTGAACCTCTCTTGAAATTTGATAGGGTTTTTCCAGAGTAAGGATATCATCATCCAATTTGTTCAAGATAAACTTGACCACTTCCACATTGATGAAATAGGGAAACTCATTCCAGATGTCCAGATTCTTATGTTTTGCACCTTCAAGCCACTTCAATTCACTGGCTAGAAACAAATTTCTTATATCCCTGATCTTCCTACTACTATATTCATCCAAAGTCACTGTTCCTTTGATTTCTTTCATTTTACTTTCTATACCAAACAAGGTTTTCTACCAAGCACAAAAATTTGAATTTCTACGAGCAACTGAAGTACCTGAAGAATTCGTCGCCGAATTTGTTGTACTCCTTTGAGATTTCACTGTAGCGGCTCTCCTTTTGTTCTCCTACAATTCAAGGTGACAAATGAGGGTTCCAAATACCCTTTTATGACTTTGTGCACCTAACCTTTTTAGTTGAATTAAATACTTGTCCCTAGTATTTTCGGTAACTTTGTTTTCTCAGACAACAAAAGAAAAAATTGTCTGCAGACCTTCTGCATCACATGTTCCTGCATAAATGATCATTGATATCTTTTCAAACTTTTATCATAGCTACTGACAATTTTCTGCATTTTGATGCTAGCTACTGATAGGGGGCCAAAGGATCTTCCTTGAAACACTCCCCCTAGGCCAATGGCCTGAGCTCAATTTATGGAGGAATAACCAGAGGGATTTCCAGAGGCAGCTTCTGGTATGGGCTTATTTCCTTCATTAGATCCACTCTTTCTTACCCATGTTTTCTTCATCTAATCTCTTATTTCTTCTTTAGTCACTTTTCCCTTTCCTTTGTCATTTTTCTTTGAATTTATTTCTTGATATAACAGACCTCTTCTATCCATGTTCTCATTCCTAGAGAATCTTGCAATGTGACCAAATCTGTTGCAACTATAACACACCATATTTCTCGGTCTAGACCACTCATTCCACTTATTTCCTCCTAATTTACATTGATTAGTAACATGCCCAAATCTTCCACAAGTATAACATTTAACATTTCTTAAATTGACAGACATACTTCTACATTTAATAGACTTGTGACCTAGCTTCTTGCAATTAAAGCGCTGACTGAGAAATGATAGACTACTTGAATTTATTTTACTTCTACACTGAGAAGCCATATGACCAAATTTATTACAAGAAAAGCAGTAACCATTAAACTTCTAAGCATTGGGTTGTCTTACCGGATACCTTCTACCTTTGTTCATCTAATTTCTTTGTCTAGAGTCCTTATGTTTAGATTTAGAGCTTTCTCCCTTCTCATACCCAAGACCTCACTTATCATTTGCATCCTTTTATCCTTTAGTCAGCTCATCAATCTTAGCAGAACTAATCCTAAACTTCTCCTTGTACTCATTTGCAGTAGTGAGTTCATTACTGAGAATAACTATCTATCTTTCAAGTTCTTGTTCATTGTTTCTAGACTGTTGCAATCCAATCTCCAACTGAATGAATCCATTATTTACTCTACTGCATTCTTCAAAAATTTATTTTAAGGATTGAGCCATATTCTCCTCATTTTTCTTCCTTTCTTCAATCTCCTTAGTTAGCTTCATTGCCACAAATTCCATTTCAAGCTTCAAAGTAGCATTATTTCTAGCAATTTTTTCACATCTTCCAATTTTTTATTTTCTTTTTGCTTCAGTTGATCACAAAGTTCCTTCCTCTTTTCTCTTGACTCGTTGATTTTATCCTTTAGTGATTGAATGAATTTCTCAGCATTCACAATATTTTCTCTTAATTCCATGACTTCTGCTTTAGACTGATCAAGATCATCAAATGCCACCATAAGTTATTGTTGAAGACTAGAGTCCATTCTATTCCAAGATCTACCTCAAGTTGTTAAACTTCTACAAAGGAACTACACTCTAATACCAATTGTTGGACTCAGGGAGCATTGAGAGGGGGGGTGAATCAGTGTTCAATAAGTTTTGACTTTCAATTCAGATCTTAAATCATTTTCAGCATATAAACAGAAATAAGATGCAAGCACATAAACAATATGATCAAGACACCATAACACCAATATTTTTATGTGGAAACCCTATTAGGGGAAAAACCATGGTGGATATTAATCCACAATTTATACTCTGTTAAAAGTATGAACAAAAGAGAATGCACTTGCATTTAGGTACACTTCCTAGAGCTCACTGCTCAAAATAGGGAAGGCTCGCTGCCTTACAAAATTTTTGTGATTACAACAAAAATGAACTGAGGAGATAGAATCTAAAAATTCCTAGATTTAGTTCTAGTGAAGCACATAATATAGATTATGAATCTTCTATCCAACTCACACTTCTGCTCTACTCTACTCTGTTCTCCTAAACAAAAACCCTTCTGTTGTACAAGCGAAAATTCACTCAATAGATCTTTTGATGTTCACTCATGCAATTGCTCTCAACTTTTTCACACACACACACCTTCTTACCACCACACATATCAAAAATGAATTACCAATCTCATATATATATCTGCTAACAATTATTTTAATCACTTAAGTTAGCTTCAACAAAACATGAAATATTCTTCAACTGTCGGCTCAAATCACAAGTTATATTTAATGTGTACCCATAAAGGTCAGTTAATACATAGTTGGGACCCAAAACAATTTTCTCAAACTTAGAAAAAATTAAACACCTACTCCTTATACATCTGTGACATGCTATATTCATTGAGTCGGCCATAATGAGAAAATAAACAAGAAAATCATTCTACCGAATCTCCTAACTCATACACCAATTGCTACAACACCACAAAACTTACCAATAAGGTAACATACATGCTTAAAAACCTTTCCTAGAGATCCACAACAAAAAATAATGATCCGGTGAAGCATACAGATCGACCAACTAGCCGAATACCCTGTTCTTCATTCTTTCTGTTGGTAACACACTATCTTCTACATTTTCTACTGGTATAAGTAGATCATGATCCGCAGACTGAGATAATGACTTTAGTTGCCATCAATGACAACACTAGAAGCCATAAACAATCTCCTCAATCCATATTCCAACAAAACAATGCTTGCAAATAGATCTTCAATACTACATCAACACACATTAGCTCAACCACATGCTTGATGCACTATGCCTTTGACGTGATGATATGACCTTGAATTGCTACAATAAACACTTGATAATCTATCTTTTGAATGCTCTTGAATGATCTTGTGAACTCTTGTGTAAGTGCTCTTGATTTCTTATGAAGTTCTAGGATGGAACTATGTGAATTAACCTTATATTTTTACTAAATCTAAGAATTAACCCCAAAATTCAAATAATCCAAGCTGACATCAAATCTAGAATTGAAAATTGTTAAAATACCACCACAATTAAATTCAAAAAGGGGTGTCCTATTTGAGGAGGACCTATTCGCCACTATAGGCAAATGGATCCTAGCACAACTTTCTAGGACCATGCTTCAAGGGGATAAAATAACATGAAAAACCCATTTCAAAAATGCCAAGAAAGGGGTGTCCTATGTTATGAGGACTCATTCACCACTAAAGGAAAATGGGTCCTAGAACAAATTTCCAAGACACCAAATTTTTCAAGTTAAATGTTATGCAATGTAATTAATGGGTGTTCGGATATATCCTTGAAAAATGAAATTAAAAGGGCTTGAATTTAAATTAAAGGGACAATTAAGCTCTAATTAACCACAATTAATTAATGAAACCAGGTAGACAAGTGTGAAAGTGTAATACAATTACACTTTACAACACCCTAAATAAGATACAATTTAAGTACATTTTATTAAAAAGGGTCCTAGATTCAATGTGAATGTGTACAACACATTACAACACTAAATCAAGGCATTATTAGGTTAATTGATTATATATTATTCCCAAATGCAGGAAAAAGGGATGCTTTTTTCGTTAATAAAGATACCCTTGTCCTAGTATGGAACTTGTCATTGCTCCTTTGGCTAGTTATCCACCTTTTGTATATAATGAACAAGATTGGGATGCAAATGACTTGCTTTAGGTTTTCTCGTATGTGACATACTAGTCTTTTCTCAGTTTTATTTTTTATGTTCTTTGTGATTGAATGTGTGTAATTTGATCCTTTGTATCGTGTTTCTCAATATATCTTTATGTTTGTGAGCTTTCTTTGGATGACTATTGTTACTCTGGTTGTGCAAGGATACAAAGGAAGTGAATTTGTCGTTACATTCTTTTATTTGTATCTGCATTCTTCTATATGTTGTAAACATTATCTTTTCTTTTGTCTTGTGTTTTCATTTTGGGGATGATGCAAGGCATCAAGACATCTAGGTCTCTTCCATGTTTACCCAAAATATTTTATTTTCTTTTGTTCTCTATATGTCATTCTTCATTTGTAATTGTTGTTATACGATTATTTGGGGAATGATGATAGTTCCAAGCTCTATTGTATCACCATAGCAAAGACATATGTTGACCTGAATTTTTAGATCCCTTATGTGTTATCTTTTGAGATTGCATGTGGGGGAAACCCTTCTTAATGATGAAGCTCTATTTAGAAACATATCATTGGCATAGGGCTTTCCAAATAATCTCTCATTTCACTTTTATCGATTGGCATTTATCATTTTCTACTTTAAAATAATTGCTCCCAACATGGTGTTTAACAATTCCCTTTAAAGTGGGGGCATGCATCAACTAAATATTTCTTTGGCATTATTTTATTTTGGTTGGATAATTTTTGCACTGACTTATGGGTATATAATTTTTGTGATTAATTTACCCATGTTCCACCTTTTTATGAGTATACATCTTGTAGACCTAGTGTGTGTTTCTCATTCTTTGGGGCTCACCTAGTGAACAAAAAATTTCTCTAGCCCTCGTGAGAATTTTGTTTGCATAGTGGAACATGGGTTTTCACTTGTGAAATTTTTTTTGGAAAATTAGTTGAGGCTTGATCCATGCTTATTGTACAAGCATTCAAAGCTTGATCCACCTCTTTTCCTTTTTTCTTTGCATTGATTTTTACATTGCGTGATTGTGTATCTTGTTTTGTTGTTGCACGCATGTGTCTCTTTGTGCCTTTTTTGGTTTTACCATGAGATCTTAGACCTTGGGGGATTGATCATCCTCCTTGATCCTTGTCATCTTATCTTTCCAACAATTGTACAATTGGACCTCTCTTGGCTTATTTTTCTACTTTGGTGTGATTTTGAGCGTAAGTTCATACTCTCACTAACGTGGGCGCTAAATGTAGTGTAGAAAAATGTATACCTTTACAATTTCACAATATTCTTGCATTGGAAACTTAATTAATTGGACTCAATCAAGCCTCTAATTGACCAAATTATGCATTCCAAAGTATTATTATTCTCGTTTTCCAAAAGGGAAACCTATACTAAATAATTGCTAACATTAGTTAAAACACCTTGGAAATTGAGTGTCCTGGACTTAGGTCATAGGACCCATTCGTCCAAGGGTGAATGGGTCCCATTTAAATCTTAGGGCCCAATTTTTAATATGTTTTTTTTGCCATTTTAATGATTCAAATTGAAGTTTCAAGTGTTAGTTTTTGGAATCTAATTTTCAGGAAATTAGATAAACACCTATAAATACATAGTTTTTTTATCAATTCAAATCTAACTAGCAAGAAGTGACATCAAGAGATAAAATTTATGAGAAAATATTATTGTCAAGAGCATTGAAGAATGGATTTATTAGTCATCTATAGCAACAATAAAGATCATATCATCATGTCAAAGTTCATGTGTGTTCATTTCATGTTTTGTAGCTAACATTGTGATGTAGGTTTCAAGCATCCGAGAAAGCATTCAAGCATCAAATCAATCAATCAAGCAAGAAAATTCATGCAAGATCCAAGCCTTAGAGTGATGTTTTTGACTTTAGTCCTCTAAGGGCAGCCATTAAGGGTTTGGTGAGTTGTAACAAGCAAGTGCTCATTCATCAATTCCTTCATTTTATCATTATTTCATTATCAAGGTTTAATTACCAAACATGGGGTTTGACTACAGAAAACCCCCATTCACACAAAAATAAAAAATTCTTCTCTCTTTTTATGTGCAAATTTACAGGTGAAGAAAGATTGAAAGTTGATCAAAGGAGAAATTTTGCAAAGTTGCATTCATTTTTGTCAAGCTATGAAAACTCACCTATAGATTCTATTTCCAACTTTCTAACAAACAAACTTGAAGGAGTCAAAATCTTAGATCCATGATTAGAGGACTACAAAAACCAATTTTGGGGACCCATTCACCCTAGGGTGAACTAGTCGTGCTATAGATCCTAAAACCTGCTTTTTATCATAGATGCATACTAGTCTACCCTTCTCATATCTACCTGCAAATTGTCTTTTTCATTTTGTTATCATCTAACATTTCATTTCAAGGACTAGGTCATATAATTTCTTTAGTTAATGCACTTTAAATCATTCCAAAACATTACAATCTAGTCATTTCTATCATAAGAAAGCAAATATCCTTGAAGATCCAAAATAAGGTTGACTCACCTCAAGGTTGAAGGGAAATCCTATCCTTTTGTGATCTTTCTCTTTCTAATAAAATTAAAGGAATATGGGTGTTTGAATCCTAGGCCATTTAATCATTTCCACATTATTTAAATTGATCCCTCCCCTCTTTTCCTTTCATTTTAGTAGTAAGCTAGAAGAAGGTGAGGTTGTGAAAAAGGTATTGAGAACTCTTCCTAAAACTTATAGTTCTAAAGTTTCTTCTATTGAGGAAGCTCAAAATTTATATCAATACTCTAGAGATTAAATATTTGTGCTTTAATTTCTTAGGAATTATTAAATTTTGATCAAGATGCTACAAAGAGAGAAACTGATTTTAAGGTTAGCAAGGTAGAGAAGGTTGATTAATCAAATCCAGATGATCTTTATGAGGTGGAAGAAAATTTTGTAAGGAGACTAAAAAAGAGCACTAGAAAATAAAAAGGTAAATTACATTTTAAGTGTTTGAATTGTGGAAAGATAGGTCATTATGCTTCTAAATATCTAATCAAAGTTGCAAATGACAAACATAAGGATCATAAAGGTAATTTTTTCAAGAAGATTTATTATGTTGAAAAAAATGGTGTATCTGATGATGAGGAATTAGACTATCTTGATGAGGATAGTGATGAATGCTTATTAATAGCTCTAAATGTTGGAACTAATTCTACTAATACTAAAAGATGTATGAAGGAAAGTTCTCTAGAAACAAGTCACAACATTGAAGGAACCATGGTGGCTTCTTTTCAAGCAAGAGAGGAGAGGAATTACTAGATAATTGATAGTGGATGCTCAAATATATATGACAGGTGATAAGATTAAGTTTGTAAAACTTCAGAAGTATGATTTTGGTCTTCTTAAGTTTGGTGATGATACATCTACTAAGATCTATGGAAAAGGTTTAATTAGTTTTGATGGCAAGCATAAAATAGATGATGTTCTTTATGTCAAGGGCCTTTGGCATGATCTTCTTAGTGTAGGACATATGTGTAGAAGAGAATACAATTTGGTGTTTCAAGATGATGGTTGTGAAATCAAAAAAGGAAGATTTGGAACTTTGGTTGTTGTAGAGACAAGGATAGAAGGTAATGTTTTTCATCTCAAAGGTATTGGTCCCAAGTGCTTTATGTCTCAAATCAATGAAAGTTGGCTATGGCATAGAAGAATGGGTCACATCAATTTTGATAGTCTAGTGAAGATAAATTCTACTGATATTGTGAGAGATCTACCAGTAATTATAGAGCCTATCAATGTAATTTCCAAGGAATGTTAGATTAGAAAGAAAAAAATATATTTAGAGGTTCAAGAATAAAGAATATTCTATTGTAGGTCCTTTGGAGTTGGTGCATACAGACCTATGTGGACCTACCAGAATAAGAAGCTCGCAAGGTGACAAGTATTTTATGTTGTTGATTGAAGATTATTCTAGAATGACTCGGGTGATATTTCTCAAGTAAAAATTAGAATCTCTAGATAAGTTTAAAGCATTTAAGTATATGGTTGAGAATGAAATGAATTCGAAATTCAATTGCTTGAGGTCTAATAAAGGTGGTGAGTTCACCTCTAATGAGTTTAATAGCTTTTGTGAAGATCACAAATAAAGAAAATTTTGTCATCTCCTAGGACTCCTCAACATAATGGAGTTGTGGAAAGGAAGAATAAAATAGCTCAAGAAGTAACATGGACTATGATGAAATAAGAAAATCTACCCAATGTCTATTGGAGAGAAGCTATTCATACTGTAGTGTAGATACTTAACGGAGGTCAAGTAAGAGTGAATAGTTCAAAGAATCCCTATGAGCTATGGCATGGTAAACCTCCTACTATGAAATATCTCAAAGTGTTTGGAAGCAAATGCTATATCAGAAGAGATGAAGAAAACTTAGGAAAGTTTGATGCAAGATCTGATGAACGAATCTTCATTGGATATTCTACAAGAAGCAAAACATACCGGTGCTATAATAAAAGGTTGAGGAAGATTGTTGAAAGTGCAAGTGTCAAAGTGGATGAAGAATCACATTAGAGCTTTGTATTGATAGAAGGATGTGAATATGATGAACCCCCTTGTAGTGAAGAAGAAAAATATGAAGAGAAAGAAAAGAAGATGATAGTTGAAGAGGAAGAATCTTTGGAAAAGGTCCTTAATACTCCTAATTATGTGTATAAGAATCATTCTAAAGATCAAATTATTGGAGATAAGAACAAAGGTGTGTTGAAAAAAAGAAATTTTTCTTTAATAGAGGAACAAGTAAACATTTGTTTACTTTCAGAAGTAGAACCTAAAGTTGTAAATGAGGCATGCAAAGATAAGAATATATTCAAGGCTATGAAAAAAGAGTTGGAACAGATTGAGAAGAAACAGATTTGAGAATTGATCCCAAGACCAGCAAATAAGAATATGATAGGAACTAAGTGGGTTTTCGGGAACAAGTTGAATGAGGATGGAAAAGTTGTTAGAAATAAGGCTAGACTTGTGTGTAAGGGCTACTCACAAGTGGAAGGAATAGATTTTAAAGATATTTTTTCTCTAGTTGAAAGGATGGAAGCTATCAAAATGTTTTTGAATTTTTTAGCACATAAAAACTTCAAGTTACATCAAATGGATGTCAAGTCTGCATTCTTGATGAAGGGGTGTACATTGAGAAACTGGAAGGTTTTTAGTTATCATATGATGTTGATGTGGTCTGTAGGTTGAAGAAGGAATTATATGGACTCAAACAAGATCCTAGAGCTTGTATGCAAGGATAAATAAGTACTTTTTGCATAAAGGATTCACAAAAGGTACTTTAGATAGCAACTTTTACTTCACAGTTGAGAGAGAACAAATCTTGAATGTTGTAGTATATGTTGATGACATTATATTTGGAGGAAATGAAGGTATGAGCAAGAGGTTTACATATGAGATACAAAAAGAGTTTGAGATGTCAATGTGTGGGGAGATGAACTTCTTCCTTGGATTACAAATTAGTCAATATCGAAAAAAAAGGTATTTTAATTTCTTTGTCAAAGTATGTTAAGGAAATGTTTAAGAAGTTTGGAATAGAGGATCCTAAACTAGTGTGTACTCATATGGCTACTAATTGTAAGTTGAGAAAGAATGATGAATCTCCTAAGGCTGATTAGAGAAAGTACAAATCAATGATTGATGGAATGTTATACCTAACTGCTAATAGATAGGATATCATGCATGTAGTATGTCTTGTCACAAGATTTCAAGAAGATCCTAGAGAATCACGTGGTAGCAGTGAAATTAATATTTAGATACTTGAAGGGCACTCCATATTTTGGTTTCTCCTTGAGTGGATATACAAATGTAGATTGGGTAGGTTATATAGATGATGGAAGAAGTACAAGTGGAGGTGATTTCTTTCTTAGAATAAGATTGGTTTCATGGTTGAGCAAGTAGGATCCAGTGTCATTATCTACTATAGAGGAAAAATATATAGCAGCAGTATCATGATGTACATAGGTTTTATGGATGAAACATACATTGAAGGATATCAAAGTATCGTATGATGAAACTATTTCTATCTTGTGTGATAATACAAGTGTTATCAATATTTCAAAGAACCTGGCAATGCATTCAAGGACAAAACATATCTCTATCCAGTATCACTTTCTAAGAGAAAAAGTTTTAGAGAATGAGGTGAATTTGGAGTATGTGCCTACAAATGATCAATTTGTAGATATTTTTACAAAGGATCTTCCTAACGATACATTTGAGTATCTCTGGAAAAAGTTAGGGGTTATTGTCCCTCCTTTCAACTAGATGCATAAATGGTGCATCTATCTAGGAAAGCATTTCATGGTACATTCTTGGTCCTAGAATGATGATGAAGGCTACCTCTCAGGGGGAGTAGGTAGTGGTGTGTTTTTTGGTTTGTGCAATCAAGGGGGGGCATATATTATGTCCTTAAGGGAGAGAGAGATGATAAGTAAGAGTAGTGAAGAATGAGCAGTTTAATGTGTGTAGTAGTGAGAATTCTATGGAGAAGAAAAAGCAGAAGAGAGAGCAATGTAGAACAGGTGCAGCTTGTAGGTGTTGCCTAAAGTGAAACTTTCAGGTGATTTCAAAGGGATATTTTGTTTCCCTTTTCCATTGATGTCAAAGTGGGAGAGTATAATGTGAAAAACACAAGGGGAGAGTGATGTGGGTGATGTATAAAAATCTCCTCAATATAGGAGGAGAGAATAGAAAGAGGGAGAGAATGGTTTCTAAAGAATAAAGGTAAAGGGAGAGAGTGAAGTGTACCCCAGTAAGGGGGAGTGTTGCCTAATACATAATTTTTTTTGTTATTGATGGTTTTTAAGAGTTGGTGTTGCCATCAATGAAAAAGAGGGAGATTGTTGCAAGTATGTTGCAGGTGTTGTCATTGGTGTCAACAGTTGGTCATTGATGTCAATCTCTAGTACATGGTTAGGAATATTGTTGTAATGTTTTCATTGATGTCAGCAGTGAGTGTGTTACACTACGTTGTCTTTAGTGTTGTCACTAATGTCAAACTCTAGTGTGGTATTCAGCATATATTGTAGAGGGGGATATTTTTGTTTTTGTAACTATTTTAGATATTTTCAAGAGATGTTTGCGGTGTTGTTGATGTAGTTGGTTCACTTACTTTCCAAGTTCTTTTGAGAAAATTTGAATAAAAGAGTGTGTAGTGTGACAAAGGTGTGTTTAGTGTTGTGCTTCACATTTCTTCATGGTTGAAGATATTCTTGTGCGGTTTGCATGTGATGATCATAGGTGTTCAAAGGTGTTATATCTAAATTTGTAGGTTCTAGATCATGCGGTAGTTGAAGTTGTGTTTGATAGAGTGTTTGCTTGTGAAGATGGTTGTTTGGGAGAAATAAGATTGCTTTGCATTTCTCCACATTGTTTTTTCTTGTCTTGCAGATTTGGGAATGTAATTATAATGTTTGTATATTCTTTCCCTTGCATTTTTTAGTACTAAGTTTCTCCACAAGCTTGGTTCATGTGTTGAAGTTCAGTGGAAGTGTGTTTGGTTGCACAAAATGAATGTGTTATTCAATTTTGGGTGGTTGTGGTAGTGGTGTTGGATATTTTGATGATGTGGAATCATTTGGAATGTTGTCCAGAGTGTTTTGATTAGATTAAAATGAGAATTTTGTGGAGCATTGTTATGTGGTCTATGCGGTATTTCCAAACCTAGAGAGGCATCTATGTGGTCACTTGTTAGTGTTAGTACAAGTTTGGTCGACCTGGTATGTTAGCACTAATTGTGAAGGTTATTTGTTATTTTTGGATGTGATGAGTAGTGTGTTGATATAGATTTGGGGCCTAGTTAACCCTTGGTGTCATCTGACTACACTTATTTCCACTATGGAAGTATTTGGTGTCGACCTATTTAGTGGATGCATGTTTAAGGTGCATACATTTCATTAAGGCTGACCCAATTAAGATTGTTTAGGTCATGGATGGCATAAATGTAAGGTGATTTGTTGGTAGTGTGTGTACATAGTGTGGAAGATGTGAATGTGATGAACTATGTGATCTAAGTGTGAGATTAATTCCTATGACTTTGGATGCAATGAGCAAAAGGTGTCTACATTTTCAATGTGCTTGAGGTTGCTAAAGGCAGTGAGCCAAAGGTTGTGGATGGTATAGAGTTCAGTGGTGGATTCTTCATGTTTCTTTGAGATAGTGAATCTCTCTATAACATTTTCTTCTATTCTTCTTTCTTCTGGGCAATGAGCCCTTAGTATTAAGCCACCTGATAGTGAGCCTTTCTTCTTTTCTATGCAGTGAGACTAATTTTATTTGGTGTTGGTATATGTGTGTGTGTGTATGTGAACTAATCCTCACCATGGTTTTTCCCTACTTAAGGTTTTCCACGTAAATCTTTCTCTTGTGTATAATTGTGTTTGCATTGTTATTTCACATGTTTACATTATGCTAATGCTTAATGGGGGTTTAAATTTTGATAAGGATTTGAAAGTTAATGAGAGATTGAATGTTTTAATGTACAATTGATTCACCCCCTCTCTTAGTTGTCCAATGTATCTAACAATAATAACCATGAGGTGTCATTATATTTTCTTAATTAGAAAACTCTACTATGAGTTTGTTCTTCATGAAATACCCAATTCTTTTGATATGAGGCTGTTTTAAGGTAAAAGTGGAGGGTCTAACCAATATAGATTAGAATCTCGTCAGGTAGGAAACCATCAATAAAGACCACTAGCACAAAAAAAATATTCATCATGTGACAGTTCAATTAGTCATCAAGGATACTATGGAGGTGCAAACTCTCCATGAAATCACTAGCCTTAAAGAAACACTTATAGAGTATGCCACGTAGATATGCCAACCTTCTAATTCAAAAAATGATCTAACAACTTGACTATCTAGTTCTAGTACCTTAGTTGTCACCTATGATTGACTACTATAATCTATTCTCTAGAAGAAATAGTGGTGTATAGGGTGTAGAGGATGCCACCTTCCATGAGTGTAATCATTGTCATCTTAGATATTGTGGGATTACATAGGGTGATTGAGGTGGTGCATCAGATAATATGGTGATGAGTGATGAGCTACTAAATTATTTGTTTTGTGATCATATAGAGGTATTTTCATATGAATTTATAACATTTTATATTTTATAATAAAAATGTAAATGTTAATTGATTTTCAATTATAGAATTAAATTTAAATTATTCATATGTATTATATATTTCAAGTTGCAACTCCAACGGGTGGTATGAAATCAACCATTCCACCAACAAGTTGTCCAAAGGTTTTTTTATAATATATCAAAATAAAGTAATAGTTTATATTTAAAATAATATTTAATAGTTCAAATACATTTTTTTGTTGAATAGGTGGGCATTACATACCCATCTAGAATGCATGTTCTTAGGGATGGTCATGACATTGGATTTACTAAGGTACACTAGATAGCTCATTTTAAAAAATTCTTTTACAAAATTTAAATTTATTATTTTTATGTATATTTTATGTTTGAGTTTAATTTATTACTATTTGTTTAGTTGATGAATTATGTTGTCACACCTCTTGGTATATGATAAATTTTGGACAAGTATGAGTATTAACATGTATATTTAATAGTTGATTATTTTGTCTCAATTTATATAATTAGGTATTACAAAATAATTGATAAATATGTATTTATTATGTTATACTTTGATGTAAACACTCCTATGTGAGGACATGCCTCTTTATAATTTTGAGCATCATAGGTAAGAAGAACTAGACTACCAACATATTTTAAGTGTGTTTATAATATTTATGTCATTTAAAATATTTTTTATAGATATAGAGTTTGGCATATTATCTAATTTTATAATTTATATATAGTTTGAGGTGCAAAATAGTGAGGGGCATGGGAGATCAAAATGATACAAGACACCAACTAATACAATGGATCGAGGTTCAATTTCTAGTTGGGAAATAAAAGGTCAAATATTGAACAATAGTGTTTGTGTAATAGCTAAAGACACTTTATATTCCTGTACATGGAACATGGATAATATAAATTGTATGGATATATGTATCAATGATATTTTATAGTTTGAGAGACAATTCAATAGTCTTATAGCATTATATGACATTTTGATGACATTTTGTATGCCCTCCACTAGTACAAAAACAATAATAAACTACTAAAAACTACTTATAAATGATTGAACATGGTTACATGATCATTAGTAGTTTATTTCCAGTCATTTATAACATGACTAGATTGATGAATACCCAATTTTTAGTTATTTATTGGTTGTTTTGATTAATCGATTTGGTAGTATATTTAGTCATTGATTGTTGTAATCTGGTCAGTTATTTAGTCATTTTTTATTCACTAATATATTTAGTCTTGATTTAGTCATTGATTGTTGTAATCTAGTCACTTATTTAGTCATTTTATTTACTGATTTATGTCCATTGGTAGTGTATTTAGTCATTAATTTAATCATCATTTTGATCAATTTGGTAGTATATTTAGTCATTTTTATTTCACGGGTCATATATTTAGTCATATTTATTCATTATTCACTAATTTCTATCAATTGGTAGTATATTTAGTCAATTTAATTATTAATTAACGTTAATTAGTAGTATATTTAGTCATTTAATTGACTAATATTTGAGGATTTAAACATGAAACACAAAAATACACATCAATCATCAATTACACACAATAAGACAACCATTGAGAAGGAAAAATCGGTGAACATTATTAATAAAAGAAAGGTGTTCTAGTTATAGCTTAGAAATAGAGTATTACAATTTTTATTTTCAGTCACAAGATTGAAAATTTGAGTTACAATATTGCAAAGAAATGATTGCAAGAAAGAAAATTCTCCAAAAAACTTCTGCAATAATGGAAACACATGCTTGGAGCCCTTCAATGAGAGCACATGCCCTCTTCATCTCTTAAAACTTCTACAACATGGGAAATCTTCCTGGAGCAAGCTATAATGTGTAGAATCCAAGGAGAGTATTGATCATGTCCCATATATGAAGCTTTCTCCTTCAATGCAGTCAACAATAAGTCAACTAGAATCTTTCCTCCTTTATATGCAACGTGCCATCTGATATGAGCAAAAAGGTTTACCTTTTCCACAATGAATGAAGTTATGCCTCAATACAACCAACAAAATTACTATTAGTCTCAATTCATAAAGAATAAAAGTACATTGTAAATTGCAAGTTTACAAAAGTAAGTCCAAACACAGCAGAAAGATAAATCAATTAAAAAAAATTAGGAGATAGATCACATCCACAAATATGGGAGAGCTATGCAAAATTGGAGAAATTGGCTTGGAAAATGAAGGAAGAAGGGTATTTCTAGATTCAATACTTTTACTTAATTTTGTGGAATAGAAGAAAAAAGAATCATTTATTTGCCACCATAGTGAAAAGTTAGCAATTGCATTTGGTTTTTTAAACATGGCCCTTGGTACAACTATTAGAGTTGTTAAGAACCTTCAAATATGTTCTGATTTTCACATTGCATCTAAATTCATCTCCAAGATTGTTGCAAGAGAAATTATTCTGAGAGATGTGAACCATTTCCATCACTTTAAACAGGGAGAATGTTCTTGTGGAGAATATTGGTGATGCTAAATGGAAAATTTTGAAAAATAGGCTTGCATTATAATAATGTGCACTACATCAGATATCCAATAATAATGAAGGGACATCCATCAAAGCATAACAATAGGGAATTTTATGTCATATGTTGTAGTTACAAGTGCCCTACTAGACATACATGAAAATGTGGAAGTATAGACAAGGAAAGCAAACTGTTTCAAAAAATGCCTCAAAGAAACGTGATATCATGGAATGTTGTGATTGAAGGATATGTTCAAAATGATTTTTTCTAAAAATTCCTTAGAAAAATTTAAGAAAATGCAACCATTGGGTGTAAATCCCAACTCCTCAACCTTTGAAAGTGTCCTTCCTGCTTCTGTGTGAATTGGAGCTTTGGATGAGGATATGAACATCCATCAAAAGAATATTTGGAAGTGGTTTTTATCAGATATTGTAGTTGCAAGTTGTACTTTAGATCACTAAAGCCTTCACAAAACCTTTTGCACAACCACCACAACACTACACTTGTTGGTCCTTCGTAGTGATGCGAGGAGCTTTCCCTGCATCATAGCGAAGGCCCAACAATAGTCATGCGGTGTTGTTGTGGTTGTGCAGAAGGTTTTGTGAAGGATTTGGTGATCCAAAGTGGAACTTGCAACTACAATATCTAATAAAAATTCACTTCCAAATATGCTTATGCCTAAATGAGAAATAATCACTCATATAACTGGTTAGTTGGAAGAAAACTGGGAGATAGCATGAGTGCTCAGTTAGCAATAACAATATTGAAAGAACCTTCCTTGAATGTTGGTTCTACAGATATCAAGTCTTAAAATTCTACTCTCAAATTGTGCCTTGTGACATTGAGCGTGCTACATCACAATTCAAGCATAGCAGATGACAATTTAATCCATTAGCAAATGAGGGGAGCCTTTTCATCAATGGATAAGCTATTGTAAAGAGCCCACAAATATTGATATGGGCTCTTGAGGAGTGACCTGAGAAGAATGAGAGAAATTTTTACAACCTTTCAAGGTTCTTGTTGTGTGAATATTATCATAAATGTGTATTTTGAAACTATAGAAAAAAATATGTTGTGTATATAATCATAAAGATGCCAATGTGTTTTTTGAAGTAGCTTATCATATTTTTCATAGGTGCAGAAATTCTTTGGAAGGCTTAGTTTTGGGTGGGCACAAACATTTCATGACATACCTTCTTCGTAATTGTGGAAAACCATTAGAAAGACACATTTGGGCTGCAAAATATAGGGCATGTATACTCTCATTCATTGCTTCTCTGGGTGGTATGGAATTAGGTGGATACCATGAAATAGAGTACATTATACACTATCTTATGTACCAGGAAAACTTGTGTCAAGATCTGAGTAGATAAATGTTTCTTTTACTGTAAAAAAATTATACCTTCTATTCTCAGTGTATCTAGTGTCATACCTCTCACTAGCACTATTATTTTATTTACACTATTATCCTACTACCTCTACAAAAGAGATCCATTTGAAGGAATCTTGACTACATATTATGCACAATAAAACTCTACAAGTGCAACAAGACATTTGCAAGACAAAATATGAATTCACTGAAACAATACTGTATAAGCAACATAATATCTTCAAATGAAGGAGCATTGTAACTGTGATTGAGAAAACACTATGTAAGCATTGTTAGCACTGATAAATGAATAAGATAACACATTGAATTAGGTGACTGAGATCACTAAAAGGAATATCATTGTTAGAGAGTTGCAAATTGTGAACTGTCCTCTGTCCTATAGGATTGAGAAAGGAAGAACACTATCAAACAGTGATTGAATCAAACAAATAGTCCAAAAAAAATGAAAGTTACTCTCAAATGGTGACAAATATCTGTCAACTAAGTCATTTGCACATGGTGATTGAGAACATAGTGAGCAAGAAGTAAAAGAGCACTGGATCATAGCACTACAAAATGGTCATGAGTTATGCAATGAACTTCACTTTTCTTTTGATCACAAAGGAGATCAAGATAATAACCAACATACTGATGTGCACAGATAATGTTCATGGAGTGAAAACTTTCTTACAAATCAATTACCACAACAGAGTTTAAGGTGAATTGCAAATGCTATTTTATGTTGATATGGATATTGTCTAACCTATAGTTAATTGTTGTAGCATAATAGATAGGCTAGATAGTTGTTCATATACTATTGTTTCAAATTCAAAATTGCTATACCTTATTCTAGGAGAAAATCACAAGGGGAATCTATACATAAGACACCATTGTTTCAAATTCAAAATTGTTGGCACTTTCACAATTGTTTGCTTCATTTATTTGATCTAAGATAGCATGTTGTATAGAAGATGCTCTCAAAATCATAGTAAAATCCTTTTATTCAAGGAAGACTATTCAAAATCTTCCCATCATAACAATGAACAAAAGCATCAATCATTAACCTGAACTTTGCAAGAGTTTCATCAAATTCCACTTTTCCACTCTCTTTTTCAATATGAATTTTATTCCCAATTTCATCCATGAAGAACTTCCTCAACCTGTAGATCCTTTTGTTATCCATAACTTTACCAGGTGTTGAGGATAGCTTCAAGTTTTTACCCAAGCAACAATTGACAAAATTCAGCCATACTAGATACAATGTGTTGAAAAGCTCTTTGAAGTTATTCTAGAAAAGAGTCCATGAGAGTATAATGCGCATTTTTGAATTAACCTTTTTGCATGAATTCCATATCTTTTATCGGCTATTTCAAGCTTGATGACCTTCATCAAGAACAAATAGACTTGTGCCCTCTAAAAGTGATTTTCTAATATGCTTAGCCTCTTCATGAAGGCTCACATTTTTCTCACAAGTGGATGGCATAGAAGAAAAAGTGTGCTTTTTATTAGCTACAATTTTTTTGTATACCTAACTTGTGAGACAAATGTGAGCCTTCCTGAAGAGGCTAAGCATATTGGAAAACTTCTTTTAGAGAGCCCAAATTTACTCGTTCTTGATGAAGGTCATCAAGCTCAAAATAGTTGATCAAAGATATGAAATTCATGCAAAACGGTTGATTTAAAACTACACATTATACTCTCAGGTACTCTTTTCTAGAATAACTTCAAAGAGATTTTCAACAAATTATATCCGGTAAGGCCGAATTTTTTCAATTGTTGCTTTGGTAAAAGTTTAAAGCTATCCTCGACACCTGGTAAAGTTATGGCTAATAGCAAGATCTATAGGTTGAAGAAGTTCTACATGGATGAAATTGGAAATAAAATTCAGAATGGAAAAGAGAGTGGAAAAGTAGAATTTGATGAAACTCTTGCAAAGTTTAGGTTAATGACTAATGCTTTTGTTCATTGTTATGATGGGAATATTTTGAATAGTATTCTCAGAATAAAGGATTTTGTTGTGATTTTGAGAGCATCTTCTATACAGTAGGTTTTCTTAGATCAAATAAATGAAGCAAACAATTATAAAAGAACCAACAATTTTGAATTTGAAACAATGGTGTCTTATGTATAGACTACCCCTGTGATTTGCTCCTGAATAAGGCATGGCAATCTTGAATTAGAAACAATGGTATATGAACAACTATTTAGCATATTTGTTATGCTACAAAAATTAACTATAGGTTAGAACATATCCATATCAACATAAAATAGCAGGTGCAATTCACCTCAAACTCTATTGTGGTAATTGCTTTGTAAGGAATTTTGCACTCCATGAAAATTCTCTGTGCATGTAGCCAAAAATTTAAAGTTCTTAACCAAAGCTCCAAAAATGCGTATCTCATCATTGCATGACTCCTACTTTTGCTTTGAGTATGGCAGTACCCGAGCTTCTAGTGTTTCTAGATGGAACCTATAGTGAAAAAGTGTAGTCTCCATCTAAAGGAACCATCTTTGGAGCTCTTCCCTAAAATGAGGGTTGAAAAAATTAGAAGAAAAAAAATACCACAATTCTAAAGTAACAATTTGTATCAAGCCAAATGTCAAAAAGTATAATTAAAAAGACAAATCCTTACAATTGGACATCAAATTGGACCAAGTAGATTTAAGAATTTATCTTTAGAATGTAGGAACTTTCTCTGTCGTAGCTTCATGACCTCAAATTGGATCTCCAATTGGACTATTAGATTTATGATTTTATCTTTATGCTAGTTTATTTTAATCTTTGAGATTAAAATAAGTTGGAAAATTTAAAGGGATATATTTTGCTTAATTCAAGTGTTAAAAGAAAAATACGAAATAAGAAAGTTATGAAAATGGGGCACCAAAATGGTAGAAAGAGGGAAAAGTAAAGTTTGAGAAAAGTAATTAAGACAAGTGGAAGACTTGGTTTTTGAGTGCCAAATGGTGAAAAGGGGAATCTTTTGACCATGTTGTAAGAGAAACTTTAGGATTTCTATTTCAATGGTGTTGAAGAGCTTTCAAGGCATGTTGTAGTGCTTTGAATGAGAAAGAGGACACGTTGCAATGAAGATGGAGGAAGATTTGAGAGATATCATGAGCTTTTCACACCTTATTCACACGTTTCCAATTTCAATAACGTCTAGCTGCTACATGGTATGTATTTTATCCCTCATGAAGTATGTGTGTTGCCTTTTCAAAAGAGTTTCTTGAGTCATCAAGTATCTATTGAAAAAGGATAGATAGTGTCATGAATACTACTAGCATCATGTGTCTTTGAGGATAAAGCCCAATCCAAGGTGTTGATGTTCATAGCAGTGTCGAGTGTATCCTTCCAGTCGATCTTCTTACATGATGATAACATAAATAATAGCCAATGTCTATTTAATTTATAGAGATTCTAATTTGATGAAGAGGCATGATTTATGTTAACTATATTTAATTATTGAAGAGGTGCAAATTAATGAAGAGATGTATTTTTTTATGAGGCCGACCTCATGCTCTTGGACGTGATTTACAAAGAGACTTACTTCTTCATTGGGATGTGATTTAATGAAGGGTCACATTCTTCTATGTAAGCCGACTTGTTTTGAAGGGTCACGCCCTCCTTTCCACTTAGTATATATACTCGATGGCACTTCATTGTTTGTCATTCAGTTTCATTCATTCAAGTTCAAGTGCAAATTATATAGAGGAGAAGATTATGAATTATGTAGAAGAGAAAATTGTTATTCATTGAAGGTTGAGTTTCTAATCAGTGAATTACATCTGATTGTATCTATTTTTGCATCAGTTTGTGGTGCTTCAAAGTGGCCTTCATATTAGCCTCTTGTAAAGGAGACAATTGGTGTTGATATTCAATATATAAGTGATATATTGTTGTTGGGTTTTTCTCCCTCAAGAGGAGGGTTTTTCCAAGGTATCTATTGTGTTAATTTTGAATTAAATTTATGTGCTCTAATCTGATCATAAAAACTAATATGGTATCAAAACTAGGTTTGAAGAAGATCTTGATCAGATTTAGTCTTAGAGTGATACTCTTTATTCTCTTTCTCATCTTTGATCACTTCTATCTCTTTGTCAAGATGGTGAACGGTCTCAAGATCAAGGACAGACTTAAGGGAGCATCAAATTTCACATCTTGGAGGAAAATGAATTGGCAGAGTTCGTGGAGACCAAAGTCCCCGAGCCTACGGAAGAGGAAGAGAAGGTTCAGTGGAGGAAGAAAGATATCAAGGAAAAGAAGATGTTAGTTGATTTTGTAAAGGATCATATTGTTCTGATTGTCTCCAAGATGAAGGTAGCAAGAGAGATGTTCAAAACCTTGGAGGAGATGTACTAAATCAACAACACTAGTCGGGCACTTACACTGAAGCAACAACTCCATCATGTGAAGATGGAAAAAGGAGAAACAGTGAGTGCTTCCTTCATGAGGATTTCATAATTGAGAGATCAACTCTCTAAAATTGGTCATGTGGTTGATGAAAAATACTTGATCATGCTTGCTCTTAATTGTCTTCCTTCATCTTGGGAGTCCTACATTCAAGGAATCAATGCAAGATCAAAACTTCCTAAGTTTGATCGCTTGAGGGAAAACTGCATTCAAGAGGAATCTAGGTTGGTAGTTAGAGGTGTTGGTCAAAGCTCAACTAATGAATACATTCATGTCCTTTCCTCTCAATATTCAAAGAAGAAAGGGAAAGATAGGAAGAAAGGATACTTCAAGAGGAATCGACATAAAGGAGCTAATGGTGCTCCTGCATTTAAGAAGAAGAGGGACCTATCCAAAGTCCAATGCTTTAGATGTGATAAGTATGGTCACTTTTCTAAGCATTGTCCAACCAGGCCTAAGCAACAGGCCACCATTGTAGATGTTGATTATGCCTCTCCTTAGAAGGACTCATGTGAATGCTTGTTCTATTTAGCATTGTCAAGAAATGTACCTATCGACACCAACACTTGGCTGATTGATAGTGGTGCCTCTCGACACATTATTGGTTTTAGGAGCATTCATCAAGCTTGGTCGAGAGAGATTCTACTGAACAAGTCATTATTGGAGATGATGCTAGCTACTCAATGAAAGGAATTGGGACTGCCACTCTCCACTTGGATTTTGACATTACCCCTCAATTGAGTGATGTTCTTTATGTTCCAGGCATCAAGTGTAATCTTGTTTCCATTTCAACCTTCGAAGACAAGGGGTACTAAGTCATCTTCTCTAAAGGAAAAGTTCTTGTGTGGACAAAGAATTCCAACTTCAAGACTTCTTGAGTAATTGGAGTTAGACACGAGAGCCTCTAAAGGCTATGCACTCACCCTCTTCAATCTCTAGTGCATGACTCTTCTAGTTTGTGCAATCTGTGGCATCGAAGATTGGCTCACCTTCACTTCCGAGCTCTACCTATCATGGAGAAGATGATCATGGGTCTTCCAAAGTTCAATCAGGAGCACATAGGTACTTGCAAAGGTTCTGTACTAGGTAAGAATACAAAAGGTCCATTTCATAGTAGACAAAATAGATCCAAATGTATTTTAGATCTCATTCATTCTTATTTATGTGGTCCAATGTTTGTTGCTTCTTCGAGTGGTTTCTTGTATTACATTCTTTTTATTGATGACTACTCTAGAAAGACTTGGATTTATTTCTTGAAATCTAAAGAATATGAGGATGTATTAGAAAGGTTCAAGGAGTACAAAGCTCAGGTAGAGAACCTTTCTGGGAAGAGAATCAAAGTCTTGAGACCTAATAATGGAGGAGAGTACACTTCTGGCAGCTTTCAGAATTATTGCATTGATGTTGGGATTAAGAGGGAGTTTTGTGTCCCTTATAATCCTCAATAGAACGGTGTTACAGAGAGGAAGAACAAATTGATCATGGAAGTAGAAAAATCCATGATTCATGACCAGGATCTACAAACCTTCCTATGGGAAGAAGCATCTAGGTAAGCAGTCTATGTTTAGAATAGAAGTCCTCACTAGATCCTAGAGAACATGACTCCT
Source organism: Sequoia sempervirens (assembly GCA_007258455.2). Taxonomy (NCBI): domain Eukaryota; kingdom Viridiplantae; phylum Streptophyta; class Pinopsida; order Cupressales; family Cupressaceae; genus Sequoia; species Sequoia sempervirens. The sequence goes on along the minus strand of VDFB02058242.1, from coordinate 616,531,859 downwards.
GAAGAAGCCTTTATTGGGAAGAAGCTAGAGGTGAGTCATTTGAGGATCTTTGGATGTCCAGTATATGTTCATATTCCAAAGGAAAAGAGAATCAAGTTGGAGCCTTCTGTTAAGAAGGGGATTTTGTAGGTTACAATGAGACATCAAAAGCCTACAGGATCTACATCCCAGGTCAGAAGTTGATCAAGATCGGTAGAGATGTCACATTTGAGAAAGATTTTACGTTCAAAATATCCAAGGGCACTCACATGGAGATTGATAATGAAGAGTCTCCTCAAGATATGGAAGTTTATCATACTCCTGAGATTCAGAGGGAGACTTCATAACCAAAGGAAGATGATGATCCAGTTGAGCCCTTGGAACCTACTAATGGGCCTACTGATATTGTGATTGGGAGAAAAAGACCTCTCCGGGCTAGGAAAAAAATGCAGGAGGCAGAAAGGTTTGCAGCACGAAGAGGAACCTTTAGAGAAAGTAAGATACCACATAAGTTCTCTAGTTATGTTGCTTTGATGAGTTATATTATTGAGTTTGAGCCTTCTAGTGTTGAGGAAGCTTCTAGTCAACAAGTTTGGAAAGATGCTATGATAGAGGAGTATCATTCAATTCTCAAGAATGATGTTTGGGACATCATTCCTAGACCCGAAGGAAAATCTGTGGTATCTTCAAAAATGTCTCTTCAAGATCAAGCATGCAGTTGATGGGAGCATTGAGAAGTACAAGGCAATATTTGTGGCTAGGGGGTTTTCACAAAAAGAGGGAGTTGACTATGAAGAAACATTTGCTCCAATTGCTCGATATACTTCTATCAGGACCATCAATGCCATTGCTACATCTAGAGGATGGAAGATTCATCAGATGGATGTGAAGACATCTTTTCTGAATGGTATGATCAAGGAAGAAGTTTATATTGAGCAACCTGATGGATTTGAGGTACATGGGAAGGAATCTCATGTTTGCAGGCTGAAGAAGGCCTTGTATGGTCTTAAACAGGCTCCTCGTGCTTGGTATGAAAGGATTGATTGTTACTTGTTAAGCTTGGGCTTCTCTAAGAATGATGTTGACTCAAATCTATATTTCAAGGTAATTGATGGTCAAGCATTGATTTTGGTTTTGTATGTTGATGATTTGATTCTTACTGGAGAAGAACACCTTGGTGTAGGAGCACCCAAGGCCTTCAAGGAGTTGTTCAAGAACTAGGAGAGTGTAGGGGTTAGGAGGACCTTCCAAACAAGTCAAAGCATCAATTATGACCGATTGGAGCCTATAATGGCATTTGGGATGAATAAATGTAATGAGAGTGTTAAAAGTTCTAAGGTTCCTGATAAGGATCCTAGGAGAAAAATGCAATGTAAAGGGAAAACTATGTTCTAGGGGTTTGATTAGTGATCTTATGCTTTAAATAGGTCAAATAAACTTGGATATTGAAGATCCAATAGTTTTTAGGTGGTAGATGTTAATAAATTTCAAGTTTGCAATTTCAAATTTTTGAATTTTGGTTTAGGCGGGAAAGGGAGTTTTTAGCATTTTAGAGTTAATTAAGCAATGTAATCAATCAAAAATAGTTTGGGAAGTTGGAGAATGGGTTTATAACCCCAAGATATTCATTTGTATGAGGTTGGTCATCTTGGAAGAAGATTTGTACGGACTATTCTCAAGAAAAAAATAGTAAATTAAAGTTTTTGCATTATTTTGTGTTTTTTTTTGGCAATCTATTGATTTCCTATTGAATTTTGATTCAATGTGATGGATTAAACACTGTTAATTGCATGTTTTCAAACCTTTGAATGCTCTGAAAGATAATAAGAATCAATTCTTGTATGTTTTCTTGCTGACTGTCTACAGGAAAAGACAGATTTACACAATTTTGAGGGTTTTAAATGAATAAATGATCCATTTCATAGAGTGTTATGACTGAAAACTTATGAAATGGATCAAATCTAACATGTACCAAAATAAACTAACAAATAAGTGTGCAGGAAAGATGGAAAACTGAAGTGTGCACAGTGATCTAGCAAGAAAAAGGCATGAAGATGGACCCTAGGGTATAGCAGTGAATGATCTACCTTAACAAGTGATATATTTTTGAGTTCTAATAGTTGTGAAATGATGAATGAATGGTGAAAAGTCAAAAATTAAGACCTGGAAGTGTTTGGAAGTCCTAGAATCAAAAAGCCCTAGTTTTAAGCCAAATTAGGGAGGGTTTTGTAATTAGGCATGTTAAGAGTAACATAGAAGATTAAAAGCCTGAAGATATTGGGTTTGGGAATGTTTTGGAAGACTTTTGAGATTTTCAAGGTTAGGGAACAAATTTGAAGAGGGGTTGCTTTGAAAAATAGGGCTAATTAGGCCTAATTTTGAGGAAGCAGTAGGGTTAGAAGAAAGATAGTCTGAAACAAGTGATTCCAAGGATTTGATATGTTGTTATCCATCACAAAACACATCTGATACAACCATTATATTGGAGGTTCATTTTCAAATTTTGAGGAAAAAGTCAAGAATCCATCGCCAAAGGCCTAATAGGGCTAGAAGGCTAGTTGAGTAGCAAAAGTGAGTTTTGTTCAAAATAGAGGGTTAGGGCTTGAGAAACTTTTGAGTCAAGTTTGGTTAAGTCTTTTGAGATCATTTAAATGGTTTGGAACCATAAGGGAAACAATTAAGTCTTAAGTGCTAAGTTGAGGCCTTATCTCCAGGTTGGTGCCTAGTTGAGAGATTGAGAAGTGAAACATTGTTATTCTTGTTATCTGGTGTTTCTTGCAAAGATCCTTCACCCTCTGCATCACACCTCATTCTCAAATGCAAGAAGGAGTTGGCTTCTGAGTTTGAAATGAAGGACCTTAGGCTCATGCATTACTTCCTTGGCTTAGAAATTTGGCAGAAGCTAGATGATATGATTCCAAGTCAAGGGAAGTATACCATTGATATACTTAAGAGGTTTGGTATGATGGATTGCAAATCCATGTCTACGCCTATGAAGACCAACCTACATAAGCTTAAGGAGGTTGTAGCTAGTTTAGATCTTGTGGATCCCATGATGTACAAGTAGTTGATTGGATCATTGATGTATCTAGTCAACACTAGACTAGATATCTGCTATGCAGTGAGTGCACTTAGTCAGTTCATGTTTGAACCAAGGTAGATACATCTTGTTTCATAAAAACATATCATGAGATACTTGTGTGGCACAGTTGGATATGGGTTGAGATATTCTTCAGGTGTGGATTTGAAGTTGCATGGTTATACTAATTCTGATTGGGTAGGGTGTATCACTGATCGGAAGAGCACCTATGGATGCTGCTTTAGTTTGGGGTTTGTTATGATATCCTCATGCATTAGGAAGCAGTCATCTGTAGCATTGAGTATAGTAGATTAAAGTATATTGCAGCTTATGTGGCAGCTTGAGAAGTAGTGTGGCTTTGTGAGCTCCTTGCAGGATTATTTGGAAAATCAATGGAGCCTACTATCATTCATTGTGATAACCAGAGTTGTGTGAAGCTTTCTGTCAATCCTATGTTTCATGATAGAACCAAGCATATTGGGATCAAATACCACTATAATAGAGATATGGTATTAAGGAAAGTGATCCAATTGAGGTATATCAACACTGATGAGCAAACGAAAAGCATTCTCACCAAGCCTCTCTCCAAGATAAAGTTTGTGTACTTTCGAGACAAGCTTGTATGGTGGAGAATCAAGCCCTAGCTAAGAAGGAGTCTCAGTATCAGTGATCCTCTTTAATGCATTTCTCTTTGAGAGATATTTGAGGTGCAAGCCCTTGTTAATGCATTAATCTTTGAGATTTGAGGTGAAAGCCCTTGTTTCCACCCTTTGGGAGAGCCATGGTGGATGTCATGTGTGTGACTCCATGACAACATCATGTGAGAGAGTCCATGATGATTTTCTTGTACTTTTTTTTTCACTCTTTGGGAGAGCCATGGTGAATGTCACGATGAGGTGACAACATCATGCTGAGTGATGAGCACTTGTAAATACCATACATGGGTGTAGCCATGATGGTTGATATCACAATGAGGTGATATCTTTATTTTCCATACATGGATGTAGCCATGATGGTTGATATCACAATGAGGCGATATCTTTTCATTTCTACATATGGGAGTAGTCGTTATGGTTGACATCATGATGAGGTGATATGCCTTATGCAGCTAGAAGTATCCTCCCTAGCTGAGAGGGAGTGTTGATGTTCATAGCAGCGTTGGGTGTATCCTTCTAGTTGATCTTCTTACATGATGATAAATTAAATAATAGCCAATGGCTATTTAATTTATAGAGATTTTGATTTGATGAAGAGGCACAATTTATGTTAACTATATTTAATTATTAAAGAGGCACAAATTAATGAAGAGATGTAATTTTTGATGATCCCGAACTCATGCTCTTGGACGTGATTTACAAAGAGACATACTTCTTCATTGGGACGGAATTTAATGGTCACATTCTTCTATGTAAGCTGACTTGTTTTCAAGGTTCATATCCTCCTCTCCACTTAGTATATATACTTGATGGAAGTTCATTGTTTGTCATTTAGTTTCATTCATATCATATTCATTCATTCAAGTTCAAGTGAAAATTATATAGAGGAGAAGATTGTGAATTCTGTAGAAGAGCAGATTGTTATTCATTGAAGGTTGAGTTTCTAATCAGTGAATTACATATGATTGTATATGTGTTTGCATCAGTTTGTGGTGCTTCAAATTGGCCTTCATATTGGCCTCTTGTAAAGGAGACAATTGGTGTTGATATTCAATATATAAGTGATATATTGTTGTTGAGTTTTTCTCCCTCAAGAGGAGGGTTTTCCGAGAGTACCTATTGTGTTAATTTTGAATTAAATTTTTGTGCTCTAATCTGGTCACAAAAACTAACACAAGGGTCATATCCATTTTCTCCATGGTGAAACATTTTAAAATAATTAGTCAAAGCGAGATTTCTTGCAAGGTTTGTGTTAACTATCTAAATTTTCACCCCTGCCAAGTTGTGGAAACTCGGCAAATTTGGAGCAACATGGGACTACTTTCAGGATGTGGGTATCCTATTGTGAAAGTAGACTTCCATATTATGGGTTGGCTCTCCTTTTGGTGTCACCTAAACTACTGCTAAACTAATGATTTCCAGAAGAAAGAGTAAAAGAGAAACATGAAAATGAAACTTAACTGAAAAATTTAAAGGGTGATGCACCAAATACTAACTAAGACCTGCAAACAACTTGCACATAGTTTTATCAATGACTCAATCTATCTTAACACATCTCAAATATTTCCATATATCAATGCATAAGTTTTTTTCAAGGAGGCTTGGTTCTCTTAACATTTATGAAGGAAAGGAAATATTTCACAACTAAAAATACTATTTGAACCATCACATAGCTTACAACCTATAGAAATATATGTTCATTCTACCTAAAGGGGCCAAAGTGAGACAAACATGAAGGAGTTACCAAAACTCACAAAAACATTCATCAATCACCACACTACACACAATGAGATAGCTTCAAAGAAGGTAAACAATGAATTTCATTAATAAAAATGGTGTTACATACTATTATAAATATCTAATATTGAGTCACAATGTTGTCCTCTTCCTAAAAAATCTCCAAGATAAGCTACAATTCCTATAGAAAGAAAGAAAGAACTCCCTTCAAAACTCAGTTTGAAGATACTTAAGCAATTTTGAAACCACTATATCACACATGTCCTTCTACAAACCCTAGTCAGATGCAACATAAGGGCCAAAAAAGAACCTTTCAAAACTCCTCCAAAATTCCATCCAAATGCAAAAAAGTCAAGCCATGACTTGACCCACTAGAAAAGCATGTTAAACTGCCTCCAAATGCACTCATTTCCTCCAAAAACCCAGTCAAAGACAACTTTCACTCTTTTCACATGTTGGTCAATATTCCAAATTCTCCACATGCCTTCAAACTATTCTGACTCATTCTTTTTTTGTTTGAAAAGCACAAGATTCAAAAACACCTCATGACTTATACATATCAACACATGCTTCTCTATTTTTCATTTAAAATAACATTTAATTAAATGGCTTATAATTACACCATTTAACAAAATGTTTTACATTTGCAAGTAAATGCAAAAAAGAAAAAAAAGGATACCCCTGAATTACTCTTTGAAAACATATGTTTTATCTTGCATTATATACATTATTGAATAAGTGATTTAAAATCCATCACTTAATAATGCATTTTTATATTTCAAACTGATGCAAAATAAAGCATAAGACAAATGTGCCTTAGACAAAAGAAAAAAATACATAAGTCACTTTTTACTTTCCTACACACTTGCATAGGAGGATAGAATGCAAAGGTATTGGATTTAATGCAAATGTTAAAATAAAAGGAAAAATGCCTTGGGCTTTAATCAACCAAAATTAGGGTAAAAACCCTAAACACCAAACCCGACTAAAACTTGTTTTGCATTTGTAAAGTTTTGGAGACTTCCTCCCGCCGACAAATGGTTTTTCTCGAGTTCATCCATGGTGTATTCTGGCATCTTAGTGGTATTTCCAATAGACTTCAGGAAAAATCATCATGAAAAAGCTTGGGTGAGCTTATTGTTAACACCCTTTTTGCATTTTCTTTTTATTTTATGTAAATAAAATGCTAGTTTCGAGCTCTGGTTGTAGCAAAATGATAAAAATATTTTGTTTTTTGTGAATTTTACATACACTTGATGCTTCTCCATGCATTCACTTGCGTATTTAACCTGGCATCTCATGTCATTTTAATGGAAAGTTGAGTTTCCTATGCATACTACTTTTCTTATCTACAAATATAGAGTGTTTCTTTCCTTTATGGTCATGGGCTCACATCAGCAGCCCCTTTACATTCTCTGTAGATTTCAAAAACATGGGAATTTTGATTTTCTTGCAAGAAAAATGAAAGAATTTTCATCTTGGGTTATCAAAACCTGAGCCTCCATTGCTCTTCTCTACATATTTTCCCTCTCAAAAGCTTTTTTAGGGTTTTTTCTTTCCTGTAGTAGTTGCTTTGGAGTTACATTTCTTACAGAATTTTGAGGGCTTGAAAGCTTAAAGTTTCAAATGAAACCCTTTTTGTGTGCCCTACAAACATGACTCAAACGGACTTTGTTGAACTTGGACAGTCTTCCAAATGCACTTTCATCTACAACTTTCTGATCAAGTTGTGTTTCTGTTTCACCCAGAATTTGTTCCACTTTATCAATAAATGCATGTATCCTCTCTTGCAAATATGGTGGGCTAAAATTTGAAGACTAAATCATAGAAACCAAAACCAAGCACTCGATGTGTCATTCTGGTTTCTCTATTTGTTCTGAAACTCTTCCCTTCCATTAGATCTAAGTGGTTCTTCAACTCTTTCATGGCCATGGCTCGACCTTCCATTTTTTTGACATAAATTGTTCTCAACTTCAAATTTTTCTTCTTGTTTCTCAATAGATGGTGTATCATCATTAATTAGCTCAACCTCCATCACACTCCATAGGAACATGCTCAAAATCCATCTTGTGACAGTCTTTACTGGTGTTCAACTGAGTGAATAATTCACCATCATTTGTAGTTTCAAACCCTATACCTTCTCCACAATGAAGACCATTATAAGAATCTTTGTCAACAACTAGGAAAGACTTATCCTCTCATTCAAACTCACCTTTCTTTCATTGTTATAGATTGCATATCTTTCCTGGCAATCCAAATGTGATTGCATGATCACAACATTCTCTGAGGGAGAAAATATTGTATCTTTTCTACATTATATCCATTCTGGTAGATGGATACATTGTCAGTAGTTTCTTTTACATATATTATTTCAGAACTATCAAGTAGAATTCCATTGCAATTCTAATCAATGATTTTTATATCACTCTCAATTTTTCCCATGGTTTCTGATGGATCAAAAGCATTCTAACACAGACCTTCAACAGACCATTTAACAGGAAGCAAACAATTAAGTTGTTCAGGATCTCCTCTTGGTGTAGGTTCATTTTGAGTATCACAATACCTCTTTCATAGATGGTTATTCATTGATTTATTTGTTCATATTTTGGAAATTATCTTTGTAATAGATTTTGCTACTCAAGGTTTATGCATGATGATTGTACTCTTTGTAGCTTGAAACTTTTATCTCAATAAGCCTCATTACTTATTTCTCATTTGTGCATTGTCCTACATCATTAGAGATCATTGTCTTACCTTGTCTCTTTATTGTTATGTCATGGATTGTCAATGCATTATTTGAATTTCCTATAGATTTTTCTTCCACATAACCCTTTGCAAGACAACTATCAAGTGACTATTAGTGACTTGGATATCTTCCATATCATACACTTTCTAGCTTTATCATCATCATGATTTATCACTTTAACAATCTTGGCAATGATATTGACAGTAAGTTTCCCATTATTATATTCTTGAGTGTTGCCTATAGACCATCCTTTAGACCTTCTACTGACAGTTATCTTTACTTTATGCTTGTCTGGGTAGTGAGGTGTCCACTTTCATCTTGCAACATAATCTTCATATTGTTGCCACTTGAAAATGTAACCCCCTATCACTTTTGCACATAATGGCATAAGTTTGTACCCTAGAACTTCTGTAACATAAGATTTTGTATGATGATAGTCATGGAGTAGTGAACAAAATGAAACTTCCTTTTTTCACTGAAACTCAAAGTTTTGATTGCACTCAACAAATGCATGGCACTAATCACTCATCTATGATTAACTTTCCTTAGACTGTCAAGTGACTTTCCATGGATAAGATAAGAACCCAAAGCTGAAACATAAGCTACTATCCTAAATGGAATGTTCGGTCTATGGAAAAATAATGTGACTATCATTGGAATAATAGCCCTCTCTATAATTGAGCTTGATGCATCTGCATAATTGAACTTGATGCATTTGTGCTTCAGTGTTCATATTATCACATAAATCATTTGTTTCTTGGGAAGAGACAAACTATTTCATCTTTGAATTATTTTTGTCCTTGTCTTGTTTCCTTCAAAGCTTTCTCTTTGAAAATGATGGCAATGAAATCCAACAAATATCATTATTAAAATTGAATTTGGATCCACTTAAGAATATTGAACTTAGACATATCCAACATAGTACTACCCCTTTTTGGCATGATAGCAGCCTATTGTTTGATTCATTATGAAAATATGAAGAGTAACTTTCTTGATAGTTCACACTGTTTGTTGCATCTTTTGAATCTGATAATGAAATTTGATCAACTGGTATGATTCCATATTGATTTAATGCATCAAGAATATGTTTATCATCGATTTGATCAAGTTTTTCAATTTCCTATCCCTCTTAAAACACAAGAGGGCAACATGTTGGGCTCAACCTTCGTGGGAGCCACATTTTACTCCACATATTGTAAATAGCTGAAACAAAATAGTAACAAATTTTTTTCTTATATCTACACAAGGAGAAAACATGTTAGATAAACAAAGCATATGATAGGTGTGTTTGATTACTCTTTTGTTTTCCTGGGCACCTATGGTATGTTGTCTATTTTAATGCTTATGGACATTAGATTATATGTTTATGGATGCTTGTACATAATTTGATTAGTGACCTTTCATTGCTCTAACAACACTCTTTTTTACAAATGCAAGGAACCTAGGAGCAGCAAGGAGAGCATCAAACGGAAGCAGGACAAGCAAGGAAGACTGAAGATGATGCAGGACAAGGCAAACAGGATTTGTCATTTCAAGAAATGATGGGTCCCTCTTCATTTTATGTGAATTTTTATCTATAAATGTATAGTCTTTTCTTTATATGCATTCAAATGGTTAATCCCTCATATTTTGAGGGACACTATACACTTATGATCATCAATAAAGATTACATTTGCAATAAATGTTGACTCTCTTTCTTATTGTATGCAATTTCATAATTGTAATAATGCAATCTTTTGATAATCTCTTTTATGCACATGGATGAAACTTAGCAAAAAATATATGTACCTTTTATTGTTTAAATGCAAACACAATCATAAGTCTACCTAACTTATCTAGAAGCAAAATAAGGTAACAGTTTGAATAGTGATAACCCTTGGTATGTAATATGTATGAGGAAGCTATCATTAATTTTCTAACTTGTAAATCTTACTGGTTCAAGAAAAACATTGTCTAGAATTAGTTTGTATCACTCATTGTTAAGTCAGGAGGTAGAAGGAACTTCATAGAATGATTTATGTAAAAGAAAATTTGTGTCATTATTGTTTCATAAAATACAATTTAGAGGTGTAAGTAGGCCACTGCTTAGTTATGGATTGAAAAGAGTGTATAGTTTTGGGATCTTGACGAAGAGACGGTAACCTACAAATAAAAAGAGTAAAAGAATAACCATCACAATGGCATACTCACTCTTTGACCACAAGTTCCTTACATCATCATCATAATGGCAATGGTAGAATTAATGGGTTTGAGGATGTTTGGGTGTAGAGGCATTTCTAATTCAAAACACCTTAGAGACCTCATGAAGAACAAAGAAAGTGGCCATTTTGTGGACAGTGTAGGAAATCCTCATTTGCATTCTTCTTGATGTTTCAAGTTTTGGATAGTCCATAACACACATGAATGGCAAAGACGTGGATGGGAAAGACACCTATAATTTTTAGATGGACTATCCAAAGGGAAGAGATATGATAGACTCAATTTGTAGTAGCTAAGAGCCACAATATTGTCCTATAGAATAATGGATTTTGGTTTTCATAAAGGGTGGCTTATAAAGACTTCTAAAGATGTCAATTTTCATGATGCAACGTATATGAGTGATAATAATGAAGAATGCACTTGAAAAAGTTCAATCCAAGTGGTAGATTTGACAGTCATCCATGGATTTTTATAGCAGGATTAGAGTTTGAGACTGCCATGATTATTTATGTCACAATAAAAGATGGAGATGCAAAGAGATAGAAGAGTATGGTCACAATAAATGGGGTAGGACTTGTGGAGGATAGTCCAATCATTACAATAAAGGACAAACCTTAAAGGGAAGCCTTGAAAATCAAAGGACAATCTTGTATATTGAATTCAACAGTGAGCAAGAAGGTTGATAGAGGATAGTCAAGTCCATGAAAGAGGAATGACCTAAAGGATAGTCTTAATAACTATGGTAAAAAAACAAGACTTTTGAATATGAATATTTTGAAGACTGAGCATGTATATAGAGTATCGTTTCCATTACATTCAATGCAGATGATTTCTATTTTGAAGTACTTATTACTAGACTACTCCAAGTGTTCCAAATATTCCTAGCCCCTTAGCATGGTTGCAAAAATGTACTTCATGGATTTTTAAGAAGTTTCCTAGAGTAGGGACAAATCCTACATTAATAGATTTGAAACAATGCTTAATGTCAATGGCCAACTTTACTGAGTCCATTTATCTTGTTCTCAACATAATACTACTATGAACTCCACCCATGGTAAGGATTCTATGTTAAATAATAAAAAGAATCTTGAGATAGTGCAATTGTTTCAAGAAAGGTAGCAAAGCTTCTAAGATTCAGCACTATCCCATCATGAAAGGAACTTGGGTTGCCTTGCAGATTAATTGAAGGAGTTTTCAAAAGGGTTAAATAGAGGTTCTTGAGCCCTTTACCTATTGCCCAAACCATACATAGTAATGTGTTAGAAAATGGATGCTAAAGGAAAGTTTAAAGAAACATGATGCAGGTATAAGAAGGCAAATTGCATAATAAAGGGTAGTTAATGCATGAAAGGATAGGAGATTGCTTGTGAGGATTCTAATTTGTTAAGGTATAATAAAATTATTACACTGTCTTCTAGTAAAGTTCAGATTGTTGTCAAGTTGTTTTTCCTAGATAGTTGGCAAAACAAATCACAGAAGGAAGCAAGGAATATGTAGAAGAGGAAATGTTGAGGGAAAGTCATGGCTACAAAGGACAGTGAATGAAAGAAAAAGAAATAATGTATTCATTGGACAGTCTAATGATAATAGCATTGAAATCTCCATGACAAAATTATTTTAGTTCTAAAGTCTAACAAAGTGTCAATAGGGATACACATTGGAAAGTTGTTTGTGTAGTCCTTTATGATGAAATTGATATTTTGTAAGAGGAATCTCCCTGAATTTGATGGATTACTTCAAAATGTGATAATGCACAGGAAATGTATTGTGGAAAGAGGAATAAAAGCTCCAAGAAGTAATGATTCAAACTGTGGTCCTGTTGATGGCATAAGTATTTTCTATGAAGAAAAAGAAGACTTTGTTTTTCTTATTGAAGTAAACATATTCTATGGTAATCTAAATCTCAACATAATAGAGATGAAAATATTGTGGAAAATGATAGCATGAGCAAGGTAATGTCATAACAATGAGTTTCCATCATAAAGCACAAACTTGAGTAAGAAGGTATTCATGAGCAAACCTTTGGAAGGGACAACTTGGAGTTTTGGATAGGTCTAGAATGAAATGACTCAGCATGAAGAGTGAGTCAACTTGTTTATTCATAATCCTCCTAGTACGCCTTGGATGGAAGAGTTTCAAATTAAAACTTCAATCTAGACTTGGCATTAGTTCAAGAAGTACATTGGGAGGGTTCACTTTCAATTATGAGCCTATTTTCTAGGAGTGAGTTTGGTCTATTTTAAAGGAGTAGTTTGGGGCCTAATTTGAAGGGAGGAGTAGTAGTTAACTATATGGCTGGATTTGATGTCAATTTTTCTAACATTGAATTCACTTCTTCATTCTCCAAGTAGCTAGGATAGTTGGCCTTACTCTATCAGTTGTAGCTTCAGTCAACTTCAAGCTTCTTTTCTCTTCTTAAGGGAAGTCCTAGCTCTTGTTTCTAGTTAGTTCTAAGTCTTTTCATTGTTGTCACAACAACATACATGCTTTGTAACTCATTCCTTATGAGTTTTTTAGTCTTTGTAATCAATTTTACAAACTTGTAATGCAAATACCTCCTGATATTCAATAAAGAAGTTCAGTTCCTTCTCAAATTTGTGTTGTTCTAGTATTGTATGTGAGCATTTTGATTAAAATATTGTGATTTCTATCTGAAAAATCCTTCATTTTTATCTTATTCCTTCAATGTTTAGTTCAAATGAAACATGTTATAATGTAGGTCATTGATTTTGTATCAATTTTGTTGAATGTTAATTATGAAAAAATCACTATTTTCTTTCAAAAAAACATCAAACATTGAAACCTTTCATTTGAATCATTTATGCAAAACATATCAACTTGAGTTGTAAGCACTTTCAGCTTCATTATTGAGTTATTTTGTGAGTTTTAACAGTAAATGCAAGTAATTTTTAGTTAGTGAATCACCCCTTAAAATAGCTTTCAATTTCTCTAGCATTCTTCTTCCCTTTTCCCATCAAAATCAATAGTTCTTAGGATTTATTCAAAGGGATCCAACCCATAATCTGGAGGTCTATCTTTTCTATAGGGTACCCACAACCTGAAGATATTCCAATGTTTCATAGAATTAGCTAATTCTAGACTTAGCTAGGGTGAAAATCCTTAGTGACAACACTTTAGAATGTAGGAATTTCCTCTGTCTAATATTCATGACCTCAAATTGGATGTGAAATTGGACAGGAAAATTTATAATTTTATCTTTAGAAAATAGGAACTTCCTGTGTCCGATATTTAGAGTGATCAACTGGGAATCCAGATTAATCAAATAAACCAAAGATGTAATCAAGTGGAAACTAATGTTTCAGTCCATTGACATTTGTATTCCTAAACTCGAGTTCTACTTCCAAGCGAAAACACCTAGAAGTGTTTCAGACTGCTCAAGGTACTCTCCAACCTGCTTATGTCACTAATAGCAATCCAAGTTTTCCTAAACCTTCCATACTTGAATGTTGCATCACAATCTATTCTTCTTGCACATAAAAATGCCACATATTAACCCCTTCTAAATAAAACATTTAATCATTATAAAGCCTGTTATCACCTGAAATTGCACCCTTGTTGAACCTGGTGTTCAACACCTCAGTGTAACATGGGAAGACCTCTAAAGATGTGGGTTTCTTATAAATAGAGGTCAACCTCCAGAGAAGGCTGGCTTCCTATGGTGTCACCTAACTATAGATCTTTTGAGGAAAAGGGGAAGAAAGAAAACTTGTGATGAAACCTAACTCTATGGTGATGCACCAAATTTTACTTAAGAAGACACACAACATAGTTTACACACACAATTGCGATCAATGACAAAAGATTTGTTGTACACAACTCAATCACATACGTTTTATGCATAAACATTTCATGAAAAGGTTCATATGGCTACACTCCTAGAAGGAAGGAATAACTTCACAACTAGAAAATATTGCATTTTGAAAACATCTCACAACCTGCAAAAATACATATTTCTCTACAGAAAGGTGCTAAGATAAGACATAACCACAAGGAATCATACAATTTCACAAGTAGTTTCATCAATTATATGAATGCACACAATTTAATAGAGAGATTGAAAAGGTAAAGCGCTTATGCTCATTGATTTCAATGGTGAGCACTGATATACATGCCTGTCATGAGTTACAAAATATAGCCTCTCTTCTGCAAAGAACTCCAAAAGTTACAAATGTAGAAAAGCACTAGGTAAGAACTATCTACAAAAAGGAAAAAAATGTCATATATACAAAAGAGTGTCGGCCCCTTAGGGCTTACAAAAATATCTATCTTCAAAAAAAATCTTTGCCCTTAGATCTTTTTATGAAATCAATGTTGTATCCTTGTGTCCATGTCGATGATAGATCACCCTCAAGAATGGTCTCCTTGATATTTTGCAACCACAATATTAATTTCATGGCCTTTGTGTCCATCCTCGAACTTCCCTACCAAACTATCTCGAATCCCTTGGAGCATTACCATTAATATCGATCTGCCTTTCGCCAATTGACATCCCAGCTATCTCTGAGACTGACTACCTTTTGTTTACTGACGACACCTCTTGGATATCGAACTGATTCATCACTTTATTCTTAGAGCAGATCCACACTATTTTCATTCTATTGATCTTCTTCACAGGGGGGAGTCAAATAGTCAAACAGCTCATGGTGCATCCTTAGCTCCCTTTGACTGGTCGAACTTGTGCCCTGTAGATTTCCAAATGATCAAAAGTCATTCAGACTGAATCGCATGTCGGTGAGACACTGACTGTGTCTCCCCGATGCGATTATGCCTTGCAACAGCATTTGACAAGACATACGATGGTCGGCAAGACCTCATAGTGAGCTCCTTTCGTTTCCCCAAGTTCACTTAGTTTCAGTAAGACCCTATCGAGTCAGCGAGACATCTTGCCAAAGCCATCTTGTTTCAGTGGGAGCCTACCTTCCTGTTCACAATAGTCAACGAGACTATCAGGTCAGGGAGACCTCTCCCCGACCTCAAAATATTATATCAAAGGCATCCCCTTGTCGGCAAGACCTTTGTCATTCAGCCAGACTTTATGCCGAAGGAAAAACCTTTGGTGAGACCATCAGTAGTCACTCAAACGAGACTTCTCCCCGACCTCAAAATATTATATCAAAGGCACCCCCTTGTCAACAGGACCTTCATCATTCAGCCAAACTTTATGCCGAAGGAAAAACCTTTGGTGAGACCATCAGTAGACGATCAGACATCATGTTGAAAATGCTTCCTTTTTGTGAACTTGCTTCATTTTGGGGAGACCTTGCTTGGTTGGTGAGACCTTTCACTTAGCTCACAACTTTCGCTAAGACCTCCTCTTGTCACTAGGACAAATCCCCGAGACCACTATCTTACGCTGAAGGCATTCTGTTTTGTTGAGAAATCATTCGGTCGCCGAGACATCTCAGTAAGATCCACCTTTTCTCCCCAAGTTCACTTCATTTTGGTAAGACCCTATTAGGTCGGCGAGACCTCACGTCGATGATGCCTCCTTTTGCTGAGACATCCTTTCCTGTCGGGGAGACATCACCCTATTAGTGAGACTTCTCCCCCTTGCTAGCCCCTGGTGAACAACTTTTGGCATGACTTTCACTGGTCGGGAAGACCTCATGCCGAAGTCTATATTTCTTGGTGAGCTCGGACCTTCTTTCATCTCGGCAAGAGTCCACCCTGTTGGTGAGACTCCCCCTCGAAGCCACCTCTATCGCTGAGACCTTATCCTTTAGCCAAACCTTATGTCGAAGTCATAACCCTTCGTCGAGATCTCCTGGTGATTAAAATGTTGGTCGACTAGGACATTTCAAAAATGAATAGAACCCCTGCTAGTCAACAAGACATTTGGAAGGGCTTGCCGACTTTCTTGTTAAAGGAAATTTATGCCAAACCTGACTGAGGCCAACCTTTCAACTGAGCTCCTTTGTTTCGCATCAGGGGTATGATTAATCATGCACAACAATGTCTCCATTTGGACTTCATGAACACCTGAAACATAGATGCCCTGTCTAATTGAGCCCATGCATGAAAATTGGGTAACATTTTTGGTGACCTTTGCTGAATTTTTGCCTGCTAAACATGGAAACCAGAAGCCTAGGCCTATCCATTGGGCACAGAGTCATTGGGAAAACTGAGGAATGGACTTGGAGAAGCCTTTCACATAGCTATAACGCATTTGTAACTCAGGAAACAGATCAGGACACTGAAACTCAATGAAAACGAGAAAAACTAAAATAACACTATTTATTGTGTTGGGATAACACTTAGGGAATGTAAACTACATCTAAACCTATCCTATACTAACCACTGAGAAATTGGTCAAACAAATCCATTTACAAGATGGTTGAAATAGCTTCCTTTTCTCCTCAATATGCAGTAACTTGCATGCATGATGGTAGTTAAAAGAAGACAATATACTGAGAAATGTTCAACAAGTTGATGCATCGTTTCTTGAAAAAGATAAAGAGATTCACTACCCTCCTTAAATAGATCACATGTAATGTTACTTAAAAGAGGATAAGTGATTTGGACATACTCATGTTCATTTGCAAGTGCATCCTTGATGACATTCTCAGTCATACCTTCATGCTTGATTATCTATGCTTGTTTGAACTCCATGTTGGTTAAATACCTAATAGGGCAGCCTCTAGTAAGGGAAAAGCTTGCACTTTCCTTGCTAATATTTTTCTCATGAGTTTCCACTCTATCACCTTGCTGGTTGGAAAGGTGAAGTCCTTGTAGCGGACTTGGTGAGAAAATAGAAACCTCCTCAGCATGCTCATGCTTGCCAAAATGAATATTCATTCCTTCAATGGAGAATAATGACATGGCTTCCTCCAACACATTTTCAATCAATTTATCTATCTTTGGGTCCTTTACACACTAGAAAGGAAGTTGCTTATAATTTTCATCATCACTCAAAGAATCACACTCTGATTCGGGCTTGTCTTTTTCAACGAAAGAAGACAACAATTCAAGTGGTGATGAAGTCTCAAGTTCTTTTGTACAATGAAATGGAAGCTCCTTCGACCAATTATAATCTTGAAGAACATGTCCCTGAGGCTCTTCCTGTTGTTTTGGAAATTCTACAAGTTGCTGCTCAAGATCATCATAACCCTCAACTTCTTCTGATTCTTGGAGGATAGAATTAGGTTCAACTTCAGGCTTTTCCCCCTGAATTAAGCCTCCATTGTCTTGTTGGTTGCCACCAATTAGAGACTCACCAATGCTTTCTTGTTGTTCAATCATTTGTTGTTGTTGCTTTCTATATTCCTCCATAGCTAGATGTAATAGATTTGTAATTCTAATCTCCTCCATGGGGAATGAGCTTGAGTCAGTTTGATCAAGGGTCTGCTCCTCTTTAGCTGCAACACTCTGCTCTTTGAAACTCCCCCCAAGTTGCCTCTTTTGAAACTTCTCCATGTGTTTTCCTAATCGATCATGTTTGTTCACCTCTTGTTGCAAGTTTTGCTTGAAACTTGGAAATTTAAAGTTATGAACCTTGTCCTGAACAGGCTGATGTGGAATATAAGGAGCTACTTGGACCTCATGCCTCTATATTTCAACAAGAAAAAGCTTCATTTTCTCCTCTTTTGCAGCTAACTCTCTCTCGAGCCTATTCTCAAACTATCTCCTTTGCATCAGTAATTCTTGCTCATGAAGGTAGGCCTGATAGGCCATCTCTTCTTGTTGTTGATCATACTCTTTCTACCTCCTAAACTCTTCTATCTACCTTACGATGTCCGAAAGTATGTCCTTCATGTTATTCATGTTATTCTTTATATAATCAACCTCTTGGAGCTGATTTTGGACATCCAAATGTGGATCCAAAGACTGAGTGGGGGTGGGTGGGAGGTAAGCATGTTGAGCATGTTGATAGGCTACTATTGCATGGTTGTTTGGGATTAAACCATCAACAT
This sequence comes from Sequoia sempervirens, assembly GCA_007258455.2. Taxonomy (NCBI): domain Eukaryota; kingdom Viridiplantae; phylum Streptophyta; class Pinopsida; order Cupressales; family Cupressaceae; genus Sequoia; species Sequoia sempervirens. The sequence goes on along the minus strand of VDFB02058242.1, from coordinate 616,513,532 downwards.
AATTGGCCTAATATGGCTGATAGGGTGATTGGTTGACAGGATTTCATGAAACAGAAGTGGGTATACATGGTGACTATGAAAATATATCATCTCTACTCATATGAATGCTGAAAATCAAAATATTAAGCTTGTAATTGAAACATACCAGTGCTGAACTTGTTGAAACCAATAGATTTTCTTGGAGTCACCAGGTGTTATTTAAAGTTCCTCCAAAGGCTGAACTTATTGAAAAAAACACCAAATTTTCTCAATATTTTAAATTCCTCAATGATACACTGGTATACGGAGTCACCATGATATGTTGATGTTAACCTCTAAAAGGCCTGAAATTTACTGGCTACATATCAAAAACCAATAGTAATATGTACCCCTTAGACTATTCTGATTCGAACTATCCCACCGATCGTGCCAAAATTGTTATCACCTGAAATTGCACCCTTGTTGAACCTGGTGTTCAAAACCTCAGTGTAACATGGGAAGACCTCTAAAGATGTGGGTTTCTTATAAACAGAGGTTAACCTCTAGAGAAGGTTGGCTTCCTATGGTGTCACCTAACTATAGATCTTGTAAGGAAAACAGGAAGAAATAAAACTTGTGATGAAACCTAACTCTATGGTGATGCACCAAAATTTACTTAAGAAGACACATAACATAGTTTACACACACAATTGCGATCAATGACAAAAGCTTTGTTGTACACAACTCAATCACATACATTTTATGCATAAACATTTCATGAAAAGGTTCATATGGCTACACTCCTAGAAGGAAGGAATGACTTCACAACTAGAGAATACTGCATTTTGAACACATCTCACAACCTGCAAAAATACATATTGCTCCATAGAAAGGTGCTAAGATAAGACATAACCACAAGGAATCATACAATTTCACAAGCAGTTTCATCAATTATATGAATGCACACAATTTAATAGATAGATTGAAAAGGTAAAGTACGTATGCTCATTGATTTCAATGGTGAACACTGATATACATGCCTATCATGAGTTACAAAACATAGCCTCTCTTCTGCAAAGAACTCCAAAAGTTACAAATGCAGAAAAGCACTAGGTAAGAACTATCTACAAAAAGGAAAAAAATGCCATATATACAAAAGAGTGTCAGCCCATTAGGGCTTACAAAAATATATGTCTTCAAAAAAGATCTTCACCCTTAGATCTTTTTTATAAAATCAATGTTGTATCCCCGTGTCCATGTCGGTGACAGGTCACCCTCAAGAATGGTCTCCTTGATTGTTTGCAACCACAATATTAATTTCATGGCCTCTGTGTCCACCCTCGAACTTCCCTGTCAAACTATCTTGAATCCCCTGAAGCATTACCATTAATATTGATCTGCCTTTTGCTAGTTGACATCCCAGCTGTCTCTAAGACTGACTGCCTTCTGTTTACTGACGACACCTCCTGGATATCAAACTGATTCATCGCTTTATTCTCATAGTAGATCCACATTGTTTTCATTATGTTGATCTTCTTTGCAAGGGGGAGTCAAATAGTCAAACAGCTCATGGTGCATCATTAGCTCCCTTTGATTGGTCAAACTTGTGCCCCATAGATTTCCAGACGGTCAAAAGTCATTCAGACTAAATCACATGTCAGTGAGACACTAACCGTGTCTCCCTGATGCAATTGTGCCTTGCAATAGCATTCAGCAAGACATATGATGGTTGGCAAGACCTCATAGTGAGCTCCTTTCATTTCCCCGAGTTCACTTCAATTCAGTAAGACCCTATTGGGTCGGCAAGACATCTTGCTGAAGCCATCTTGTTTTGGCGGGAGCCTAACTTCCTATTCACAATGGTCAATGAGACTATCGGGTCGGGGAGACTTCTCCCCGACCTCAAAATATTATATCAAAGGCACCCCCTTGTCAGTAGGACCTTTGTCATATAGCTAGACTTTATGTCGAAGGAAAAACCTTCGGTGAGACCATCAGTAGTCGGCCAGACATCATGTCAAAAATGCTTCCTTTCTGCGAACTTGCTTCATTTCGAGGAGACCGTGCTTGGTCAGTGAGACCTTTCACCAAGCTCGCAGCTTTTTCCAAGACCTCCTCTTGTCAGTAGGACATCTCCCCTAGACCACTGTCTTACACTGAAGGCATTCTATTTTGGTGAGACATCATTCGGTCGCCGAGACATCTCAGTGAGCTCAACCTTTTCTCCTTGAGTTCACTTCATTTCGGTAAGACCCTATCAGGTTAGCGAGACCTCATGCTGATGATGCCTCCTTTTGCCGAGATGTCCTTTCCTGTCAGGGAGACATCACCCTATCGGCGAGACTTCTCCCCCTTGCTAGCCCTTGGTGAACAACTTTTAATGTGACTTTCGTTGGTCAGGAAAACCTCACGCCGAAGCCTATATTTCTTGGCGAGCTCAGACCTTCTTTCGGGGAGAGCTTATTTCTTGTCAAGGAGACATCACACAGTTGGCGAGACTTTTCACCGAGCTCCACTATTTCACTAACACTGTTTCATCTCAGCAAGAGTCCACCCTGTCGGTGAGACTTCCCCCCAAAGCCACCTCTATCATTGAGACCTTATCCTTTGGCCAAACCTTATGCAGAAGGCATAACCCTTCGCCGAGATCTCCTAGCGATTAAAATGTTTGGCCGACTAGGACATTTCAAAAATGAATAGAACCCCTGCTAGTTGGCAAGACATCTACAAGGTCTTGCCAACTTTCTCATTAAAGGAAATTTATGCCAAACTTGATTGAGGTTGACCTTTCAACTAAGCTCCTTTGTTTTGCATCAGGGGTATGATTTAATCATGCACAACAATGTCTCCATTTGGCCTTCGTGAACACCTGAAACATAGATACCCTGTCTGATTGAGCCCATGGGTGAAAATTGGGTAACAAAACCATAATTAATAAATCATTTCAGTGTTAGAAAGAATCTGATGTCATTTACTATCAAAAAAAAAGTTGTACAAATCACAAAAATTCCATGAAGCCTTCTAAATGTAGCTTAAAGAAACTTTACAAGATGGGTTTCAGCATAAGAAGCTTTCTACTACAACTCTCAATGAATGTATTATAAGTATAAAACAAAAAAATTCACATTTGAAATAATGCAGTCAAACATTTATTCCAAAATTATGTTAGCAGGAGTTAACTAAAAATAGAATGAATTTTTTCTTGGTTGCTTTTATCAATATGCCTCGTGGAAATGGAATAATCACTAAGAAACCCTAACAATAAAAAATGAAGTAAAGGTTCAAGAAAGTGAATTCCTATGTACTATTGTGTAATGGTGGCGAAGGCACTTATATGAGCATGACTTGCATACAAATCCCTGCCATTGAATTGTCATCCATCCAAAGAGAAAATAAGCAATGTAAGGATTTGAGCAATATAAGTCCAAAGGGTTATGTTGTAAGGGTAATGGAATCACCATAAGAGAACAAATCAGGAACAAATTTTTTGTGATTGTAATTATGTGATCCATAACCCTATTGGTCATGTGGCACATTTATGCTATAACAAATACAAGATGCATTCATGTGTGACCCAAGTTTAATGTGGCTATGTTGTGATAGAAATGGAGGCACTCGTATGAGCACAAATCATGTAGAAATTAATCACTTTCATCACAATTAGGTGTCAATCATCATTGGGTGCATTTAGGTTGACTCAAGTTTAACATGTTACAATGTAATGATAGCATGATCCAAGAGCAATTAACTCTTCCTGCAATAAAGAGCCTATAACTCTGGTTGATATGCATAGTGGTTGTGTTATATCAATTATGTAGTGCATTCAAGCATAACCCATGTTTAATGGGCTATTCGAGAAAGTGATCAAGATTTTCTAAACCTTATGAATGTTACTTAAAATTGTACAACTTAAACTATAGAACAAGTTTGTTACATACTTGAATGAAATCTTGGGCTACCACAAACTATAATAATGTGATATGCTAATAACCATTATGGGAAGTATTAAAGAAAGACCCATGCTATATAGGATGCATTTCCCTGATCAGGTTTACATACCTTAATGATTAAACACAAGCTTCCCACACACTCTAGGATACAATCCAAGATCATACCACACCCTGTCAAGACAACTAATTTTCTGACCCAAGATTTAAGGTTGTTTTTTAATACCAACAAAAGCATTGGTAAGAGCATGACTAGGGTACAAACCCTAGGCCTCTGTAGAAACATAAACCATAACTCGATAGAAAAGAAATACCCAATACTAGTTTTTTTAAATACCTAGATATAAAGAAAATGCCCAACATCCTTTTTTAAATACCTAGATATAAAGAAAATTCCCAATGTCCTTTTTTAAATACCAAGATAGTCAATAATAAAGGGTTCACCAAACATCAATTTTTTTTAATGCCTGGGAAAAATGATAACAAAATAAAATTTTAGAAAACTATGTAATACCAAATAAGGTTGAGACCTCATTTGTTTCTCAGAAAAAACACTATCTTGATAGCAAAAAATATCCAGTACCATTTTTTTTAAATACCCATTTCAAGTGAAAACCTAGCATCAAAATACCCAAACAGCCAATAAAAAAATATCGAGCATCAATTTTTAAACATACCCAGATATCTAGTAGCAAAACAACCAGCATCATAAAATTCAAATAGCCAAATAGTACTTCACAAAAACACCCAACATCAAAATTTTCAAATACCCTAAAAAAATTAAGAATGGTTTGCTTACCTCTAAGACAATCCATAGCAAAAAACTCAAAATCCTCAAGACTTACTTCCAAGTGGGGAGTTGTCTCATAGAAGGATAGATTTGGTCGCATTCTAGACCCATACCTTGAAGCACTGCTGGTAGGAGATTCCTCCACTGGGAAAGCCCTTCGATTACTGGTCAATATCTCCATATTCAAAACCCTTCAACCTCTGTTTGTTTTCCGAGACTATTTCTTCTAACTAGGCAATAGTTAAAAACTGCAAGAAAATGGTGGTTTTATATCGTTTGATTTTTGTTAGGAATTTATAAAATATATATAAATTTGTATGCATAGGTGTCAGCTAAAGCCTAAATTGATGGCTAGGAAGATTTTCTCTCAAAAAACAAGTTTGATAAAAAAAACTAGACATTTATTTAGTCATTTATAGCTGTGATTTTATCTTATGATCAAATTAGTCATTTATTTAGTCATTTATAGTTGTGTTACAAAAAATGAATAGAATTTAGTCATTTTTATTTGTTGTGACTAAAAGTTTTAGCCACGTGGTCATTTATTTGCCAAATTCTACTAGTGCTCATGGTATTATCAAGATCAATATATACAAAAATATTTTATCTGTATGGGTAGCTTAAATATTTTAAAATGTTCTAATATTTTACTTGTCTCTTAGCGGTGTATTTATTTAGAACTAAAAGTTGCAGCAATACTTATTTTTTTCTTTAGTATTTTTTTTTCCTTTTGTCTCTCCCCATTGATGAATTATATATCACCTAGTGGGTTTACACTACACGTGGTTGGAGGCAATACATTTGTGTTTAAAATGTTCTTAAATATTCATCTATTTTCTCTTTTCCTTCCTCTTTGTAAATATTGTTTCTACCCTCTCATAACTTTTAGGGATAGTGAGAGGAATCAATATATTTATGTGTAAGCCATTGATAACTTGAATAGGCTTTTACATTGAACACATCCTTTAAACTTACAATATATGAGAGCATGAGAAAAATAATATTATATACAATAATTGATACCTTATAACTTACTCAATCAACAAACATAAAATTATTTATAGTAGGAACTAGTCTAAAACAAACCAAAAACCTTTACAAAATTATAAAAAACAATAAAAATACATTAAAAATATTTTCATAGAGTGCACAAGATTTTTCCACATATCACCATCTATTGACACTACTTGCTACATCAATGCACTATTTAATTTTTTTTTACTTGTAGCTAAAGAGTGAGATCATATTTTATTTCCAAGTTCACACAAGTATTTGATCTCAATTAGACTAACACTTTGACAAAACATAGCATAATATACACACAAACACCTACCTCCACAAAACTTAAGCATTAATATCATGTCATGATTCACTTCTAGAAAGGAACGCCACTTCAACCCTTAGACTCAATGTTTATTTTAGCTCATTGAAAGGAGAATGTTGAGTCTCATAAGAAAATGATTGCTACCACTACACTTTTCCAATGATCACACACCGTATCCATTAATTTGTACATGTACCCATTCTCATAGCCACATTCCTCTTAATCTCATCAAGCTCTAAATATTTTGATATCTTTAATCTCTATCTATTTTTTTCAACTATGGTGAATTCTACCTGAAGAATTTGTATAAATAACTTATGAGATGTAACATAACAACATAAAAAACATCCTACCAAGTATACACCCCAAGTCCACGTGATACATGTGGAACCTAGGTATGAATTATTGGTCTAAGTAGGTGTTTTACCTAACTAGTAATTAGTTGATCCTATTTACATGTTAAGTTTACTTATGTCCTAAGAGAGAATCTTCTAGATGGTCTTAGTTGTCACTATAGCTATCTTAACTTTTGGAATTTAATTCTTATGTCCTAAGTCATTTAATATTTATGAGGTAGTTGTCTCATTGTATAAGATTAAGACACGTGTCAAGATCTTGTCTAATCCTATCTCAAAACTTACCTTTATAAGCAAAGTAAAATATGTATATTGTCATATTCAATCTTGTAATCTTGCATCTGTTATCACAAAAATCTATTCTTGTCATTTTCTCTCTTGTGGAAGATATTTTCATCAAACAACTATTTTTTGGGGGTGTTGGGAGTCACCATTAATTCCTACATGGTATTAGAGATGTAGTGATGTAGATTCCTTCCCAGATATGAGGGATTCATCACGTGGCTTGAAGATTTTTTTTAGGTGCATTTTAAGTTTTCAAGGACCTAAGACATGCTTGGAAGATTATAAAGTTGATATCTTGTTGATGCAAGAAAATAAAATGGAGGAAACCTTTGCTAAAATTGTTAAGAATATTTGGCCAAGTGTTAATTATGTTGTTAGTGATGTTGAAGGAGCCTCTAGAGGTATTTCCATCTTATGGAGTCCTTCCAAATTTAAGGGTTCTATAGGCTTCTTCTGTATGAATAGTTTGATGGTTTCAATGGAAGATTTAATTACATCTGAAAATGGAATTTGATAAATATTTATGATCCTAACTCTAGGCTTGGTAGATTTGCTTTATGGGATACCTTGAAAATTTATATTAGTAGTTGCATTGGGGATTTTTGGATGCTTGGTGGGAATTTTAATTCTCTGTTGTTTCCATTTGAAAAGCTAGGTGGATTAGAGAATTTTTCTGATAGCATGTTGGATCTTGCTAGTTTCTTGACTTATGTTGGTCTCATAGATGTTTCCTTACAAGGCTCCTTGTTCACTTGGTCAAATAGGTGATAGGGGAATCATCTTATTCAAGTCAATCTTGATAGATTTATTATCTCTTCTAATTGGAATATTCTCCCTACTATTACTTTATCTGCTCTTCCTAGAACTAGTTCGGATCATAATTCTCTTTTTTATTTTTCGAGAAGATAATGTTATTAAGGGTTTGTTTCCTTTCAGATATGAAATTATGTGGAATCATCACCTTGAGTTTAAAGAACTTGTAGCCAACTAGTGGAGTGAACCTTGTGTTCAAACCCATATTTATTGTCTGGCTAATAAATTAAAAAGAGTTAAAGATAAAGTTAGAGGCTGGAATAAGTCATCATTTGGTAATATCTTCCTAACTAAGAATTCTATTCAGGATAACCTTGAGGAGGTTCAAAAGAAGATAGATAAAGGTGATGTTGATGAGGCCATTTGTAATAAGGAAAGGGATCTTAGGGCTCAATGGTTTAAAGTTTCTAAACATGAGGAATTTTTTTGGAAATAGAAATGTCAAATCCAATGGCTTACTAAAGGTGATAGAAATACAAAATCCTTTTCCCAGCCTACCATGAAGCAGGAAAGAAGGAACAAAATAAGGAGGTTAGTTAAAAAATATGGTACTATCCTTAATACTAAGGATGAAATTATTGATGAGGTTGTTTCTTTCTTTTTGAATTTTTAAAAGGCTTTTGGTTCTCATTCTGAGGAGTTTGAGGCCCTTCTTCAAGTGATTCTCAAAGTGATAATTGATCAATATCTTAAAGAGTTGTCCAAACCTATTTCTCTTCAGGAAGTTAAATTTGATGTTTTCTCCTTTGATTCCTTTAAATCCTCAAGGCTAAATGGGTTGCCCTCAGCTTTCTTTCAAGAATTTTGGGATGTTGTCTCTCTTAATCTTTTAAATGCTGCTCGAGACTTCTTCCATTTTGCTAGACTTCTAAACCAATTGAATTTTACTTTTATTTCTCTAATTCATAAGAAGGAAGATGCTTCCTCAATGCAATATTTTTGACCCATTAGTTTATGTAACACGACATAAAATATTCTCTAAGATTATAGTCGATAGATTGAAATTTGTCCTTAATAAAATAATTGTTGATAATCAAAAAGGCTTTGTCAAATGTGTTTTTCATTCTATGGAGCTTAGTAAGAAACTATGGATGGATTTGAAGTTGAATATCTCAAAAGCTTATGACAAAGTGTCGTGGCCTTTTCTTATTGTTGTTATCAAGAATTTTGGTTTTAATGGAAGGTTCCTCAAGCTTATCTCCTCTTGTATTACCACCCCTAAGTGTTCTATCCTAGTGAATGGTGTTCCCAAGGGATTATTTTCTTGTGTTGGTGGTTTAAGACAAGGAGATCCTCTCTCTCCATACTTGTTCATTATAGATGTTGAAGTTCTGGGGAGAAATATTCAAAAGCTTCTAGATTAGAAATTGTTGAAAGGTTTTAAGGTTGCTTCATGTCATCCTCCTGCTACTCACCAATAGTTTGTTGATGATACCATCCTTTTTGGAGAAGCCCCGATTATTGAAGTTGGCCATTGGAAATCAATTTTGAATGACTATGCTAAGGTTTCTAGTCAATATATTAATTATAATAAAAGTAAAATCTACTTTTGTAACTTGGATCAGATTTTCAAGGATAGGGTGATGAGAATTCTTGGTTGTCAAGATATTGTTCTTTTTGTTGCCTACCTCAGTCTTCCTCTAATTTTCAAGAAACCTAGTACCAATTACTGGAATTACATTATAGAAAGAGTCCAAATAAAGTTGGCAAGATGGAAGGGGAAACTTCTTAGTCAAGCTAAGAAATTGTAGTTTCTTAAATCTTTTCAGAATATCCTTTTTTACTACCTCTCTCTTTTTAATATTCATTCCTTTATTGCTGAGAAGATATAATAGATTCAAAGGAGATTTTTATGGATAGGGACATAAGAGCATAATAGAATAGCTTTAGTGGGTTGGAAAAAAGTGTGTGCTCCCAAATATGTTGGAGGTCTTGGCATAAGGAAACTAAAAATTTTAAACAAATCTCTTGTTGCTAAAATGGGATGGTACCTTCTTAGTAGTGCTAAGGATTGAGTTAAAATATTGTGGGCCAAATATTTGAGAAATATGGATTTAGGCAGTTTCTAAGTGCTTCAGATTTCCTTATGGTTCTGTGTTTTGGAAAAAACTCTTGAAAATAAGAAGTCTATTGAGAGCAATAGTTAGGAAAAGAATAGGGAATTAAAGACTACTAGGTTTTGGGATGATGTTTGGTTTAATGGTCCCCCACTTTCCTCCATTAATCAACTCCTTCAACTAAAACAAAGGCTTATAAAAAATAATGGTAAATTAGTGGATGGTTATATTAATTGGGAAGATATGGAACCTAAATGGAAAAAAATAGGGAATAGTTAAGAGGAGACAAACCATTAAGAGGGGGAAGTCAAAAAAGTTGGGTGTTGCTTTACAAATCTTAAATCAACATGTAGGAGAAGTGGTTTTCTTCTCAAATGGTAGAAAGGATGAGTGGTTATGGACTAACCTTTCTTCAGGGTGTCTTTTGGTGAAGTCTTCTTATGAGGTGCTGGAAAAACCTTTGATTTCTCAAAGTGATTTTAATTTGAAATAGGTCTAGATAAAAACATGATCCCTAAAGTTAACTATTTTTGGTGGGTTGTGGTCCATGGGAACATCCTAACCATTGATAATCTTAACAAAATGGGTTATCAATTTATTGTACTAGGTGTTTTCTTTGTTATGAAAACTTGGAGATTATTATGCACCTATTTTTTATTGCTCCTATTCAAGAGTTTGGTCCTACTTTCTTCCTATTTTGATGACTAACTGGTTCTTCTCATCTTTAATTAAGAAGTTTGTTGATAGCTAAAATGGTTGCCCCTATTCTCATAACATAATTGTGGATCTTTGGAGACAAGTTCCTCCTTTTATTTCTTGGGGGTTGTGGAAGGAGTCTAATAATAAGATCTTTAGGGAGTCAACAAGAAGCAACAAAGACTTATTTGTGGCTATACAATTTCAGATACAGGAAAACATAAATATGGGTGTCTATGCTTTCTCAAAACATTTGTGTTCTTAAAAAGATAATAATTAAACAAATTTGGGGGCTAAATCAGGATCTTACCAAAGTCAGTTGGGTCAAACAGATCATCAGAAAAAGCACAATATGGTCTCCTCTAGAGGTTGGTTGGATTAAATGTAATTTTGATGGATGCTCCAAGGGGAATCTTGGTTTAGTAGGGACAGGGATTATCATACGAAACCATCATGGTAACCTAATAGAAGGTTATGGTAAAAATATATGATTGTGTTATAATAATGTTGTTGAAGCTATGGTTGGTTGGGGTGGGATTAAATGAATGAAGGAGCTTGGTTTCACCAAGTTTATTATTAAAGGTGATTCAAAATTAATAATTTATAATTTGAAAGGGGAGGTTGTTGTCCCATGGGAGATCCGGGATATTATGGATGATAGCAAACATATTTTGAGTAACTTCCCCCAATATAAAGTTCAACATTTGTATAGAGAAGGGAACGTTGTTGTTGATGCAACTATCAACAAAGCTCTTAAGTATCAAAACTGGGTGTACTAAGAATTCTCTTTTTTTTTGAGTTAGATAAAAGATATAATTACTAAAGAGAAATATGACTTATCATATAATTTTTTGTCAAGTGACAGGGGGTATTTTAGGGATAAAAAGTGATGTTACAATGGTTGTTAATAATCATGACAATTTTATTGGGGATCATTTTGTGCACATGATGGATAATCATGTTGAGATGGTTAATTGTGACAATTTGAAAGAGAATGTAGAGTTATGGATTTTTTTTAAATGTTGGGTTGGTGTCCTTCTAGGTTATGCAAGGTTGCAATGAAACTTTGACTTGAAAATTCACTAATTTTTGGTAGGGAAGGAAAGTGTCTATAGGTGCTATCAAGTTTGAGGTTATGATGCAACTGATTTCAGAGGCTACAGGTCTAGCTAATAACAAAATGAAGATAGTCAAGAAGAGAAATGGGGAATATCAAAGTTTTGTTGATAGGTTCTTTGTTGAAGGAGAGAAGCTTAAAAGAATTTAGAATGGGTATGCTTGTCTTGACCTTTCTTCACCATATGGTATGGTAAGCCTATATACATATGTCATGTGTTATTTCACGTTGGAGGGTGGATACATACATGACTGTGCATGCTTATCATTTTCCAATTCTTAATCATATTTTCACAATGAGAAAATCAATATTCCCTTCTATCTTTTATCTTCCCTACAACAAAGCATCAGAAAAGTCGTGCCCCCTCCCTTGCACCAAGGTCTCATTATGGCCCTGCATAAATATGTGCTTGTCAATAACCCACATGGAAACCCTCCTATGTTAGGCCATGTCAACCCTTTTGGTAATGCTACTTTGAACTTTTTTAACCTTTCAAATAATTTTTAAAACCCTCTTTCTAGCCAAAAACCTAGGAAGTCCTCTATAAGGATTGAGCCTATTGATTGCATCCCCTTGTCCTCTGTAAAATACCATGCTCCTAGAATTAAAAAAGAGGCCTCAAAATTTAAAATTCCAAAGCCTAAACCTGTTGAGCCATCTATGGAAAGGGAATTGCTAAAGACTACTCCTAAGAAGAGGAAACATTCCCCTCTCATGTTGAAACCTCCCAAAACTAAGAAGCTGGTGCAAAGAAAAAATAAAAATAAAACTATTATCACTATCATTGAGGATATTGAAGGAGACCAGAAGGTTGAGAATGATGAGGGTTTGTGTGTCTAATAGATGTGGGAGTATATTTTCTCACCTTGTTAAAGTTTCTTTGACATAGAAGGGGGATAAAGATAAAGGTAAATCTATTGCTCTTGAGGAAGTGGAGCTCCCATTAATTGAGGAGTTTGAAGCTATGATTGACAAGGAAAGTGAAGGGACTGATTGTGAGAAATATTGTGATCAAGAAGGCGAGGATGAGGATTTTGAGGAGGAAAATAAGATGGAAGAGGAAGATTATGTTGATAGTGGTGATGTTAATGTGGTTGGTGAGATGGTGGGTCTGGGTGAGACTAAAAAGAAATTTTCTCTCACCCCGAAAGAAGATGTTAACAATGTTTCTAATGATGCCTTTGTAATCATTGAAACAATATTTTATTGTGTAGAAAGCCTATTCATATTGTGTTATTTGAAGCTTCAACATATCTATGTTATTTTTACAATAGTTGTACATCTTTTAGGCATTGTTGTATTGGAAATAAAATACTTGTTAAAATCATTATTCATCCTCCCTATGCCCACCTTTCCCTCATCAGAAAGTGGTGAATAAAAACATGTTCACCGATTCTTTTACACCACCTTCATGGAATATTGGTGATCAAAAAGATAAATATTTCATATAAAATTTGTGAGTCAATACACTTTTGCTTGTATTTGCAACATAATTGCATGAGCATAGCTCACACTTGAAATTTGTTTCTTACACTTGATGAATGCAATAGTCATTGAACCATTTACCATATTTTCATTATTTTCTTGAAAAAATGGTTATCTAGAGTAGTTCTTTGAATTTTGGTCTTGGGTGGATTACTTTGACAAATCTCACATAGTATGAGTGTATTTGTGTCAAATCTAAGAAATCTTACAAAACCATGTATGAGTTCTTCACCAAATATTTTCACTTCACTAATAACTAGTATAGCTATCTTAAATGCATCTATCTAAAAGACATCAAGATCTATCACTTTCAAGGTCCCTATCTACCAATATATACATGAATTTATAAGGGAAAGAAAAAAGTACAACTAATTTTAAATTAAAAAATAATGTCAAGTTCATGAATTATGTTAATTTGAATTACTCCTTTTGTGAATTATGAGGTATTACAATTTTTATTTTATTTTTACTATTTTTTCTTTTTTATTTACTTTTGTTTAATAAATTTTCAATGAATATTAGTTAACATCATTTTGATATTTATATTGTGGGCTTTATATTGATTTGATATTTTATTTTTTGAAACGTAAACCATATATATATATATATAGAGAGAGAGAGAGAGAGGTGTTTTCTTATCCTCTTATACCATTATATCTTTGTTGTTATGTAGTTTACAAAGAGGCACAAAATCCCCTTATAATAATATTCTTAATACTTGATCTCTTTTGGATAGAAGATGCCCCAAACTTTAATATTTCTACTCGTATCATTTCAAGGATGTTTATAATTCTTTCTAATTTTTAGTCATATCTTGACTAACACCCAAGATACATGTGAACTATGATTTTATCATTTTTTATTAGATTCAATGCTTTCAACCAAAGCTATGAACTGGAAGAGGGTTTTGAAAGGGGCCTAAAATATTGTACAATAAGAATAGGAAACAACCACATAAGACTAAAACATAGAGACCATAACAAACAAAGAAGTGATCCTTAAAACCAAAGAGGCCCTTAAGAAACATATACCAATGTGACAACAAAAGGACAACCATGATAACAATCATGAAGATTAAATCCCAACATTTCCAAAGAATCTTGGATTGGAGACAAAGCTTGACCTAAATGGGTCATCCTACCCTTTTTCAAAGAGGATCTAGGCTCAACTAATGGATAGTCAAATCTTCAAGCTTTTTTTTCCCATAAGAGTAGACCTCTACACGTCTCCAACAGGACCCACAATAGCATTGTACAAAGCCTTTCTTTCATTCATTATATCATATTTGTTGGGATATGGTGTTGTACACTATTGCATAAAATAATTTATTATAATGTAATTAAATAATTATTTAGTTGTGATGTACCTTGGTGGTGTGGTTAATCACACTAGGTAATTATTTGAGGGACCACTTGATGTTGTATTGTAACATTGTATTATTATTTAATGTGTGGGAGACATGTGATAATAATTTAATATTGGGAAAATATTAAATAAAGTGAAGTCTTAGTACCCAATATTAAATAAGGGTTAGTGGTTTTGTATTCACATGGTTTTGTGGTACATGGTTTTACATTACCACTAGTTGTATTTTGTGTGAGCTTGTGTTTATAAAAGCAAACACATGTGTAGTGGTTTAGGTTGGCTGAGTGTGTTGGTTGTCATTAATGAGTCTTTTTGAGGAGTGCATTTGTGAAACATGGCATGGGATGTGTGGATTCATGCTTGGACACATGGGAATTCATTGGAGGGCTTGATGCTTCAAAGGTATTCATTGTAACTCTTTTATTGTTTTATTGTTGAATAATATGGAGTATGGATGCTTTTGGAGGCTGGGTTTTTCCCTCTTGAGGGTTTTCCAAGGGTATATCTTGTGTTATCTTGTGGCTTATCTATTTGATCTATGTATTATGGTTACTTGTATGCATGTTTATCTCTCATGGGTTATGTAGGAAATGAATTAAGATCATGGGTTAAATGCAATATTTCCTAACAAGTGGTATCAGAGCTTTCATGGTTGAAGATTTTTTGTTATAACCCTAGTTTGAGAGTTTTTGCAAAGTTGAAGCCATGGACATGCATGTAGGGTTTAAGGCATTACAAGATATTGAAAACATGTTGGAAGTGTTTGTATGCAAATTTGGGCTTTTGGGTTGTCAAGATTTGTTGGTTTTATTGCAAATGTGAAGTTTTCCAAATTTGGGTGCAAGAGGGTTTCTTGGTTTGAGTTTCCATATAAGGGTTTTGTAGAGGAAATTTCATAGACAACCTCTTAAGACAAAATGGACCTCATGGTTGGATTCGGGTTGGCCAAGAGATGAAGATTGACATAAAATTCAACCTATTTTGAAAAAGTTGAAAAAATGCAAACAAAAGTTTAGTCGTATGACCATTTAGGTCACCGATTTTCACCATGTGCAGAGAAATAATAATAATAAAAATTGGCGTTTTAAAATCTACAGAAAAAATTTCATTGTCAGACTTTTGAAAATATTTGAAAACCCTACAAAATAGAAAAGAAAATAAAAGTTAAAATTTTAAATAAACACACACACACACACACTCACACATATATACAAAATTTTGAGTGGGGGGCTTGACTAACCCCCATACCCATTGGGTCAACTGCCTGATAGTTCACAAATAGTGGTAGGCATACCGGGTCGGATGAGAGTAGTCCTATCGGTGGCATCGGTAAGCCAACTAGTCGACAACCCGCCCGACAAGTAAACCAAAAACCTTGAAATTAAAACAATTTTAATTGTTTAAAAATTATGCCATATGTCTTGTAAATTGATAGACTTCAATTTGCTATGAGCCAGATTTAATGTGATGGTCGAGTACATATACAAAGGGGGAAAAGTTTTTATTTTTGAAACATTTAAACAAATTTAATATGGATTTCAAATCAACCACCAAGGGCACCACCAGTCAGCCACTGCCGCCTATGGGCTACTGGTGGGCCACCATAGAGCCACCAGGGGGAAATTGGACATTTTCTAGCAATTTTTTTCAAACGCATGTAACTTTCACCCACAATGTTCATTTTTTGACTTCTTGTAGTCATTGGAAAGTTGGTTCTGAGCACTACGCAGTGACATAGGTTTGGTTCCCTGATTTTTCCATTTTGACATGTTTTTGGGGCCTAAAATTTAATTCTTGTTTGCACGGTTTTGGTCATAACTTTTGCATATGTAATCAGATTTTTGATATTGAAGAGGCATTAGATAGAATTTGCAATGTAATACACAATGGTTCATATTGTTTATCAGTTTTTGGTACAAGATGAGCTTGGTACTTGTTTGATCACTTGTAGGTGTCTAAGATTTGAGGTGTGATTGTGTAAGCATTTGGATAAGTCAAGAGGCGAAACCTTGAGGGAGTACATGTTTTTATATGTTATTCATGATGCTACAATTGATTATTAGATTAGTGCTTCTAGGTACAGGTTTATAAGTTTTTTTTGGAGTTGGGACTTTAATGGCATTGACAAGTACACATGTTGTCTTTGATTTTGAGGACATGGTTGGACATGGTTTGAGACTTGGAGTTTCATATGGGTGATAGTTGAGTGTAGGTACAACAATGGCTATGGTTATGGTATCATGGATATGTAGGTACATTTTATGTGTTGGCACGACATGATCATGTATGTGGTTGTTTGGTGGTGATATGGTTTGGTGATTTGGTTCCTTGACTATGATTACTCATTTGTGGACATGGTTGGAAAATCAGATCTATGGTTGATTTGATGTTTGAGTCTTGATGTCTATAGGATTATCTTCTTTGATATCTCGATTTACAAGTCACTAATGTGATGATGAGTTTGCATGTTTCAGTGGTTTGGATCTACAAGCTATGAAGCTTGTAGGTGTGTACAACCTATTGGGTTACAGTGGGATGACTCGAATGTGACTATCTATATCCGCTGGGTTTGATTAATTGTTGTTGCAGATTTCATTAGTTGACCTTGTCTGTGGTGATTTGTGCATTGGTATGTTATTTCATGATTGAGAGGTTGGATGCTTTGAATACTTTATTAGTTGGTTGATGCGACTTGTAGCATGTGGTTTGATCATGATTTCATGATAGCTTGGTACATTCATTGGTTATACACTTTCATTGGGAGCTTTTGATAGTGGTGATTTGGTGTTGTTGGATTGGTTTGTGATGTTTTGATGGCAGTTGTATGTATATTCTTCACTTGGAGATCTTGGTTTCACTTATATGTTACTGATATTGCAGTTGAGTGTGTACAAACCTAGATGATCTTCGTGAAGAGGATGGTTTTCATGATGCCATGTGTGGCTCATACCATGGTTCAGTGGGAGTTATTGGTAGTGACATGGATGCATCATTGGGTATGATTATCTTCATGTGATTGGGGATATGTATTCTTGGTTTAGAATGTTTTCTATTATGTCATGGTTTACTCTTGATACCAGTTTAGAGTTTTGGCATGATTTGTGTTCTCTTGAGACCAGGATGTATGTTTTGGTGCATGTGATCTCCTAGGAGGAGATGGTTAGATCTTGTTTTCATGATAGGTTCTTGATTCTGTAGTTGGAGCTTTGACATTGATCTTGTGTGGTTCTCTTGGTATTGGGTACATTGATCATTTGCTTGATTACTTCATGATGGTGCTATGTTGCATTTGGATTTTGGCATGTATTGATTAGTTACAAGTGCTCATGGATACTTGGAGACATAGGTGATGGTCGAAGTTCTCTTGTGCTTAGAGATATTTGCTTGAGACGATTACTCTTTGGAGGTTTCAATAGAAAGACCGAGGAGCTTTCACCTAGGTATGGATGTGAGTTCATGATGGCTCGATAGAGGAGATTGTTCTTGGAACGAGTCATGATGACTTGGTTATCTTGGAGGAGTATTCTTATTCCCCACTCATTTTAGGATGGTTTAGCATGATTTTATGATGCTTTATCTTACATAGATATGGATCTTGAGCTATGGATAGTTTTTCTGGAGGATTCATTTTGAAGGATGTTATGGCATGGTTATCTCCTTGTGCATTTGAGTTTATGATTATCATTATTTGCTGAGGATTGGTAGGATCTATGGTTTATGGGATGATTTCTAGTTTTTGGGGATGGTTGCTTTGAGTTTGATCTTTTTTATTAGAGAGGCTTACATCCATTTTGGCATTATTATATTGATTCATATGTTGTACTTGATCTATGAGATTGAGTGTATGGGTGTTGTTGAGGCTTTTCATTTGGGGTTGCTAGGAGATCATACTTGACACAACAATACACTTTTGAGGTGTTGGTAGAAGGACATTATGGTTTACATGTTTTCTCTCTTTATGGTTCCTTCCTGGATGTTCATGTTTTGGAAGGATGGTGGCAGCATGTTGTGAGAGATTATGCAATTCTTTGGGTTGTATGTGTGGATCATTGTTATTGTTCTTGGTACTTTGTGCTTTGATTTACTTATCACACTTTGATATAGTGTTGATTGGTAGACTTGATATGCTTTGACATTACCTATCCAGTGGGAGTTCCTGGTTATGTATGTTCTTCATTGATAGGTTTGATACAAGGAGCTTGTGATTGTAGTTAATGGGTTGCATATGTTCTTGACATGAGCTTATTGATGTATTTATACCTTGGACGTATGGATGGTTGGATGTATTAGCATGTGTTGTGGATGCTATTTCCGATCATGTGGATTTTTTAGTTGAAAACAACTTGGTTAGAGCCTTTGTTATCACTTGGATTTGATGCTTGTGTTCTTCTATTGGTGCATCTTCACCTTGGCATGTTCCTTTTCTTCCATAGGTGGCATGTTGGAGGATGAGAAGGGTTCTTGCTTGAGATGGTGGTCACTTTGCTCTTATTGCA
This sequence comes from Sequoia sempervirens, assembly GCA_007258455.2. NCBI lineage: Eukaryota > Viridiplantae > Streptophyta > Pinopsida > Cupressales > Cupressaceae > Sequoia > Sequoia sempervirens. The sequence continues at coordinate 616,494,843 of VDFB02058242.1, read as the reverse complement.
AGTATCTTGATGGAGCACGAGAGCATGTTGGAGATTCATGTGGTTACATGTATGGCTATGATGATGTATTTCATGTATTGATCCCTTATGTAATGTATACAAGTGGGAGAATGTTGGGATATGGTGTTGTACACCATTGCATAAAATGATTTATTATAATGTAATTAAATAATTATTTAGCTATGATGCACTTTGGTGGTGTGGTTAATCACACTAGCTAATTATTTGGGGGACCATTTGATGTTGTATTGTAACATTATATTATTTTTTAATGTGTGGGAGATGTGATAAAAATTTAATATTGGGGAAATATTAAATAAAGTGTTGTCTTAGTACCCAATATTAAATAAGGGGTTAGTGGTTTTGTATTCACATGGTTTTGTGGTACATAGTTTTACCTTACCACTAGTTGTATTTTGTGTGAGCCCGTGTCTATAAAAGCAAACACATGTGTAGTGGTTTAGGTTGGATGAGTGGGTTGGTTGTCATTATTGAGTCTTTCTAAGGAGTACATTTATGAAGCATAGCATGGGATGTGTGGATTCATGCTTGGACACATGGGAATGCATTAGAGGACTTGATGCTTCATAGGTATTCATTGTAACTCTTGTATTACTTTATTACTAAATAATATGGAGTATGGATGCTTTTGGAGGTCGGGTTTTTCCCTCTTGAGGGTTTTTCTAGGGTATATGTTGTGTTATCTTGTGGCTTGTCTATTTGATCTATGCATTTTGGTTACTTGTATGCATGTTTATCTCTCATGGGTTATGTAGGAAATTGATTAAGATCATGGGTTAAATGCAATATTTCATAAAAATATTGCTCTTTAACAACATTCAAACACTCTTTCCCAAACTTGAGAGGATTCATGATCTTTTTGTCTAAATGTGGTTTTTCTCTTTGAAATCTTGACAAGAATGGAAGAAGTGTCCAACTTTATGGTAATACAAGAAAATCTACAAAGACTCAATGGATATTTTTCTCTCAAACACAAAATTCAAGAGTTTTACATTTATTGGCACCTTATTAGTATTAATGCACACATAAAATCTAGCAAAACCAAACATTCAAAAATTTCATGACATTACCAATAAATAAAAATTAACCAAAAGAATTGGCAATACCACAAATAACCTCCTCATCCCAACACTATAAAGGAATCCTTGAGAGCCTAAACCAAATAGAGACCTTGTTAAAGTTTTCCTTAGTAGCATCAAAACTAGTAGACAAATTTTTAATGAAAGATAAGACTTACCAAGGAATCAAGGACCTTCCTAAAAAATTCTCATGCTTTCCACAAAAGATTGGAAAGAGAATAAGAAGAATCCATTTATCATGGAAACCACTCAAATTTGACTAGGCACGTGCCACCTTTTTAAAACCCAGCTTCAAACAACATTAATATTTGGAAAAAAGCCCAAGAATAGCCCAATGAGGGCATATCCCCCATGAAGGAAAAATATTTTTCAACAACATCATCAAAGACCCACAAAATGATGCAAGATTTGTTCAAATCAGAAGGACTTTCACCTAGGCAATGGTCAAAAGCATCCAAGGAAGACTCAAAAGGGAATCCACCCGTCGCTAGCCCAACAAAAGAAGCCCTAGTCTACATAGCACCTACTTCCAAGTGCAACATGTGGGAAGAACTAAAATAAAGGAGCAAATTAGAAGCCGATAAAGCTTGGGGGAAATGATGACTCAAAGTCTCAAGTGTGCCAATGTTAAGAAAAGGGAGGTATTTATAGAGTAAAAACCCACACCAAAGCTTCCATGCAATGAAAAAGGTGATAGAAAAAGAATTTACATCCCCATCATAGTCTTAATAGGGCTCTCACATTCACCCCCAATAATAGTCAAACCATTCATGACTCCTATAGTTGACTAATCAAACCCAATCCTGTCCTGATCTACAACCACAATATAATCAATGTCATTCATAGTTGTTTCAACCACTATCTAGTTAACACCATTTATGACCCAAGTAAAAACTACAACTTGAGGAGACACCACATAATGGTCAACCAAGTTGGACCCAAAAAGGATTTGGGTTGAGGAAGCATTTGTCGAGGAGTGCAAAAACCCCCTTCTGCAACTCCTAAACAAGAAAGCAGCTTGAAGAATCATTGAGGACCTCCATAGAGTCCTTCCCAACTGCCCCAAGGGTAAGCCACTAGTCCTTCAAGAAATCCTATAATAGCAAGTTGAGAAGCACTTTGTCCTCATCCTTGTCTTAGGCACCCAACATCCTCATCCATGTCATCAAGATCACCCTCAAATTTACCTCCTATGCAATACTTCTCACCTACAAGGAAATTCAAATTTTTGCTTCTGCTTTGCTTCACCTCCATTTCCTCTCACCAATGATTTTATTGTTAACATCAACATAACGCTATTTTGTGGATATTAATAAGAGTGATCCTTATTCGCAATAAATATACAATTATAAATAGTTATAATTTCATATGGCCAAACTGAAAACATGAATTCTTTATTTAGACTCAACAATCAAGTTGTATCACAATAGAACATATTGGTTTCTACAAGTCACAAGCCAAATAACATGAAAGTTTGAACTCCTTATTATGAAAACTATATGACACCCACATTGGCAATCCTTGGTGTGAGCATTCAATTTTGGATAGCCCAATCAACTATTCAAACAATTGACAAATATTATTGGCATAGTAGTATACTATATCCACAAAATATTCACAAATACATGCATAGCTTATAAGTACTCTATATAGTGATCAAGACAAGGGAAGACAAAGGACAAATATATCTAAAACCTAAAGAGTATGTGAACTTTAGGTGTTTGTAAAAGCCACTCCTCAATCACTACAATTTTTTTTTCAATTAAATTCACAACTACCAACTTAATCAACCATCATTGTGGTGACGACTCCACATCACCACTCAAAGGATTACACTAAAAAGTGGTAAGCTCTTGATGTTAGGGTCAAGGTTATCCCGAGACCTAGATATAAACCTTGAGGGATCATTCACAGTGACCCTATTTATGTATCCCCTTTTGGAAATAAAACTTCAAAGGCTTTCTAGTTCACACACCAATGTTAGAGGGAGTTCATTCTTTGGACTCTTTTATGAGATCTCTAATCTCACTTTTAACTCATGACTAATAACTAAGCATTAAGTGTTAGCTATCAACATAATCCAATTATAATAAAATGATAATAATTTTCCATCAAGTGTTGGTTTCATACCAAACATTAGTGTACAAACATTAAAATTCACATAGGGGTCATACAATTTCATAATCCCAAGTTCACATACAATGACTATCTCGAACATACATTACATATACACAAGGTGACTAGTTCACACACATCATAAGTACAATAGTGACTAGTTCATACACACATCACAAGTACAACAATGACTAGCTCATACGCATATCACAAGTACAATAGTGACTAACTCATATGTATATCACAAATACAACATTGGCTAGCTCATACACACAAGTGCAACAATTACTAGCTCTAGCATACATCACATATATCCTATGTGAAAAATCCACACATACATCACATATTTACAAAAGAAACAACTGGTGAATTGGAAATAGATGCAACCTACTGCATGCATCATCCCACTACCTAGTTCACTATCACATATGCTTGTGAGTATATCTCACTTGGAAAAGGAATTTCAATGCATCTTATAGTACATCATGGGTCCCATTATTTTCTCAATCCACTGCCATTTGTGATAACAATTAAGCAACCCATACTACTTGATGTCATCACTAGCAAGGGCATCAATAATAATGTGCACAAAACTTGAGGTTGTATACACAATGAGTGACCAATATATACGTAATGAGTGATTGATACATCCACAATGAGTGACTAATACCTACCCTTTTTAATGAATCCTAGATATAAAAAAAAATGAATGTCAATGTAATGTGCGCTACACTGGGTCCCATCCTTTTTCTCAATCTTCTGCATCCACCATGATGATGGCAAGCATCCCATACTAGTGACACCATCAAACAACTAGGAAGAGGATTCAATGTATCTCGTACTACACCAAGGGTCCACCCTCCAAACCAAGAGTCATATAGGCACAAGTGAGATTTCCACAAGTAGTGAACCTATCCAGTCTAGTAGATTCCAACTTTAAACACCCATAGGCCATCAACAACAAGTCTGTCCACCTAGGAAGTAGTTTCTGAAATATACCACCTTGTGACTTTAGTGATATTATCAACTATCTTCATAATGTGGGTAGCACTTGGCATCAATCATGCATGTAGGTGATTGCTTGCTAATCCTCCTAATGCAACAATTAGCTCCAATTAGCAATACCCACACGATAAGATAACTACCAGCACAATTGTTCCCATATTATAACTAGTGCAGCCCTTGGCAACCTTCACCTTCATGAACCAAGTGAATGTTGTTTAATCCTTTGTAATAGCTTAGGAATTGATCATTGGCACCATCCAATGATTGCATGTCACTACTCAAATACCCTATAGGTTCACACTTGTCAAGGTTGTACATAACAGGGTTCACAAGTACTAGTCAAATGGACCTAGATAAGTATATCACAATCAATTGATTCAAGAGCCCATACATAGTCATATAGGTCTAGAGTTGAAATTCACAAACACAAAATTCACATTGAACCCACACAAGATGGTCTCTACTCAACATGTGCACATAAACAAACTATAAAGTAATCAAATCCACTCACTTCATTTAAATGAATAACCATAACACACCATTCAAAAACACACTCTTTGTTTAAAAAAATACAAGGGCAAATTATCCAACCTTACTCAATGATACTTGTAGTTTTTTGTCTTCAAATGACAAAGACAATCTTAATGAATATCTTCCCCAGTGGCACTATCCAATTACTACATGTCACTACTCAAATACCCTATAGGTTCGCACTTGTCAAGGTCATACATAACAAGTTTCACAAGTGCTAGTCAAGTGGACCTAGATAAGTATATCACAATCAATTGATTCAAGAGCCCATAAATAGTCATATAGGTCTAGAGTTGAAATTCACAAACACAAAATTCACATTGAACCCACACAAGATGGTCTCAACTCAACATGTACACATAAACAAATACCAACTATAAAGTCATCAAATACACTCACTTCATTCAAATGAATAACCATAACACACTATTCAAAAACACATTCTTTATTTTAAAAAGTACAAGGGCAGATTATCCAACCTTACTCAATGATACTTATAGTTTTTGTCTTCAAATGACAAAGACAATCTTAACGAATATCATCCCAAGCTTAACTCAAAATCAAGCAAATATACACAGAGAAACTTATTGCACCTATTGCCACTACAATAGAATTTTCCAAATGGTCTATAATTACATGCATCTTGCTATCTTCTCAATATAATGCTACATCTAATATTTCCAATACTACAAGCATCTAAAACCTCATAGGTCTTACAACATAGGTGTATCTTTTCCTTAGCCATGGTTCCTACACAAACATACCATCACCCAACACAATCATAGGACCCCTATCTGAGTTATTGTACTTGAGAGTTTAATAAAATATCATGTAGTCATATAGAGCCTTTATCCACCAATTTGAAGTCGATTACCAAGAGTATCAACTTGCAACATTAAAATATGTATAGTATTGTGTGGTTCTAGTACCGCTAAATGAAGTCATCATCCCTTAAATTAAGAAGATTGATATAGATGTAAGTCAAAGCTCAACTTGCAACTATAAGCCAAAGCTCATATCAAGTCTATTTCCTAGCACACACTATAAGAAGATCGATATAGTTGTAGTTTCAACCTAAAACTCACTTTATTCCAAGCAAAATCTCAAGGTAAGAGTATACATTACCTTCCACTTTTGTCTATTAAGAAAGTCCAAGCATTGAGAAAATGAAAGAATTCAACCTTTGAAGGATTAGCCATTTATCATGCAAAAATGACATGGCTTTTTATTGGTAGAAAAACACAATTCTAGGTCTATTTATAGACTTCTTTCAGTAGTCAACATCCCCACACTTCCCTTTTTCTTCCCCACACTTCCATTTTTCTAGGAATTTGCATGGTTTCAATCACAAATCAAGTTGTTATACTACAACTTATACACCAAGATAACTTAAACATATTATGAATACTATATAATTATGACCCAAAGAAAGAATGCCAGTTAAATGTCAAGAGACTAAGTTTATCATATTAAGAGTTGTAAGAGTAAATACTTTTCCCTTCTACTAGAATGTGCCCCTATCTTGAAGACCATATTCTATATGAACAAAATTTCTCCCTTTAATCTTAACTTCAACAAAAGTTTATTTTCCCTTAACTTCCACTAGGAGATGCCTTCCTCTTTTTTCAACAATCAAAAAGATAGGATTTTCTAAGAATTGGTACTTCCATATTCCTGATTGAAAAACATAATTACAAATACATGAAACATTTATGATTGCCAAGAAAGCAAATTAAGAATCCTTTTTTTCCAAGGACTATTTGTTTCATATTCCTGTTAAAATAATAGATATATAATGCAAATAGCACGAGTTGTATGATCAACAAGAAGCCATGTCAACAATTTGCTTTTAGACATTAAATGTTGCACCCTGTAAATGCTGCTTATCTTATCAAAAACAATTTACTTTTAGACATTATAATCTCAAACTACCATAATTACATCCTCTCAAACCTAGGCAAGAACAATTACGTCCGAAAGACAAAATACTGAATGTTACAACACTCGTACTTTACAACTAAACTATATAGTCCAAAAAAGTGCTTGCCAAAGAAGAAAAACTTACCTTGCTGGACGTCCATAGCTTAATCAAAAGCTCTCATTTTAATGCATGCAAGGAGAATGCCAACAAAGGTTGTGGAGTTTGGCTTTTCACTCACCAATTGTAGTTGCTTGAAAGTTTCTAAACCTTTTCAACAAATTAGTTTTATACACATCATGCCTACCAGAGCAGTTGCAACTAAAACATGCGGCACAAATCCTGTCACTTCTGCCCTTGGGACCGTCCATACCCTGTTATAGAGTTTCCAATTTGGTGCAGGCCATGGAGGCTGGGGTGATCTTGAGAATACAGGTCCGCAAAAACATAGAATAGTCTGTAGGGGGGTTGTGTGTAATCAACAGAATGTGCAGTGCCTCCCTAATGTTGTAGGTTGAGATGACTAGCCAATGCCTATGGCGTTTTATGATTGTACTTGGTGTGTGGAAATTGGATTCACAGCTACCGATTGCATATGGAGAAATATATCCATGAAACACAACATGATCTCAATAAATATGCAAATCATAAGGATACTCAAGGGGTGCTACGAATTTTAAAATGGGGGCGAATATTTCAAGATATAGGCATTAAATAAAAATGGTGACCAACGGTATCGAGACAATGAAGGAGAAGCAGCAACCATGGAAAATGTCATTGAGAATCAACAAAAGCAAAACAAGTCTCATCTTTGGGATGTATATTTGGTTGACCATAAAAGCAAACATCAATTCAAGAGTAGGAAGAAATCCCACATAAAAACGAGTGAAGCGACAACAGCCATCACAAAACAGCAATGCCAAAAAGAATGGAATTGATCTCAAATTCTCAATCTCAACTCAAAGATGTTTCAACCTCGAAAAGCCTTGCCACATTTAAGATGAGAAAGAACATAGGAGGTGAATCCTAGCTTAGCTGCTAGCTGGCATAATAGAGGTAAACGATTAAATTACGTGCACAGTCATCTTTCAATGTTTGTGTGACACTTTCAAGGCCAGCATGCACTAAGAAAGAGGATTAAAGCATGCATTTATAGGTGAAAAGCAAAGTAAAACTTGTACACAAATGAAATCAAATGTTCTTGATTTAACTCGAAAAACATGCATGCATAGATCCAAAACAGGGATTGTTCGGGCACTAGAAAAGCGTCACATGTTTATCAAAAAGCAAGGGCAGCGTTTTCTTTTTTTGTTTGGATATAGTTTATTTTTCCTCTTTGTATGCATCTAGAGAGAGGCCCCTTCTCACTTGTTGCAGATTTTTTCACAATAATCTTAGGATGTTTACTTGAATATGCAATTTTTGATCTTCTTAAGTTTACTTGTATATGCATTACTCTTTCCATGATGTATATGCTGAACCATATCTCTTTTGTTGAGATAAAATTTATTAACCTTGTAAACCAATATATTGGATAAAATACAGTTGTGGCAGTTACTAAAAGTGTGTTCTCTTAAACCTACATCTCTTTTGCATCATAAACAACGCATCAATATCACCTTATAACATTCATCCATATAGATTGCAAAACTCATCAAAAAAAAATTACTCCAATACAAAGGGATGAAAAGCTACTCGGACAAAATCACTGTACCAATCACTTCATACCAATTGCACCAATAATGGATTTACAAAGACACTTTAAAAAAAGTATTTGAATCAACTCTGAACAAGGGCTTGCCCACAAGGTACAAGACCAATGATCCACATATTTACACTTAAAAAATTAACATAAGATTTCCACGATGCCTGAAATTAAGTTAGAAAGCTCCTGGAAAAAATTCGTGTATAAGACTTTAACATCAATATTTTGGACCACATGATTGATGAAAAAAATGAGATGAGGATTGTAAGAATAACTTCATAAGGAGTGCTTGTGATGCCAAATGAAGGTGAACCTGGGAAACATGGAAACCAAAAAATTAAAAAAAGTTGAAGTTGAAGATAGAAGATGGGAGGGATGACAACCCAAAAACACTTGAAACAAGAGGTAAGGTACGCAAAGAAACAAGTGGTAATGTCATTGGGAGAGAGAAAGTGACAAAGCAAATTAAAAATTATAAGTCTGAGCAGCAAATTACAAAAAAAAATTAAAAGGAGCAGACGGTTATATTGAAATTTTGTATAGATCATATATAGGTCATATTAATGTTCTAATTTATGTTTTAGTGCATAAATGATATTAAGGTTGCATTATTTACACTCATGAATTTCTACACTTCCAATGGGTGGCATTCGACATCATCCATCTTCAAAACATCTCTTCCTTGATTTTGAAAACTTGTTTTCACTTAATTTTCATCTGCATTTTTAAGGCTGTCCACATTTGCTACATATAATGTTTTTTCAGATGATTCTGGAGAAATCAATTCTATAGATTTAGGTGATGCATCTTCTAAATCATTATTTGAGTTGGAAGGCCTGTTCTCACCGTCTCCAACAATATAACGATATTCAGCTATTCTTACACCTGCCTGTCTACGCTGTCGCTTATTAGCAATAAGATGCATAGCAACTTCCATATCAACCTGAGCATCCTTGCAATTTGGCTATATAAAAGTAAGTCACCAACATCAGTATTCTGTAGTATATATAGAATCAAAAAATATTGTTAGATTAGATAAACTAGTTTTAACAATACCTGCAGTTCTAATGCTTTCTTAGAGCTTTGGATAGAAAGCTCTGGCTCTCCAAAATTTAGCTGGGCTTGTGAGAGGGTCACCCATGCCTGCACAAAATCATTCACACATGCCTATCAATCATCCACAAACTAATCTGCAAAATTACTAAGCATTTAATGGCAAAAAGGGGAAGTCCAATTCATGTATGTGGCATCCATCCAATGCAAGTTTGACTCAATTCAGTTTGCGATAATACGATTTAATTATTCATATATGGAATCCTGTGTTTTAAATACAAGGTATATACTATATACAAAAAATGCACAAAATTCAACCGTTCAAGTAGAATTAAAATATATTGATAAATTGCCGATAAGGGTGTGGTTCGGTGGTCAAGTCGCTTGGTTGTAGTGATGGCCACCAGGGTTCAAACCCTCGCTGGGTCAAAGTGCTCGCAGGCCTTGTGCCTTTGCTGGGCCAATGCGCTCGCGGGTTTGGTAGTATATTGTGGTTTCTTGTACCCAATTCATAGCTCCAGTCAAAAGCGTTTACCCCTAATAATTTGGGTGCATTGCACCTTTTAACATATATATATCGATAAATCATACGACTGAAAACACAAATGACAATATAAGCACCAAAAAATAAATCTTAAAATCATGTTAAGTTTAAGAAGTGATTACATCAATGATTATGATTTGATGAGCACATGGTGATACTGAGAGGGGAGTGGAGGGGGAAGATGGGGGGTGTGGATCAATATATAACAATCTTTTACTTTTCAAAACTTATCCAATAACAATGAAAATATTCAAGTAAGCTCTAGCAATTAAGAACACAATGAGAACACTGATTTACGTGGAAACCCTTGCGGGAGAAACCATGGCAAAATATTGCTTATATATTATTGATTAATCTTCTTCTTCTTCTTGTAGGCTCCAACCTATTGGAGACTCCAATCTCCACTTGACAGAAATATAGGCTCCAACCTATTGGAGGCTTCAACCCCAACACAAACTAAGCTCCAACCCATCCAACCTATTGGAGGCTCCAACCCCCACACAAACTGAGCTCCAACCCAGCAAGAGGCTCCAACCTATTAATGGCTGGTATAGTTTACTTCTCTACATGATCTTCCTCTCATAAAACTATTTACCCCTTTCATAAATCTGACCACACACTTCCCTTCAAATTTGATCGCACACTTCCTTCCCTTACAAATCTGATCACACTTCCTTCCCTTCAAATCTGACCACACACTTCACACAATCCTTTCTTCACAAATCTAATCACACCCTTTACACAATGTTCTTTTCACAAATCTGATCTAACTTATGCACCAATTCCTTTCACAAATCTGATTACAATCATGCACAATCCTCCTTCCGCATATGATCACAAATATGGCTGTCTTCATTCAAATTTTCTGCTCTCTAATGATGTATCATTTGTACCATATTAACATCCTTTTATCTAATTAATATAAGTCTGATTTGTACTTTATTTTTCTGCTTTTTCTCTTTTCAATCTGCTCTTCGCATGAGATATATTTCATTTATTTCTTTCACAGATCTGATTTGAATATTGCTATGTATATACTCACAATTCTGATTACAAGAATGCACTGCTTCCACAAATATTTCTGCCTTAAGTTCTGCTCTAATCTCACTTACAAATCTGCTCTTACACCATCATGTATTGCTCTCTTCACAGCGTTAATACTTTCATTCATATATCTAATATTGATCTGAACTACTCTTCATACTTTGCTGCTCTCAATCTTCCTTTTCCTGCTCTACATCTGATAATAATGTTCAATAAAAAATGTTAACTTTCAAAGTGCCTCATCATAAGGGATGTATTGCTTCATGAAGGTCGGCTGTCTTTAATAAACTTTATTTCAAACCTTATTGAAGACGCCAACATAGGATTTATTTTCTTAATAGTGAGTCAGCCTTATTTAATTTGCTTTTATCTCTCTTTGAAGTCAGCCACAAAAAAAAACAAAATTGTTTTGTCTTGCATAAACACGGGTGTACTTTATGGATGTCGGCTAGGTTTACTAGTATGAGTAAACTTGATAAATATGATAAACACATTTTAAGCAAAAACTGTATTCTCCATTTGGGCGCTAATACAAGGAGATCAGCCACTTTGTTATCACTGATTTTTGGCCAGCATATACATCCTTCAAACATTATCATTGATTTATATTGATTTTTCATCATGCCTTTGACATCAATGACAATATGCTAGCAATCTCGGACTGCAAGTTCCTTCTTATCGTCATTCTTGGACTGTAAGATCTTTGACATTGATTAGTGGCCTTTGGCCAATCCGCTTGACATTAATGACATGTCTTCTTACCTTTGACATCAATTACAACCCTTAATGACTTTGTGCCTTTGGCATCAATGACAACATATTCTAACAAGATCAACAATGATCATTCATCATACAATATGAGGCCAACTGGCATAAAAACCAAGGATCAAATCAAACACAACAATATCATGCATATTCTAGCCAGTGGTCTCTCAAGTTTCACAAGCATGCATGAGAAGAGGCTTTGTTTATTGGGTTGCCATTGACAACTTATGCTTACCATGATGAACACTCATCATTCTTTTAGAGAGGAGCATAAAATTTGGAAAAGGAGTTTAGTCATCCGTATGAAGTTACGGGTGCTCAAGTTATTCCTAGATTTTGACAAAGTAGTTGGTCGCAAAAAACAAACTCAATTCCTCCGCCCCTTCACAATAAATAGCCCACTACTATATTGGTGATAAATACCACATTATAATAAGTGGTGGTGGTCTAAGCAAATATTCTAACTGAAAGTATACCAATGGTGTTGGCAAACTGGCTTCAAACAATTGTACTTGGGTCGTTTTCTTGGTGGCCAGCTTCACCCTTACTGCACACCTAAGGCAGAATCTTCCTCCTCGCTATTGACTATAATGAATTCACTAGCATGATACTTGGGATTCAAAATTTGTAAAAAGTGTGTGATTGAGGTTGTTCAACTTGTTTTCATATTCCAAGAAGTACAGATTTAACATGTCTCATAAATTACTCAAAATCAGCTTTTCTGACCCAACTCATTCATTATGTCTTTTGAATGTTTCAATCATGGTGACCATCTCGTCATATATTTCTACCGATGATCAAATATACAACAGGCTAAGAGAAGCTTAAACAAGACTGGAACTAGACAATCCTCATCAATCAAAAGGCTTTATTGCTAGAATCCTCTATATTTGACTGCCTATGAACTACAAAAACTTGATTAGAACAATGAGCAAAAACATCTGTTTGACATCTAAAAGATGCCTCACCAAGTGTTTCAAGGTATATCGGACCATAGCAGCAAAAATCGTTTGGGGAAAAAATTGGCAAATTAAAAGTATAAGATTTTTTGAAAAAATTGGATTAAAAAAAATGTATATTATTATTATATTATTATAAAATATAATATAGTACGATAATAATATATTATAATTATATTATATACTATTTTTTTTTTTTGATACATAAGCGAGTATTTTTTATTAATATTCAAAAGGAGTTACATGTTCTGTGTACAATCAGGTGCTTAGTCGAAGCACACATTTCCATCTAGCTAAAAAGAAGTTGCTTATCAAATTTGGGGTCAACCCATACAATCCTATCCAACCAAAATACAAAATGGCCTCATTCATCCTATGGCAAACACGAAAGGAGCCAAAATTTGGAACAAAGAAGCTTATACACCCACATTATTTTGCAAATAAATTCTAAAATCACCCACCTAGGCAAATTCCTACATTGGTTCCTTGTGCAATCATCTCCTCAAGAATCTGACGCCCTCCAGTGCCCAAGTCTTGTGCAACAGCAGGTCGTCCACCTTTAATATCCAGCAAGAAGGGTTATAGCCTAACCACTGCCCTCAACACATTGAGCAGGCCCAGATCCTTAGGCCTAGGTATTTTGGTTCTCGGTTGAGCAAAAGCCACAACCTCATCAAGACCTCCAAGCAGCTCCGTCTTCACCAGCTTTCTTGTTATTTGCAAAACTTCATCATTTGGTAGTTGGAGGTCCAACAATGCTGCAACCAACCAAGAAGAAATATCTGAATCCACCTGATACCTCTCATCCGCTACTAAGAAGTCGCGTCCCAACACCAACTTCACAGTGCCAAGCAATAAGAAATCGCTCTCAAGAAGAATTTGCCTCAATTTGAGTTCACAAATTTCACCCAGAAATGCCATTTTTCATTAGGAGCTAACTAGCCTTATAGGAGTGTCCATTACTCCACCCACAAAATGTTCCATACTGAAGCTTTGGCCATCGAAATCAATCTTTAAAGACCGATTCGCATGCGATAGGGCTTGCCAATTAAAGGCTTGTTAAGATTACAATCTATCCACACAGCCATTCCGGATTAAGAATACATCCCTTAGTCTTAACGCAAGGGCAGGGTCCAAGCATAATCAATGCTTCACCTTAGCTCCCACAGCTTGCTCACATGTTGAAGAAATAAGCTAGCATGAGTGAAAAGACCCTATAATAAATTATTCCAAACATCAAATCTGCTCGAGTGAAAAGGATGCAATAACAATACTCCTTTTAATTCTCTGCACTTGTCCCCAAACGAGGGGCATGTGGCCCACAGACAACACACCCACATGTCCCGTCATCGCAACATCTCCCAATTCTGGCTCAAGTGAGGTACACAAGATAGCGCCTAGGCACCACTTGTCCTTGTCCTGGAATTAATGCTGCCACTTGTCAACCCCGTGCTCCCCCCAATCTCAAAGACCAAGCATGGCTTCAGAGGGAGCATGTAGGCGCCACGTGGTCAATCACCAAAAACTTCCCACACTTCAACACCAAACCTTTGCAGCCCGTTTTTTCCCACACACCCTATCTTTACAAAGACCAAGAGAAAACTCTAGGGATGATGCCTTGGTGCCACATGTATACCACCCGATTCCACCTTAGCCATCTAACAGCTCATCCCCACCCACCGCAACTAAGACTCAAACATGGCACTGAAGTCAGGACCTTACTAGATTATGATGTTACGCATGGGAAAGAGGCAAATACATTTAATGATTAAAGGGAAAGGGGCTAAGTACATCGAAATCAAGAGATTTGATGGGGCCATGTCATATTACTTAGTTGGGAAGAAAAAGTGGCATGCTTTGTGGGTGCATTGGAATGGCTACGTAAATCTGCAATAGGTGTTCGGCGTTGGTAGAGTTTGCAGTAAGGTGCAAACGAAAATGGGGGGTATAGGAAAAGAGTTGAGCCAAAAAACTATGAGGTGCACACGAGGAATGATAAGGTCTGGAAGCAGATTGTAAGAGGTGGGCTGGTTCCATTTCTGGAAAAACTTCATGGGCCTGATACAATGGCCACGGACTACTTTGAGAAGAACTGGAACAATGGCGAAATAATTCTCTTTGGGAGAAAGGTGAAGCTAGATGGAAAAATTATAGGGGAGGTTACTGGAATGTCCACTGAGGGTGTGAAGTTTTATCGCGACAGAAGGTTTTCTGATGAGTCAGTCATCAAATTTCCTAAGAAGGATAAAGAGAAATTGAAACTGGTTAAAATTTCAAACAACTATTTCGAAATTGACACCATCAAGGCATTGTGGAGAAAGGTGCTTCATGTTATAATGGATTATATCACCCTAGACGGGAGATTCACCAGAGTTTATGGTCATCATTTTTCCATTCTTAACCACTTCCGCCATAAGGTACGGATTTCTCTGCCTCACCACCTATTATGTTCGTTGAGTAATAGCCTTGAGGACCATAAGAAAAATCCCAAGAGATACCCTATTCTTCATCCTGGTCTTATTAGGTTAATATATGAACACTATCAAAGTATGTCGGCTTTATCCAAACCTGTTGCCTCAACGGCATCTGAGGACTATGACACAGACAGTGGGGGTTCGGAGAATCAGCCTTACCAGGAAAGAATTGTTGAAGCCCACCCGTCCTTTGAGATGTCTGGTAAGAAAACCCAGCCTAAAAAATGCCAACTTGCTAAAGCTAACCCTAAGACCTACCCCGATTGCCCTGTCCCCTTAAAGAATCCTGTTCTCAAGGGCTCCCTGGCCAATAAGTTAGTTTCCTACTCTACAGATTCCTTGGAAGACAAAGCTGAGAACCCTGAAGCTAGAAGAAATTTTGTGCCCTCCCCTCTTGCCTCTTTCAGAGCTGATGGTACCAGATTTCCTAGCTCCCCCAACCCGGATGATGTTAGCCTCATATTAGACCGGGTTCAGTCTGGCGATATTCTTGCCTCTGCAAGAAATGGCATTGGTGACATTTTTCAGGGTTTTGAAATGGGCCTATCAAGAAATTGATGATCTTAATCAAAGAAATAGGGCTTTGTATAGCAAGTCGGAGGAGCTGGATTTGAACCTGGCCGCTCTTAGCAACGAAGAAGAAAAACAGAAAAAGAATAGCACTGAAACGGGAGAAGGTGACATTGAGGATAAGTACAAGTCTCTGGAAGCTGAAATGGTCAAAATTAAAAATAACATGAAAACTGTTGTGGAACAAAACCATAAAATGGCTAGGCACAATGCCATCATTATCAATACTATGTTTGAAAAGCTGGAAAAAAACGCAACAGGGTTCGTTGGTCATTGATCTGGAAGAGAACAAAGATAAAAGCAAGAACGAGGACCAAGATATTTCGAAAAGGACCCATGCCAACCTTAAAAGGAAAGCGCCTCCGACTACCCAGATGGTTCATATTTTAAAGAGGGGGGTTCAGGATATGAACGAGTTGGAAGCTGAAACTGCGGATTTATTAAAGGCCCAAATTTAGTTGTTGCTGATGTTTTGTCTGATTTTTTGGTTATGTGGCCTTCGCTGGCCTTTTTGGTGGCTGTGGACTTTTCTTCTTGTTGTTTTTACAGCCTTTTTGTTTTTGGTGTCTTTAACGATCTTATCTTTAGTTTGTAAACTTTGTGGTTTCAGGTCCTTGTAAAACCCGTTTTTTCCTCTTTCAAAAACAATACACTATTAGAGTAGTGATTTACAGTCAAAAAATGTTTACCCAATAAATGACATCTACTGTAGGATTTCTTTGAATGAACTAAGATAAGTTACCTATTAGAGCTAGGATGTGTATTTGGGGGGTCTTATTACGTATAGATTATTGTTTTGTGATAAATATGGGATTATTGTATGAACACAAAAGTTAGAAGATGTGATATAAAAGATAAGAGGATCCCATGTAGTCCTACTACATAATCTGAAACAGTGCCAAAAATTACAAATAAATAATTGTTTAAGAGGTGCATCATTTTTTAAAACTTGTGTCATTTCCTTTCTTGTTTGAAAATTTAGTCATAAATTCATCTTTGACGTTCAGTTAATTCATTTTTTATGAATTATAGTATAGGAAAGGCAGGAATTTAGACATTTCTACCTGATTTGCTCACTTTGATAATTGTCTACAGGTAGATGACATTTATGATCTCCATGCCAATACACACACATTCCTATAGTTGCAGGGGCCCAAATGAGAAATGAGGTCGTTGGTGATTCGCTTAATAAGGTAACTTCAAGTTTTCCATTATTGATGAATGAAAATGATATGGGAGAGCTACAGAATGAAATTATGTGAAAAAGATTGAACCTATGATAGATTTCAAATGGCAAATGAAATATCACTATGACTACTTTTTGCATGCCAAACAAAATTCATCAATTAGAATTCACTTGAGCTTACCTTCATTGCTAACAGTATAGCACTTCCCGTGTCTATTGCATGTTTACATTTATTGCAAATAGTGTCTAAATGCCTAGTGCTTACTGGGCTTGGAAAATCATTTAATCATCTCTTGTTAACTATTGGAATTCATTTTTTTCTGTTGTCTCCTATTCTAATTCCCACGTTGTACCTCTATATAAACTTGCAGAAATATTAACACCTCAAAAAAACTGACAATCCTTTAAAGGCTCTCTAATTTGCAATGTCATTAGAATGGAATATTTCCACTCTTGTCAATTAACTTCACTTCCTAATTCTCAATGATGTGACACCATCTTCTAGTGTCTCATCATGTTGCTGGATCTGCTTGGCATGGTTAGCATAAAACATTAGCAACAAATGGCCTATTCAATAGTTATACTTTATAGCTTGAATGTTTAGGTTTGTGCCTTCCTGAAATTCTATTTTTGGTGGGAAAAATCCTATCCTATCTCAAAGCTATTACTTTCTGTGAAACACTATGCCATTTATAGCTGACATTACTGATCCACAATGATGAGACTAACTTTAAACACAACTTGAATCTGATCAATGTGATTTTGTTCTAGATAAACTACTGATTTTTTTAATATTTTAATCATATTTTGAAGAAATTTATAAATTTCTTTTGATATATTTGGACTCCATCACTTTGTTAGGATATTAGCATGGTCTTCATGGATATCATTAATTCGTCGAATTCCTATGCAACTGGTGAAAAATCAGTTATTGAATTTGTAGGAAACAAGAGGGGAGGATAACATTTATACAGATATACATAAACAGAAAAACAATTTCAATTCATTCTTTTAAACACCATTACAAAGCATTCATTCATAGACAATTACAGTTACAAAAATTTCTATTTTTTATTGCTGCTATATTCAAATTAATGAACATATTACATTGAAAATTGAGTTTCATAAACTTTTTGAATGTCTAAACTTGAATTGTGATTTTGTGTATAGCTATGATTGTAAATACCATGTGTGTGTGTGTATTGCCATCCCCTACGATCCTGAAAAATGCCCCTTTGGACTGCCATCCTCAAAATGCTTCCCAGCTTTCCCTGCTCTCCCCTTTCCTGTCAATGAAATGCTGTGGAACATAGTTGATAAAAGTTTTAAGGTGCTTGTGTACTAGGTGACTACTCTTGCCCTTCCAACATAAATGAAGAAAAGTGTTATTAGTGTAATTGCTACTGAGGGACGACATTTTGAGATGTTTAAATCCAACACAGATCAATTCCAGAAATTAAAAATCTGATACATTCTCGTAAGTATTGAGAGATGGATTTCAAAACATCAATTTTTCTTATTTTTCTGTATTCATGGTTTTATTGTAGTCGGGCAATGCCAGGAGCTTTAAAAGCATAAAAATTGCCTAGCTTCATCTAAATCAATGCTGAAGTGTACTCTTAAAAGGTTATTTAAATCTGTTTATTGAGAAGTTGCTATATACTCTGGTCCTACTCAATGCCATTTTATCCTTGATCCTGTTTAGGCCAATTAAATTTCTTTTAGTGGCTTTCCTTTTTTTGGCAGGGACACGTTTACAACACATCATAATTTTAACTATCATGCCATGCAAAAGCTGTAGGCATGAATATGGTAGAACGACTCAATAAGTAAACCTATTCATTGATACCTTCAAAAGTTCAAAGCATGCTTCATGGATTGGAAACCAATATGCCACTTTTAAAGTAAATACACCATCAAATATGTACTCTGACAAACTCTCGCAGACTTAAACTTTCTTGATAGAGTGTAAGTGTGCAATATTATTTAGAATGCACACGTAAAATTTTGCTCTGCTAGGACATCATGTTGTTTTATTATAATACATTGACATCAAAATTTTGCTCAGGCAACCTCAAATTGTCCCACATTAAATTCCAACTATATGAAATAAACTTTCCATAGTAGATTTTACTTTGAAAAGGCTGCATACATAACACACCACAACGAGATCATCTTGAACCTTCAACTAAATTATTTTTGTTTTGGCATGTTCAGAACATTTGAACATAAAAGGAATGGCAAGAATGTTAGTTGAATTCCTGATTAAGGTTGATAGAGCATATTCTATTCAACTTTTTTAATAAACTCAAGTTGCAATGAAGTGAAACAAGACATTTAGTCTGTAAATTGCAGGAAGTGGTTGCAAGAAAGTGCAAGATGAATCTTATAATCAAGTCAACTTACAATAAGTTGCAGAAATATTCTGTACATGAGACTTTTTGGAGGATAGTGTAGGAATTTGATGGGTTTTTTTCTTTTTTTTGCAGGTAAATTGTATGAAGATCAAGGCTTATACAAAGAAGCTCTCGTAGCCTTTTCAAAAGCTCTAGCAGTTGAACCTGATCACGTACCAAGTCTGATTTCGACAGCTGCAGTCCTAAGAGAACTTGGAGAAAAGTCATTACCTGTTGCCAGAAGTTTTTTGGCAGATGCTCTACGGTTAGATCCAACCAATCACATTGCCTGGTTCAATTTGGGGATGGCCCACAAGATGGAAGGTTCCAAGCAGGAAGCAGCAGACTACTTTCAAGCTACATGTGTACTAGAGCAATCGGCACCTGTTGAGAAATTCTGCTGAATTTCTGACATCTTTGACACACAGTATTATCTGTAGAATTTATAGACCTGCAATATTAAATGTACGAGAGATGTAATGACAATGGAGGATTCAACATGATTAAAGCGGTTCTTCATGCCTTGGTTCAAGGATTGTGAGGGTTGCAAAGAATATCTCTATGAAGCCTTCTTAACACTTATGTTGGATGTTTCTCTGACAGCAGGTATTAAGGACAACATTTAAATGACAAAGAACATGGCAGATAGGAGAGTGATAGTCATCACAAGTGCAAGGAATACCATGCCTGGACTGTGCAAGTCAACCATTCAAAGGACAGTCATATGTTACCATAATGCAAAGAGAAGCCTAATAAAGAGGCAGAGTTATATAATGTAAAGTGCCAATATCATAGTGAATAAGTGTGCAGTTAGGGGTGTTTTGGGTTAATGCACAGTTACCAAACACCAAGGAAGAAGACATGATAATGCCCATGTATTGACAGTCATAAACTAAACACTTTTGCATCGATAGAAGACAGCTATTAGCTATGATGGTTTCAGATCTTGAGGGATGGCAAGATTAGAATGAAAGTTGCAAATATCACCATGCAGTTAGAATAATCACAGAGGTATAGACACTGAGGGCAGCCTACAGTAAGAGCAGTGGAGGATAGTCTATGACAAGGTTTCAAGTGACAGTGAAGTTCACTATTGAAGAAGGCAGCAATCA
The DNA here is from genome assembly GCA_007258455.2 of Sequoia sempervirens. Taxonomy (NCBI): domain Eukaryota; kingdom Viridiplantae; phylum Streptophyta; class Pinopsida; order Cupressales; family Cupressaceae; genus Sequoia; species Sequoia sempervirens. Next base: position 616,474,366 of record VDFB02058242.1, on the reverse strand, counting down.
CCCAGGATTGCTAGTATAGGGACAGTCTGTAGGTGATTGGCATGACTGTGATCTCATTAGGGTCCTTTACTGCTGGTGAATGAGAAGCAAAAGGAAGACAGTGGCAGGGTTTTTAGGTCAATGAGCAATCGTAGAACAGTCATGATGTGAAAAGATAATGTAAAACATGACAATCATCAAAAGAATTTGTGAGGAAGATCTTAATTGCTAGAGGAGAGCACAGTCCACAAAGGGCAGTGAGCTATGACAGTGTGAAAGAGAAGTAAGATAAGATGGTACAATCATGAGTATATTATCAAAGGATAGTGACCTAAAGTTGGATTGCAAGCAGATGAGTGATATATCTAGTGACAGTAACCACTAATGATAGATTTAGTTCACGACAGTGACAGTCACGAGATACAATCTATGCATGGACACTGAGAAATATGGTTTGATGTCTGTAAACTGGATAGATGAGGAGTTAGTGGTTCACTATGATTCTTAGTAAATCAGTTGGCAAGAAAGGGTTCATAAAGTTAAAGGCATAAAAGCCACAAAAGACAGTGATCTTTAGATCCTTGAGCATGTGATAATGTTTTCAGCCAAATAACATGAAGGAAAGAGTATACAGTATGTAAAGACTATACAAGTGGTCATGAAGAAAGGATTGACACAAAAATGTTAATCTTTGTGAAGTAAAATAGGTCAGTCTAGAGAAAAGGAGGACCATGGAGAAAGGATATGATAGACAGTGAAGGATAATGTTTTAAAGAGATTCCAAGGCAGATAATGCTCCAAAAAGAAGAATGATGCAAGGTGGTTGGAATAGTAGTAGATCTTCTTCATATGCAGAGGATAGCAGAGATCAAACTCACATGCACAGAACAGTTAGGAAGAGCTATGTAAAATGTATAAGCCATGGTAAAGATAGCATTGTTCTAGTGACAATAATATCCAAATGATGGTAGTATCATAGGCAAATCTCCACGCTAGTCAAGGCCTTAATGCTTAAAATCCACACCTGGATAAGGTTGAGGAGGTTGAAGAAGTCAAATGACGTGTGTATTTCCATGACATGGCTATTTGAAGGTGTTTGTTGCATTTATGAAGCAGTTGATGGTTGGATACATTGGTAATAAGCTGTTGAACAGTTAAGGGCTACTTTTGGGGCAGTTAATGACACTTTTCAAGCATCTTATGAAAGCAGTTTCAAATATCTAGAAGGAAGTTTGACCAATTACCCACCTATCTAGCAGATGAGAGACAACAGTTGTAGATATTTAGGCGTGGAAGGAAACTTTTGGAGTCTTTTAAGCTGCTAATGAAGGTTGAAAAGGTCAACATTTCCCTTCTCCAACACCACCAAGGAGTTTTCAGTTGTCAAAAGCATGATGAAGGCAGTTTCAAGTGCCCAGATGAAAGGAAGGAGTTAGCAACAGTTTTAAAAGAGTCATTTAATTGTCATTAGATGCTGTCCTACATTCTCTCCAATGTAGGATAGGCAAAAAGGAAGCTAGGCTCACTTTTTTAGTTAGTTCTTACTTTTGCTGTTGTATGTTGTAACCTTTTTAAGTTCTTCTCAGCGAAACATTGTACTGTAACTCAAAAACTAGTCTTTGAGACTGAAGAAATTGATGTAATTTTTCAAATTTTGAAGGCAAATCAATTATTTTCAGACTTGTATTTGCTATAAAAACACTTTTTCTCAATAAAATTCAATATTTTTGCCTTCTTAGAAACTGTTTCATTATGTGCAAATGGATGATTGATATGTTTTTTCTGTGTTTTATGCTAAAACCTCAAAAGCATTGTCTCATTTCCATCACTTTTAGGAAGAAATGTATGTATCATGCAGGTCATAGATTATGCTACTAAAGTTAGAACTCTTTATTTGTGAAAAGTACTTGATTTTCCTTTTAAAGCTTACAAACTTTTCAGCTTTCCTATGAAACACTTATGCATGAACATGTTAGCCCTTGAGTTGTGCAAAAACAAACTGAAAAACTAGAAACATTGAACGTTGAAAACCAAACTAAAAAAATATTTAAAATAAATTGTTTATTTTTTTAATACATTTTTTCATATTGTCTCTAGAGAGATAATATTTGGGATTAAAGACATACAGTCTCTAGAGAGACTGTATGTCTTTAATCCCAACTATTGTCTTTAAAGAGACAAAAGTGAAATTGTCTCTAAAGATACAAAAATATTTTTGTTTCATATTGTTTTTACAGAGACAATTTTTTAAGACAATAATTTGAGACACTCACTTAAAGACAATATTTAAGACAATACACAATTTTTTTGTCTTAAGTTAACACAATTTACTCAAAAATTGTCTTAAACCCCCCCTCTATGTAATAGTGTGTTCAACTATAATTGCACAGGTATGGATGTGAATTCTATTTATTTGCAATAAAAATTGCCTATACAATGAGCATATGCTGATTATTAAAAACTAAAAACCACCCCCAAGAAATCATCATAACAAAATATACTCAAGTTTTTGTTAAGGACTTGGAAGTGATCTCCTGTTACTGAAAGCTAAAAACTGTCTTTTGCCATGCTAATGCTGCCTTTCCTGCCTGGCATGTGAATGAGAAACGATAGTGTTAACAAAAGTCTCTTATGAAGGCTTCCTTTAGATACAGTTCATGTTTGTTTTGTACATTTTTTATGTACTTTCTGTAATTATAGTGCAAGATTGTTTCAGTATTATGCAATTAATTTACATACTATTCTGGGAGATTTGGATAAGTTCCCTCATTAAATTGTTTCTTTACCTGTAAGCTAAGATCTTGCTATAAAAAAATTAATGTTGTGTGCTACATGTCATCCAACAATATCATGTTACAATTTTTTTGAATTTCCAATGTTATTGTATGGCAATAGTTTTGCTTTATTTTGAGTTAATTAGTTTGAGGAGGTTCTTCATTATTATATTCCTCTTGAGACAGTTGATCTTTGCTTTTTGTAAACCATAGAATGTTTGTTTCCCATAGATTTGGCTTATTGCTTGTGGGCATGTGGCTAAGTCTTTGAGAATGTTTATAGACTTATATTTGTGTTGTTGTTAACAGCTCAAATTGCTTTGGATAGTGTCTAAATATTAGTTTATCATTTTTCAGATCAAAAAGTGGATTCATGGAGGAGAATGGATCATAAAACTGATAGTTCTCAGCAGATACAGACAGAAGAAAAAGATGTCGTTTCAGCTGAAGCAACTGTGCTTTCTGATCTTTGTGGTCCAGGTGAATGGATGCCAATGGCAAAGCTTCACTCCGAGGTAAATCCTTTTTCTCCCATGTCTATGCAATTGGATGAAGCTTTTTTTGTACGTTGTAAGCCAAAACACATCCTCAAAGTTACATGGAAAATATGATTTGAAAGCACAAAGGACATAATGATGGCAACAGACAATTTGAGGATGAAAAGTTTTTATGACAAAATTCTATAAACGTGACAATTTTATCACATAATCCCAATATTAAACCTAGGACAAATTAATGTTATCCATGCACTATAAGTCTATAATGTTTAAATGCTGAAATGGATTCAAAAGTATTTGTTGTGGCTCTATAATGTTGTAACTGCAGTAGCCTTATTGTAGAATAAAAAACTAATGACACCAGAAAGCTAGGGGAGTACGAGCAAGGAAAAACTATAGAATAAATGAGTTGTTAATGTTTATTTTCTGGATCTATGAGTCCAAGATAATTTTCATGGATCTATTTGGTGCTAATCATGGGGTGGGCCAGAATAGCTTAGGTTAGTAAAAATCATAGTGCATCCATGCCAATGTCAATTTTATATACACTGGATGGCCAATATGGAACCCTTTCCAGGTGGACCTGATAATGATAAGGCCCAATGTATATAAAAATTTACCATTGTATTAAAACTCAACGTAACAATCTTAACATAAATTAGAACTTTAAAACATTTAAATTATATATAATGTAGGTTTCTTATCTGCCTGATGCTTTATATTAGAATACAAATAGGAGTTTATTGCCGATTAAGATATCTATGATACTTCTGTTGATAGTGTATTAGTCAAGTGCCATGGAAACTGTTTGAGCAGTCAATGTCTGTTGGTTTTAGTTCATAAGAGAAATCATTTCACAAAAATTGAATTCTAAATAATGATTGGCTGATTATTTTTATTTTATTTGCTTTCTATTGGAATTAATAATCTTGAGCGCCAACCAACTGCATTTAATGCAGGGTCAGAAGAGATTCATTTTGGATTGTTCCCCCCATTTGTTGTGTCAAACATAAGCTGCTCTAGTTAATGTTTTTGGCAGCTAATTAATTCTGGTGATTGAATTTGAAATTGAGCGGCAGTTTTTGAAAAGGCAACAAAGACAAAACAAAGGAATGTTCAATGGTAGAAAAAAGAGGAGAAGAACAAAGAGGGAATGTTTAACAGAACAAAACAGAGGAAGGAGAAGAAGAATCTGTAGCAACAGAAGATATTGTACAGAGTGCAGAGCTCCAGTGCTCCGGAATATTTGTAGTAGCAACACAGAGCAGTAAACAGAAAGCTCGGTTGCGTCAGAATTTAGGCAGTTTGTTGTATGAAGGAAATACAAAGCCATAGCTCTGATTTTTGTATGTAAACATTTTTTAATGTAATTTTTGTGTATGAATGAAATAGAAAATTTATTCCGCCTCCTTGTTTTGTCTCCTTTGGTTTGTGTGTTCTCATCTTTTCCCACTTTAGTTGGGATTCTTTTTCCCATCAGTTTGGTATCAAAGCCATGTCTTTTAAAGCCCTAGAGTTTTCTAGGCATTGAAGAAAATACCTAGATTTTTTCTAGGTATTTGTAGTTTTCCCCCCATTTAGCAAAATGGCTGGAGGAGATAATAGGATTTGGCAGCAACCACCTATGTTTGATACTAAAAACTATGACGTCTGGGCAAACAAAATGACAACTATTTTAGTTGCAAATAATTTGTGGGAGTTAGTAGCAAATGGGTTCACATATGTGACTGACCCAAATGCATTTACAGCATTGAGCAATCCTCAAAAGAATTAGTTGAAGGAGACAAGAAAAAATGATGCTAATGCCCTCAGTTTGATTGAGGCAGCCTTGACAGAGGCTATTTTTTCCTGAATAGCAGCAACTAGTTATGCAAAAGAAGCATGGAAAATACTTCAAAATAGTTACAAGGGTACTGACAAGGTGAGGCTAGTGAAACTTCAAATGCTAAGGAGAGATTTTTAGACCCTGCAGATGAAGGAAAGTGAGTCCATTTCAGATTTTCATACAAGGGTTTCCACCTTGATTAACCAGTTGAGGATAAATGGAGAATCAATGGAAGAGCAGAGGATTGTGGAGAAAATCCTCAAAAGTCTACCCTCAAAGTTTGATGCAGTAGTGATTGCCATTGAAGAGGTAAAGGACCTCTCAAAAATGACACTTGATGAGTTAATGGGTTCACTTCAAACCCATGAGCAGCGGCTAAATAGATCCGCTCCTTCCCTAGAACAAGCCTTCAAAGCCTAAGGAAATGTGAGAGGAAGGGGAAGAGAAAGAAATGGCAGAGGAAGAGGTCAAAGGGGCTGAGGCAGAAGCAACTCTGAAAGAGGAGGCTCAAATAGTCAAGAGGAGGCCAATACCTCCCAATCGGACTTCCAAAATACAAAGAAGAATAGAAGCTCAAATCAGAGGTTTGATAAGAGAAATGTGTAGTGTTACTGCTGTCACAAGTATGGTCACTATGCAAGTGAATGTAGGAAGAAACAACATGACTAGGGAAGTCAAAATGCAAATGTGGCCGAAAGTAATCAGTCAAATGCCTTCATCATGTGCAACATTGTTGAGCAAGAAAATAATGAGGTATGGTTTTTAGATAGTGGATGTAGTAACCACATGAGTAGTAATGAGAGTTTATTTTCTTTCATTAACAAAAATGTCAAGTCTGAAATAAAAATGGGGAACAATGAAATAGTTCCAGTTGTGGGAAAGGCGTCTATTATGTTTCGAACCAAGCAAGGTGAGAAGAAGAAGATTGACAATATATATTTTTCCCCTAGTATAAAGCACAATCTCATGAGTATTGGACAACTGATCTAAAAAGGCTACAAAGTGTTGATGGAAAAGGGTGAATGCATCATGTTTATGAGAAAGATGGAAGCAAGAAAATAGTTACAACAGTGTCAATGAAAAAGAATAGAATGTTTCCTTTGAGTTTAGAGAGGTGTTTCTTAGTTCAGTCCGCAGCTACAACTCCTAGGCATGAAAAATGTACAGCAGTATAGCAGCAAGCAGCCCTCAAGACAGTCATTCAAGACCCCTCCAAGCTTTGGCATCTCAGGTATGGACACTTAGGCTATGTTGGTTGAATATTTTGTCAAAGAAGGGTATGGTTAGAGGTTTGCCAATCATTGTAGAGCCTAGTGGTAGATGTGAAGCCTGTATTTTAGACAAGCAACATAGGCAGCCTTTTCAATTAGGCAATTCTAGAAGGGCAAGAGCACCATTAGAGCTGGTGCACACTGATTTGTGTGGCCCTATGCAAACAATTTCTATTAGTAAGAGCCAATATTTTATGACCTTCATAGATGACTACAACTGTAAGACATGGGTTTATTTATTACAACATAAATCTGAAGCATTTGAAAAGTTTAAAGTGTTTAAGGCCTAGGCTAAAAAGGAGAGTGGACATTTCATCAAGGTCCTAAGGTCAGATAGAGGGGGAGAGTATACCTCCAATCAATTTGTGAATTTTTGCAAGCAACATTGCATTAAGAAGGATCTAACAACGACCTATACTCCACAGCAAAATGGAGTAGAACCATTGTGGAGATGGCAAAAAGTATGCTTAAAGCCAAAAGACTCCCAAATGAATATTGGGGTGAAGCTGTAACAACAGTAGTATATTTGATAAATAGAAGTCCTACAAAGACAGTTTGTGACAAGATTCCACAAGAGGCATGGAAAATATGCAAGTGGACAATTGAGCACTTGAGAGTGTTCGAGTGTGTGGCATATGCACTTGTGCCAAAAGAAAAGAGGAAAAAGTTGGATGACAAGGGTGAAAAGTGTATCTTCATGGGCTATAGTGAAGAATCCAAAGCCTACAGGTTGTATAACCCAGTTGCCAAGAAAATAGTTATCAACAGAGATGTAGAGTTCTTAGAGAATGAGTCATGGGATGGAACCGTGGACAGCAATATGGGTATACCTGTCACAATACCCTTTGAGGATGAAGAAGCTCTAGAAGTTAGGATCACTGGAACTCTACGGCAAGGTAATAGTTTAGAAAACAATAGCAGCTTCGAAAATTTTCAGCAGAGCAGTTGCTCCAGAAATTTATAATAGAGTGAAAATTCTGGCACTCAGTCTTCTTCATCAGTCCAGCAGTCAAGCAGCTTCAGAAATTCTGACCCTAGGCTTACATCATTGATTACACGAAAGACCAAGAGTCTAAGGGAGACCTACCAAAATGAAAGGTATGATGAAGAGTTTGATGAAAGTATGAATTTTGCATTATTTTCTCATAATGATCCGGTTTATTTTGAGGATGTTGTGAAAAAAAAGAAATGGTGTGAAGCTATGGATGAGGAAATAGATGCAATAGAGAGAAATAGAACATGGGAGCTAATTGATTTGCCTCCCAACAAGCAATTCATTGGAGTAAAATGGGTCTATAAGACCAAGAAAAATATCGATGGAAGAATAGAGAGGCATAAAGCAAGGTTGGTTGTTAAGGGATACAAATAGTAATCTGGAAGAGACTATGATGAGACATACACACCAGTTGCAAGGCTAGAAATAGTGTGGGCAGTCTTAGTAATTGCAACCCAACACAAATGGAAAGTATTTCAAATGGATGTAAAGTCAACCTTCTTGAATGGAGTGTTGAAAGAAGAGGTGTATGTGGAGCAGCCACCTGGTTATGAAGTTCTAGATCAAGAAAACAAGGTATACAAGCTGAAGAAAGCTCTTTATGGGTTGAAGCAAGCACCGCGGGCATGGTACACCAGGATTGACTCATGTTTGTTGAGCAATGGCTTAGCAAAAGCGGTAGTGAGCCCACACTCTACATCAAGGCAGCCAATCTCTACATCAAGGTAGCCAATGGTGAGATTCTTATTGTTGTTTTGTATGTAGATGATTTAATTTTCACTGGAAATAATAATATTTTCATTGTTGATTTCAAAGAGGCAATGAAAAATGAGTTTGAAATGATAGACCTAGGTTTACTAAAATATTTCCAAAGCATAGAGGTCCAACAAATAGAGCATGGCATCTTCATTTCACAAAAAAATTATGCCAAACAAATTTTGAAGAGATTTAGAATATTGGACAGCAAACCAGCCCCAACTCCAATAGCTACAGGTCTGAAATTAAGCAAAGAGGACAACAGCAGTGATGTTAACCCAACCCTCTACAAGAGCATGGTTGGAAGTCTCATGTATTTAACAACAACAAGACCTGATTTGAGTACACGATAAGCTTGATTTCTAGGTTCATGGAGCAAACTAAGGATGCACACTAGCAAGGAAGGAAAAGAATTCTAAGGTATGTCAATGGCACGAAAGGCTATGGCATTATGTATAGTGCCTCCAATGAGTTTTAGTTGGCTGGGTACACAAAAAGTGATTGGGTAGAAAATATAGATGACAGGAAGAGCACATCGGGATATGTGTTCCACATGGGTTCAGGAGCAATATCATGGGCATCAAAGAAGCAGCACATAGTTTCTCTCTCCATAGCTAAAGCAGAGTACATAGCAGCAAATGGAGCAGCATGTCAAGCTATTTAGCTTAGAAGAATTCTTGCAGACTTGAATGAGGAGCAAGATGTACAACCATATTTTGTGACAACGTGTCTTCTATTGCCTTGACTAAGAATCTCGACTTTCATGGACGAAGCAAGCACATTGAAATCCACTACCATTTCATAAGGGAGTTGGTGGAGCATAGAGAGATTGAACTTCAGTACTGCAGATCTAAGTAGCTGTTTGCTAATATTTTCACAAAGGCATTCAAAAGACTCCTTTGAACGCCTAAGAGATAGGTTGGGCATGATGGAATGCTTCGGAACTTTAGTTTTAGAAACTTAGAAATACGCCATAAATTTGAACAGGTCCAGGCAAGATAGCTCCAAAACACATAACAAGTACAAACAAGATAGCTCCAAAAATTTTGCTCTGGAAAGACATTGCTACAGAAATTTTGCTCCGGAAAGACAGTGCTCCGAAAATTTAGCTTTGGAAATTTCAAATGATGATGGAAAATAGAAAGGCTCAAGATTAAGGGGGAGTGTTGGAATTAATAATCTTAAGCGCCAACCAACTACATTTAATGTAGCGTCAGAAGAGATCCGTTTTGGATCATTCCCCCCATTTGCTGTGTCAGACATAAGTTGTCCCAGTTAATGTTTCTGGCAGCCAATTAATTTTGGTGGTTGAATTTGAAATTGAGCGACAGTTTTTTAAAAGGCAACAAAGACAAAAAAAAAAAAAGGAATGTTCAACGACATAAAAGAGAGGAGAAGAACAAGGAGGGAATGTTTAGCAAAACAAAACAGAGGAAGGAGAAGAAAAAACTGTAGTAGCAAAAGATATTGCACAGAGTGTAGAGCTCCAGTGCTTCGAAATATTTGTAGCAGCAACACAGAGTAGCACACAGAAAGCTCCGTTGCGTTAGAATCTGGGCAGTTTGTTGTATGAAGGAAATACAGAGCCATAGCTCTAATTTTTGTATGTAAACATTTTTTAATGTAATTTTTGTGTATGAATGAAATAGAAAATTTATTCTGCCTCCTTGTTTTGTCTCCTTTGGTCTGTGTGTTTTCATCTTTTCCCACTCTAGTTGGGATTCTTTTTCCCATCACTTTCTGCTATATCCTTATGAGTACATTTTTGCAAAGATCAAAGCATGGCAGAGAAGATTGAATAGTGTAAAGAACCTCCTTAATGGCATTTTCTTTTTGCATTTTTAGAGTCTTTGCTACCATGTCTTAAACACAAACCCTTAGAAGGCATGTAAATTTAAAAATCATCTTAGAAGCTCAGTTTTTCCAATCTTCTTGATGCTTTGATTAGAGAAATTTATTGTTTCTCTTGTGGAGGCAGCAGTACTAAGGGAAGCCATTGGGCTTTTAGATTATAAAAGCACTCGGAAATTGCTCAATATACATTTGATTATCAAGGATAAGCATGGTTTCTGGCAAATAAACTTTGTCATGTGTAGATTGAGTTTGCATTTTTGTCATGTTTGGACAAGTAACCATGAATGCATAGATCTCATGATGTCAATGAAGGTCCAAAAGTTGCATGATGCTTTAAGCTATGGAAAATGAATGCTTTACTTTGGAACAAAGTCAGCACAACCGGTTTTTTAGTTTTACTTTGTTCTTAGTAGCATTTTAATTTCTAATTCTATATTTACTTGATACACCCACAAATTTTATGAATTCTAATAGTGTTGGAGTACATCTAATTTGTCTAATTCCAAAGTGGCAGCTTGTTTGTTAATTGGATTTTGATTCTTTATGGGATATCTTAATCCATGCATTCAAATCATCATCAAATCTTATTTATTTCAAATTATAGGCAAGAGTTCTATGTTCTGTAGATGGTTTTACAATCATACTGTTTTAAAAATTCTCATTTTGCATAGCACTTGTGTAATGTCCCCTTTTTGGGATTGCTCCAAGTCTTGTCCTAGAATCACAAGCTTGATGTAATTAGGGTTGTAACTCACCACTTAGATGCTATAAATAGAATAAGTCTCAATTTTAGGCCTTCTCTATTCTATTTATATCCTTATATTCTGAAGAATATTCATTCATATGAATCCATTGGTGTGATTTCCTTAATTGCTTCCTAAGTTACCAGCAAATGACTTGTTTTATTTCCTTTATTCCCTTTCCTTTCCAATCTGAGTTAATCCCTTTTTTCTTATAAACTATGTTCCTTATGCTTGGATAGTAGTCACGGTCTACACTCATTTCCTCTTGTCATAGCTTGTTGTTCTTGTGCATTCAATCTCCATTTATATATATATTTTCAATCCTTTTAACTATGAGATTGGCCTTAGACGATATGGTAGATTTGACATACTATAAACATGGAAAATACCGTTTGACATATCTTTTATACCTAATTAGCATATAATGATTAATCCTATTAATTTCTACATTGACTATACGACCCTTGTAGATGATCAAGTGGCTCCCTTGTTCACTGTTTCTGTAATAGTTTTCCTTTAGATCATGTGCATTAATAGATGGTTGTGCGCTTGATATCTTTTGATGAAATATGCAGCCAAAATCGATGACTAATTGTTCCATGATCTGTTGTTTAGAATCTAATGATACTATGTTTCCCAATCGATACCCTCTGCTCTTATTTCTACATCATATTTATATCGTATTGCTTGAACCGAAAGGAAGTGTCTCTTTGAAGAAAGACGACCTTTAGTCAATAGATTCCTATTATTATTGATTGTTTGAAATACTTAATTGTTCGCCTTCTTAATATATTTGTTTATAACATAGGCAATTATAATATGTTCATTGGTATATCTTAATCTTTTTAAGCCCTTTGATTGCTCCATGTATACAATCGTTGTTTCTTCACACACCCAATTAATTCTAATACACTTGATGTTTTCTAATGCTCCACGGTTCTATATCAATGCATCTCTTTTGAATGACAATTGAATATAAACCCGATATCTTCCCTCCAAATTCGTGGCCCCTTAGAATATTCCTTAATGCTATTACAACATTACTATGGCGCTACGATTTCACTATATAGCAACTTAGGAGTAATGCTACCCCGATTGTGATATTGGAGTCGATAACTTTTAGGCCATTTGCCATTTTGGGAATCATCTTTGATCATCATGGAATAACTGTGACTTGCAAAGAATGGGAGGTCAATGCTATTGATGATATAGCATCGGGACTCATCCTTACATTGATTTAATAAATAATTAAATATAGCCATGGCTATTTAATTATTTAATTGGAGCCGACTTTTGTGAAGAGGCGCTCCCAATTGAAATTGTAATCATCTTGACCTTTCATCATGAAGATTCATGTTGATTGATATCGAACTATATAAAAGCAAGGTGCTTCCACTCATTTGATTATTTCAATTATTCACAAGAAGTTCACATATTTTTGTAGGTGATTATCTTATTCAGCAGATCAACATATTCAAGAGTTTGACAATATAAAGAAGACATTATTGTTTGTGTTGGCATCTAGAGAGGTGCATTCATATTAATCATCAGATTGTAAAAGCGAGTTGTTGCTCATTATTCAATAAATAGTTGATATATTGTTGTTGGGTTTTTTACCCTTGAGAAGGAGGGTTTTCCTAGGGTATCTTGCTGTGTTATTGTGTTCATTGTTTCATTTTTGTTTATTGCAAATCTGATCTTAAAAACTAACATGGTATCAGAGTAGGTTTAAGAAAAGACGTGATCAGATTGGTGTAAGCAGAGAAATCACATTCTACATAGAAGACAAAAGAAAGTTCACTATACAAAAGTGTACAGATCGTGGAAGCCACACTTGAAGGATTTGATCGTCTAAAGGAGATTGCCATTTCACCATGTAGAGAGCTCGCGTTTTGCCTATTTGTCTCCTAGATGTCCGACGCAACTGCAAGGGTGGGGGAATTAGTGGTGATTAAGGGAAACGCATTCTGAAAGGAATCGAACTTGCTTCATACTCCTGCTGTGGTATTTAGGAAATTGTTGAAAGAAACGAATACCATCTGAGAAGTGTTTCGTAAAGAATCTCCCGACATTGCCGAAGAGAATTGAGGTGTCGATAGTTTTGAAACCGAGCTATAGTGGTAGCAAGAAAGGCATAAGGAGTAACGGAAAATTCGGGAAAAGACTTCAAGATTGCCGACTTCAAGTTCCTATTGTCGTTTAAAAGGAAGACAAAGGGAGTTGTGATTCAGTATGAGCGCAAACTTAATGGGAAGAACACCGAACAATCGGGAACTATGAATGATATTAACGAGAACTTGGATGCTCACCCTTAATATTGTAGAGCCGTCAATCTTTAAGAGGAATTCCGATATATCGCTGGGCATTCGATTGTCACTGGAGCAGAAGCACTTATATATATATATATATTAGAATGATATAAGATAAATCAAGAAGTCCTATGCGTATCATCAAGATGGGGTCCTTTGTGCTTACCTGCTTCCTTTTTTTTGCTGGCTGTGATAATCTACTGATGGCTTATTGAATGAGTATCACTGCTTGAGATGTCTGGTGGAGAACACGTCTTCTTGGTTGCCGACTAGAGCAGAGGAATGCATTCAGGCTGGTGATTCGACGGGCATTCTGTCGAGTTGTTTCCTGTATTGTTGCTTCTTGCATATTGGGTGCTAGAGTATACGGGGGTGTCATGGAGAGGATTTGGAATTCGTTGATGACAAGAGAGATCTAAAGAGAAACTGTGGACAAAGGGAAGTGATAGTAATTGCTTGATTACAAAAGTCTACTCACATTCGCCATAGTTGGGGACTTGGCTCATACTGTGTCGCATTTCAATTCATCTATGTGAACACTACTAATTCAATGCACCTTCTGTGTGTAGCAGAGGTGTTAGCTTGCTTGGAGGATTGCTATTAATATTATGCTGGCAGACTATTTGGAGACTTGCTTGTAGCCCTCCTATTCTCCTATTCAAAGGATTCTAAAATAAGGATTTGATAGTGATTGTGATGCTGGGTCCTTGAATTCTACAGAGGGATGGTCTAAAGGAGTCTACAATGGAAATTCGTGAAAGCCTGAAGGCATATCTGGCATAGGACTTCTCCACAGGAGATATGTGAGAAGGAACTGTTGTTTCTGTAGGCTATACTAAGCTGAGTCAGCATTTAGGAACAAAATTAATACAGATCTCAAGAAAGATAAGTGTAGACCTGAAAAGCGTTTAAGTGTAGCACTTAAGGAGATTCTGATTTCAACGAGATAAGTATTCTTTTGTTTATATTGTTTGAAATCTGGGGTAAAATTCAGTATGTTGAGTTGTGCAGATCTGACATCGTTTATTTGGATCGTGTGTGATTAGTAAAGATCGTGTTTTCTCTTGAATAGTGATCATTGGGATAAGATCCTTTGGAGATACCAATTATTCATTGCAAGTTGTTTCATGCTAGTTGTGAAGATTTCTGAGTGTGACTCTGAAATAAAAGGAGAACTACAATTTCAATTGTGATTGGTTGGTCACATCGATATCATTCTCTATATGCATGGACTGTGATAGAGCCTTGATTCTTTGAGAGGTCTGGTTCTATATGCTGGCTGCATAATGTATTTAAGAAATCTGTGTTGATCAGATTGTCTTTTGTTGTGCTAAGATTAGCACTTTCGAGAGCAGTAAAGATGAAAGAAAGATATATCAGAATCAACAAAGATAAGTTCTATTATTTCTTTAATTGATCTTTTTAATGATATTTGCTACATACTTTACTTGTAGTTTGATTTTTTATATATAAACTATTATTAATCCTTTTTAAATGCAGGTTGGATCGAGAAGCAAATGAATGCTGAATTAATTATCTGAGATTACTTAATTGTTAATCTTGTGAGGAAGCAACGCAGGTTGAAGACTAGAGACTCGGCTTGCTGCCATAAAGCTAAGTTGGTGACACATAACTATAGACATCTCTCGAGGGCACAAGGCTGGGTCTGCCTTGGATGGAGAGTTTGCATCAGCAAGAAGATTGAGAAAGATGGAAGATTCTAAAAGAACCACTACTGATTGTCATTGTGATCAGTTACTTCAAAGAGGGAGTTAAATTCCGAGGATTCAAGGCTCGAGTTGAGAGCATATCCTGGAATAGGATTAAGGTTCTGAGATCAGTCAATGGAGGGGAAATCACTTCCAGAGGATTTCTTTGCAATCTCTAAGGTAGGAATCAAGAGGGAGTTCTGTGACTTACTAGTGAAGGTGTCAGCTATGTGGGTTGCAGTATTGCAAGGATAGGTGCTAAAGTCCTTGGAGGACCTCTTCAACTATAGAGAACAGAATTGCACAAGATAGTCAATTTGGATTTGACATTGGTAGCTCCGCAAACCTATTCAGAATAGGGTGATCCAGGATGAGGTCAAGAAGGACAGTCCTGAACTCTTGCAATGGTGTCAGAGGTGTGTGCTAGAAACCATTTCTCTAAGGCAAGCGTTGTAGGAAAACTTGGACGAGGAGGTCAGAAGGTTGATGCAAGTACTTGGAGCTTCAGAGGGAGTCACATCATCATGAAGATCCGTGTTAATGCATTTTTCTCTGAGATGGAGAAATTTGAGGTGTAAGCCCTTGTTAATGCATTTTTCTCTGAGACGGAGAAATTTGAGGTGTAAGCCCTTGTTAATGCATTTTTCTCTAAGACGGAGAAATTTGAGCTATAAGCCCTTGTTAATGCATTTTTCTCTGAGACGGAGAAATTTGAGGTGTAAGCCCTTGTTAATGCATTTTTCTCTGAGACAGAGAAATTTGAGGTGTGAGCCTTTGTTAATGCATTTTTCTCTAAGACGGAGAAATTTGAGGTGAAAGCCTTTGTCCATCTCTAAGATGGAGATGTGGTTCTTTTCACCCTCTGGGAGTAGCCATGGTGGATGTCATGTTGAGAGACTCCATGACAACATCACATCGACAGACTCCGTGATGAATTCCTTGTACTTGTGTTTTTCCACTCACGGGAGTAGCAATAGTGGACATCATGTTGAGAGACTCCATGATGACATCACGTTGAGCGACTCCATGATGGGCACTTGTGCACATGCTCTTTCCATACATGGGTGTAGCCATGATGGACGACATCACGTTGAGTGACTTCATGATGAACTCTTTTCACAAATAGATGTAACCATTGTGAGTGTCATGTTGAGAGACTCCATGACATTGTCTATCAAGAAGGATTCCTCGGGAGTGTTGATGATATAGCATCGGGACTCATCCTTACATCAATTTAATAAATAATTAAATATAGCCATGGCTATTTAATTATTTAATTGGAGCCAACTTTTGTGAAGAGGTGCTCCCAATTGAAATTGTAATCATCTTCTTGAGGCCAACCTTTCATCATGAAGAGTCATGTTGATTGATATCGAACTGTATAAAAGCAAGGCGCTTCCACTCATTTGATTATTTCAATTATTCACAAGAAGTTCGCATATTTCTGTAGCTGAT
Source organism: Sequoia sempervirens (assembly GCA_007258455.2). NCBI lineage: Eukaryota > Viridiplantae > Streptophyta > Pinopsida > Cupressales > Cupressaceae > Sequoia > Sequoia sempervirens. The sequence goes on along the minus strand of VDFB02058242.1, from coordinate 616,458,200 downwards.
TATCTTATTCAGCAAATCGACATATTCAAGAGTTCGATAGTATAAAGAAGACATTACTGTTTGTATTGGCATCTAGAGAGCTGCATTCATATTAATCATCAGATTGTAAAAGCGAGTTGTTGCTCATTATTCAATTTATAGTTGATATATTGTTGTTGGGTTCTTCACCCTCGAGAAGGAGGGTTTTCCCAGGGTATCTTCTTGTGTTATTGTGTTCATTGTTTCATTTCTGTTTATTGCAAATCTGATCTTAAAAATTAACAAATGCATATCAATACTTGCAATATCGCCATCTATAGGTTCTTGTCCTCAATTGATACCTACGAGTTCTTCAATGTTGTCTCTAGCGGTATCCATGATAAAATGTCTTTCCTGAACGTAGCGTATATGTGACTAGTGCACTTATCAGCTCCTTACTTCATTTTACTCTTCAATGATGGCCATATAAACATCAACCCTCATAGTGATGGGTATTACATGTATCCACTGTATGTAGAAGTAATCGGATATTATTGTGCCTTATTTTATTTAACGTAAATTTTCCAATATAAATGTTTGACCAGATATGTTGGGGCTCTCTTTAATAATATATTAAATTGTTAGATCCCTTAGCAAAGCTACTCAATGTAATTTTATATTTGATATCATTTTATTAATTTTATATATCTTCATATCTATTAATATTTATACTCTAATATTTATAATATAATAATTATAATTATAATATTGTCTCTTACAATTATAATTATAACAATACCAGATAGTTAGTAATTTTAAATATGCATTTTATCTAAGTGTCAGGGGACATAACAACTTGATTTGACCATACTGATTTAATTTTATTTTTTTATATTAAACTTGTTGATTACTGAACTGAAGTAGGATCATGTGTAAAAGCATATATAAACCCTAAGTTTAATTCAATGTATGCTTAGCATTGTGTATTGCTTGGTGCAGGTTCTGAAACATTTTAGTGGCGTTTGGCATTAGAACAGGATAAGGAAGTTTTTGGCAGCAGATGATTGGCCTCCTAAAAGTAAAGGAAGGCCATGGGTTGACTTCTTGCTTTGCTTAGAAAATATCCAGAGAATTTTGTTATCAACACGAGGTCTAAAGGACGAATTACTGCAGAGTTTGTTTCTTAGGTATCTCTTCTCTCATAATCTAACAGCATCTGGGGAGACATCATTGACTGGTCAGAAGTCAGAACAGTGAGCACATTGTTAGTCGTATTTGATTTTGACATGAAGACAAATTGAAGAATTGGCTCATCAATTCTGCTTTTTGCATTGCGGTCTATACTTATTACAGCCTTTCACAGCGTGCAAAATGAAGCATATCACCTGCTCAATTAAGCTTCATATTATCCACAATGTGTGCAAAACTACTTCCATCTTCATCACTTCATAAACCATCTTTTATCATGGTCACTTCTCTTCCTTATTCTTCCAAATCCTTGATTGACATACCAAAAAAGTCATAATTATTATTCCAACCTTGTTCCATGGGCTGCTTGTCCCTTTAAATGCTTTAGTGAGCTCTAGTTATATCATACAAAAATGCTCTGGTTCACCATGCTTAATGTTTTTTTGTCTTTAAGGCTCAAACAATTCCTCTATTGAGTGTCTAATAATTAAGACACTTGATGTGTATGATTGTATGTTTAAAAACAAAAGTTTACTTTCTCCAATGTGGCATGTATTCTTTTTGGTATATCTTCTTATACCCTGGAAGACTTAGAATCTTTTGTTGCAATGGACTGCTTTCACATAGCAATCCTATGTACTTGAAATGAACATCTGGAGCAAACAACATTACCACATTCTAAGCACGTAGTCTTGTTTGGACCTCATAAAATCTTTGTGCTTCCCCTGAATTATTACACAATGTGCTATAATTTGTACGACTTGGTGTTTGTGTAGTGGATGGAAAGATATGGCTGGAAATGGTTCCGATGGCATCCAACATAGTGAAGGTGCTTGGATCTTATGTGTTGGAGGACTATGCTCTTTCACTCTATGCTTCACATGTTTACATAGATTGTAGTTTTTTATTGCGCTATCAACACCAGAATACTCTTGCATCCATTCAGTTCAAATTTAGAAAAGACTCATCTTGACTTATAGCATAATAGTTGCATTAATATGACAGTTAACTGTCTTACCTTCCAATAGAATTTGTGCATAATTAACCCAGTGGAATTCTTGTTATCAACACTACAACTTATCCAGCATACAAAAGTATAATAAACTTCAATAACTTTGTTTTAGTTATTATATTCAAGGAACAATAAAATGATGTGCCATGCTATTGCTGGTTGTGCATACTTCCTTAGGCTTAACTTTCCTCGCTACTACTTTTTTTTATCCACTTTCTTTTCTCAACCAACATGCTCAAAACAGGCTGGGCTTAAGTGTCACACACTAAGCTCTGACCAGTCAAAAGTCTGTCTTCCGTTTCCGTTTTCCGTTTGGTCCGTCACTGTCACGGTTAAGTTTGTAACTTTTAGAAAACCCTCTCCCGTCCAACTACCAGTCACAGTCAGTTAAAAGTTTTACTTACGATGCCACGGAATTAAGATTGAGGAGAAGCCATTTTTTCACAGCGTGCGCTTTGCATGGAAAATCAAACAGATGCTCGACATTAGCTCTGAAAGGCGCCTGTGTGAAGTGAACATTTTGGTGGATGAATTTGTACTGGGTATTAATCAATCCAGATCTAAGGAATTTGAGGAGATGCAAAGTAGGAAAGTTGGTTCGCTCAGAGACGGCCTTCTTTCTAGATTCATGCCAACTTTTGGCACAGCCAGTCACTATTCGGCTGAAATCGAAGAGAGAGCTGTCCTGACTTAGAAATCCAATCTATTTCTGAGAAATATGATGGTTAATTTTATGTTGGTAGGCAGGGATACCAAGTAAACATCTCTGAAGTGTTTCTTCTGTGTTGTTCTCTCATCCCACAGTGGAAGAAGGCATTGCCCGTGAAATTTTTAAAAGTTAATTAAACATATTCATTCTGTTATAGATTGTTAAAGGGTAATTTATTGTTCTATCATTTAAGGTGTGTCAAGATGAATATTTTCCAACATTAGATGAACTAACTTAAATGATATTCTAGTCATCTACACCAAACAAGATAGTATAGTTCATTACATAAATTGAATTATTGATTTTAAAATAGAAATATTTTTTAATTTTAATATACATAAAATGTGGCATACATATGTGTGAGGAGCAAGCAAGAAGTTAAGAATGACTCTTCTACAAAAACCCTTGAAGTGGATGTGCAATCAAAACCATAACATGGGCAATTATAATTTTGACAAAAATAGGGTGTAGACTATGTAGTGACATGGTTGAGGTGCTAGGACTAGTACTATATCCTCCATGCTATCCAGTATTGAGTTCAACTATAATATTTCATTGTTTTTACAACAAGAGAATATACCTAAAGTCACTAACCATCACATATACTATTTAAAACATGTAATGAACTCAAAACTAAAATACAATTCAAGGTTCAAACATAAGAAGGTAATAAGAATCATAATCATGCATTTATTTCTCAAAACAAGTCTTTAAAACTAACATAAATGGCTCAAGACTCAAAATACAAGACAAGATAAGACACAAATAAGAAGGTATCTAAATACTAGGTGGGAAATACCTATTAGATTATTCACTAGTGAGTGGATCAAATGTGAGGTATGATATTATTTTTGTAATGGAGCATAATCATCACAATAGGTCCATATTGAAGTTATTGGTTCCAACATTCATTGTGTCAAAATTTTCTTGAATCCCAACTCCTATATGCATTTAGACTTCATTTCATCTTGAACATAGTCTTCCACTAATTTCCTTCTTTGTTCCTAATGTGGTGATGTCATATTTTTATTTTTATCATCATACAAAATCATGCTCACTCAAGCAATCCATTAAGTCATCCATACATGGTAATGAAGATCTATACTTATTGGTGATTTTTTTATGGCCCTAAAATTAGTGCATATCTTCCACTCTCCATCCTTCTTTAACACTAACATTATAGTAATTTTATGTAGGCTCAAAATCTCTTTGATCAACCTCTTCAAAAGTATCTCATCTACTTTCCTCCGTATCTTCATTCTCTTTATCAATGTCATTCTATATGCCACCTTGTTTAGCAATTTGGATCTGATATTTAGATCCAAAACATAAGAATGTGTGTGTGTGTGAGAGAGAGAGTGGTAAACTATCAATCATATCATTTGACACAATGCCATTTTTCTCACTTAATATCTCCCTTTCTACACTTTGCATGCTATCAAGTTTTTCTTGGTTTGGCATGAGCACTAGACATACACACACTTCTTCACCTCCTATTTTTTTTTTTGTTTCCACTAATATCATATCATATTTATTTTCATCTCCACACCCATATCATTTAGAGAAACCAGCTTTTACTTTTGACCACCCTTTTATAAGCTGTATGTATTTTTTCAACCATCATGAAATTATCTTTTATGATATAACCAAGATGAACCCAAAAACAAATAGAAATATTCCATTGGAATGATGTCATATGGTAATCCATCCTCATATTTTCTTTCTTGAGCATGAACTTACATTGCTTATCAACTAGTAATTAGTTTCCTTTCAACAACTATGAAACCTTATATGTAATAATATGTTCATTCCTCTCTAATCCAAGTTATCTACCATCTTCACAAAAAAAATATTATCTATGCAACTGGTCTAAAGTGATCTTGGACAACAAATTCACTTTAATTAAGAGATGGGCATAAATATATTTTTCCTCTATTTTGGCACATCTCCTCCATCTTCACTAGCTTCACTAACTTTATTAGTGTTATTTTCATCACAAAAGCTTCCCCACACTCTATTCCTTTTGCACCATTTCGTAATGTATTATTTCCTATATTACCTTGAGCAACATAGTTACTCAAGTCTCCATTCTATGCATGAAAAATTTAATATGCATAATGTTTCTCTACATATAACACATTTTTTAGAGAAATCTCTTCTAGATTATTGACATCTTCTTTCTTAATAGGATCTTCTTTCTCTTTTTGTATGTGATTCACCATATGATTGCTTACAATTTATATACATTCTTGTGTCAAATTTTATATTTTACTAAAAAATAATTATTTCCTCTTTCCTCACATGGTGATCACAACATATTGATAGCCTTGCTCCATGAAATTAAGATATATAATACTAAATTCATCTTACATGGAAATGTGTATTCCATTCACATAACTTGAACCCCTTTCCATGCCATCTACCATGTTTCCAACATGAATGGTCAACCAATCTAACTCCTTTATGTAGCCCTTGCCACTCATTTGCTTCTACCTCAGGTTGTGAAACTTCTTGAATAATCTCATATCATAATCCCCAAGTAGGAACTTCACCTTCAACATTGAAACCATATTTTTCTATGTTCATATCTTCCCCTTCCCTTGTACCACCTATCCTTACAAATATGATCCTGCCACAATAAAGCATTCTACTTTATCTTAGTGCATGTAAATATCAATCTCTTATGAGCTTTAATAAAATCATGCTTAATTAATTCTCAAGCTTCATAATTACTCAACTAAATATATTAGAAAAAAGACCTAAACAATTGGAAATGTCCATGTGTGGCTTGCCACCTATCTTGGAGATGAATATTAATAATTTATCTTCTACTAGGATTTTCCATCCCGTTCATGCAAACTCAAGGTTCCTTTTCATCACTTAAATATGCATCCTCATCCTTTCATTAAGACTTCTCGATAGCTTCACATCTCACCTAGATGCCACTCATCATGTTCTCTAGCTCTACCAACCCTTACTATGTTTTCTATTTTATTTCATTGAACAACCCTCTACAATAGGAACACTCACTATACCTTCTACCAAACAACCTCTACATTGGAGAAATTTTTTATTGCCTTATACACACCTCCCAACGTGAAAGACGTGGCTCACTCAAAAGTAAAAAATATTCACTAATTCTAGATGATGTCTATAATAGTTTAGCTATCTACAAGGACAATAGCCTGACTCTACTACCATAATGATGTAGCTATGTTTCATTAAATAAAATCCTTACACCACACAACCCATAGAGTTACATAGTGGCATACACACGCATAAAGATGAAACATCACAAAACATATGTAAGCAATAGATTTTATTACAATGTTAATGAAAAGTTTATAGATTGTATTGGTTATGAATATAATGCCTAAATTAATGATATGCATACAATAACAACAAATGCAATGAACTTATTAGCTCATCTCACACTCTAACTGTCACATTTTAGCTCTCACACTTAGAGACTCTAGAAAAATATATAACTAGAAAGACCTCTCCCTCTCCCCCCCCCTCTTTTTCTTCCCCAAAATTTAACTCCCAAAAAACTAAATCTCTATATGTACATGCTATTTGTTCACACAACCCACTTTGGTGCCAAAAGAAAATCCAATCATATTTAATGTCATTTGCCTCAATGTTCAAATTCATCAACCATGTGTTATCTTTGTTAAATGTAATATTTTAAAATCTCCCACCAATCAATTGCATCATGTAATTAATAACCAATAAATATTTAATTGACTTGATAAACTAAACATTGGTTATAAAGACTAATTAGCTAAATGGGTGACACATCATCCACCCATACAAATTTATATGAAAATATGGATTAAGATAAAACAATGACAAATAATATCATTCTCATTATGCAATCAATTCTATTGCAAGCTAAGTGCACAAAACTCTTCACACATTTGCATGCCACCAATGCATAATAAAATCTCTTAATTTATTTATGCTATTATGTGTGTGCCTAGATCTACCTTAGAGCTTCCTATTCGACAATTAAATGGTCATGCACTAATAAAGTACCTAAATATTGACTAATTGATATACATTAGGTACTTATTGCACTTTCTATTAGTTTAACCTAGTTTATTTAAATGTGGTGAAAATTTATGAAGAAAATTAGTCCTACATTATTGATACTATTAATTGGTACCCAAAATATTTTAATAAATTCAAATTAGGTTCAGACATAATCTATTTATCCCAAATTACAAACCCATTGAATGTAGCACTATATTAGTTTTGATCAAACAAGCAATATACACTAATTGGTCACCAATTTCACTAATTGATTGCAAAAAAAAATTAGAGGGATTGGTTATACTTGTGAGCTCAATTGATTAGTTAATCAAACTATTTGATGATACACTATGAAGAATTAGTTACATAGGAATTTCTATGTGAGGAAATAGACTTTTATAGTATAATTTTATAAATTATAATACTATTTTTAAGAATGCAAGTTTTTAATAAAAATAAATTATTTAGCTCTAAAATTTATAGAATAAGAGAGCATATACAAATAAAGATTTTTTTTTTGAGGAAGGTATTATAAAATACATTATAAAAAGTGATGGATCACAAACTAGTGCTAAATACTCATTTCATATTAATATTTTGTAATGCCTTAAATTTGCACGAAGAGCGAAAACACAACTATCAATTTTTTTTTGGAAAAGATGACACAAAACACTTGCTTAATGTTCAACCACGTATTTACAATGCTCACATTTACTTCTCCATGCAAGCTTAAGGTTGGAAGTTGATATCAATATTACTACTAGCCCAACTATCAATGTCATTAATTAAACCTATGACGACATTAAGCTTTAATATTGTCCCCATTATTAGTATTGTTGATCATATGTTTATATATAATTATCTTGGATTTAAGATTTTAATAGCCAAGTCGATACTCATAATAGTTGGTTCATTAATCATAACACCATATGACATTGAACTAGCACTACTCTTAGTATTTTCACCCTCAATATACTAGTAAGGTGATTATAGATACAACATTCCTCTTCAATCCTTAGAATGTGATAGGTTCTTATTGCTTTATTTATTTGTTTATTCACCCTTAAGTGTGAAAGTAAAATATTTATGTATATATTACATAATATAAGTATATATATATACTTTAAGGAATAATTAGAATTATAATAAAATAAAATGATAATTATATATATATATTTTATATATATTACTACACTCTAGAAGAACCTAAAATAAAGGAAATGTGGTATTTCCTAAACATAAATATTCTTCTTTTAACTAATATGACCTCTCTTTTTTTTCTTTCTCATTTAAAGGGGAGTGGGAATATATTCTACTAGCACTTGCACCCCAGCGAGGTGCAATGGTTACGCCGATAGAAGGATATACTCTGGCAATATTTCGAAGGGGCGGGGGGAAAAATCACAAGAATAGGTAAATTGTTTTTCGTAAGGCTAACTATTTCTAGCAAAAGTCAATTGGTGATGTGGTGCTTTAGTAGGATATGTGTTTTTGAAACGAAGGAGGTGACGCTCCAAACTAACACAATAAACCAAACTATAAATAATATTTCCTCCCAAATCAATACAAGAAGGGTATACGTGTACTATTAAAAAAAGTTTTTAAGTTAGAAGAATACGAAAAATAAACACTATCATGAACCACTTGGTTTGCGTGCTTAAAAAAATCAAATCCAAGCATGTATTCATATTTGACTATCGTATAATATATTGTCTTCTACTATTATGTCAATTACAATGTTAATCAAATTTAGATAAAAAACTGAAATACAAAGCTATTTTATTATAGGTATAAATGTATTTTACTCTAATTTAATTTATTTTGTTCTACTTTAAAACTTTCTAAGAATAATTCTAATTTATTTAATTATTTCCTCAAACATTATTTTTATTTATAGCTATTTAATTCAATTAAAATTTATGAATATAAACATTCTTCTAAAAATAATAATATCAATAACAATTAAATTATATCTAATATAACTTATTTTGTTTTCAAATATTATGACAATTATTTGTAAAATCAAAATTAATAGAGTTCATACCTATACAATATTAAACAGTTAAGTTAACAAATTCATTAAATTTTTATTATAGGTAAGCACTCTCAAAACAATTCATTAACACTTAGAAATCCATTTGGCGAATTCCCATTTAACTATTAAATTTTTTATTTTAGATAAGCACTCTCAAAACAATTCATTAACACTTAGAAACCCATTTGATGAATTAAAGTAGTTGAATATGTGAGTGGATCAAATACCACATAATCCAAAAAGAGAATATTACAACCTGCGTCACATGCATAGCTAGCAATTCACTTCATGATAATTGCAGGACATAATCTATCTTACGCTAAATTTACTTTCATTTAACACATAAACCATATAATTAAAAACACTCGAAAAAACCACTTATATAAAAATATATATATAAACGATTATATAATTTAAAGGTGGTGGAACGCTGGGTGCAGCTGTCTCCCAGTTATTGCCATTTCAATTTTAATCTTTAGACCATGATTTCAATGTATTTGGAAGTGGTCCAAGCTAAAACAACAGTCCTCCCCAGCTACCATACATGGCACTACCAAAAAATGCACTCTTCAAGGGCTAATAAATCGCACCCAAATGGAAAGCCTCCTTAATTTAGCCATAGCTGAAAAGAACCCTAACCCCAGGCGCCATTATTTACTTGGACGTCAACCACAGGTTCTAGAGGTAGCCATAGAGGAAAGGTGCGCTGGACAGGCTGGCGGGTAGGTTCTTCAACCACGGGTTCTGGAGGCAGCTACAGAGGATAGATGTGCTTTAGAGGATGACTGAAGAAAACTCTTTTGTTGTTTTGTTACATTCCCTGATTCCTAGCAGCGATGGCTCTCTATTGTATTGCAGCGATGATTCTCAGGATAGACTATATCCACTATTTTATAGGTTGAATACCTTGATATATATTCAGATGCTACTTAAGATGGTAGTGTAAGGATTCTGACAGAGACACCAATAAATCATGTTAAAATATGGTTTGAATATTTTATTTTTCTATTGATGAATGAAGCGATATCTACTGTTGACCTTTGAAATTTGCTTCGTAGACTGTGTTATCCCCATGAATTTCTTTATGGTTCTTTATTCATCTTAAATCTTGCGTTCTAATCAAATATGGCTGTCTTTGAGAAGCAAAATGTAATAGCTATGTGCATTAGCACATTTCCAAACACGTTTTTTGGTTGTGCCTGAGATTTAAATTGTCAGTTACCATTTATTTGGAAAATAACCTTTTTATTTTGCATCACATAGTGACTTCTCCCCGCTTTCTTATTTTGTTGCAGTTCTTCACATTCAGTTTTGTTGAATCTCTGAAGTACAATGTGATGAAACAATTTTATTGCAACGTATTAGAATATTTTATGTAATATAAAGAGGATATTTATACAAAATTTATAATCGTACTTTTAGGAAATAAACTCACTATTATCTCACCCTAATTTGATTCTACATGGGCATGGCTACAACAATTCAACAGCCCAACAAACATAGGTAAAAGGTAATATTTATTTATCATTCCTATCCAAGCAATGCCAGACAACAGGAAAAAAAATTTCATTTGCAGTAAGCAATCATGGAAGGATAAATGGAGATAGCTCGAGTTGGAGGTCACCGACTATACACACAATAAATGAATGGAAGACAACAGTAACGAAAGAAGAGTTTAATTGAAGTATACAGACCTGAAGCGGATGGGTGGATATTGAGACTCCGACCTCCTACTTGTTCGCCACACAGACCTGAAGAAGGCAGCCAAATTTCCTCCCTCTTGCCTGTGCGTTGCGTCCAGGTGAGAGTCATCTTAAGGCTGCTGGACATTTATTACCTACAGTGTAAATTTGGTGACATATTAAATCCCAGGCCACGCATGGAGACCCCAAGAATGTGTAGAACGGTGCGGCCTGACTCACATCCATACCTGCTGACGTTAATTTATGGGCAAAGGCAGTCACAAATCCCCGATATAGGTGAATTGACATTGCACGGTGGGTGGCGGACTGTACTTCGAATGCCTTTATCTCCCTTCATTATCCACTGATAGTTGTTCCATGCTCAACACAACTACTCTCCTTCAATGCTCTTACTTGAATGTTCTATCCACCTACTACTGAGCGATGAAGAATTCATCTATACCATTCACTGCTGGTTGTTGGTGCTATCGAGGCCAAGTACATCTCTTCTAGGCACCGCTTCGACACCATCCCCACTAACACCTAACCCATACCTATTGAGTAATGAATGGACTGTATATCGTACGCTGGTGATTGAATTGCGTAGGGAAGACGTCCGTGCTACTGGCATCCTTCTGATCGGGATTTTCCACTGAAATAGTCTAATATTTTCAGGCATCAGACAGTAAGACTTTTCCGGTGGAATTCTCACCTATAATAGCCTATCGGCTAAATATAAGAATCCTTAAACATGAGTATTACATGAGTCTCTTAAAAGGCTCCCATTAGGAATTATTGATAATGTTAAAGGAACTTATCATAATTTTATTTAACATATAGCCTTTTAATATTAACGCTCATTCTTTAGTCATTCACGTTCTTGCTTTTCCCTTGACGCCGATATTATTATGTAATGCCTACATTATTATTAATGTCTGTAACTTTAAATGTGTAGTGATGAAATAGGTTACAGGTTTTTTGATTGAAGATACAACGGCCGGGCTTAAGTGTCACACACTAAGCTTTGACTGCTTAGTGTGGACGCGCGGTGGGGCCCCCTCTTAACCGGTCATTCCCGTGCCATTTTAACTTTTGCCGAGAGGCCTTTCCTGTTGCCGTTTTTTGTTTTGTTTTTTCCGTTCCCGTTGGCGACCACCGTTTGAAAGGATCCATCTGCCGTTACCATTCGCCGTTCCCGGTTTACAAGGTTGCTATTCGCGGAAGCAGGGTTTTGACGGGCCGCAGCACGTGAACTGTTCGCAGGGATTCCTTAAAGAAATGTGATCTCATGGAATGCCAGGATTGCAGGATATATGCAAAATGGATTTATTTAAAAAGACTTTGCCAGACTCTGAAACCTTTTCCAGCAGCCTCCCTGCCTGTGCAAAAATGGGACGTTTGGAACAGGGTATGGACATCCGTTGAAGGGTGAGGAACAGACGGTTTTGGCTGAGGGTTTTTGTTAGATGTTGTAGTTGCAGCTATCCTGGTAGACATGTATGCAAAATGTGGAAGGATAGACAAGGCCCCGTGAACGGTTTAACATAATACCTCCAAGAAATGTGGTCTCATGGATTGCCATGATTGCATATGCAGAAGCATAGACAAGGCATGTGAATTGTTAAATAGAATGCCTCGAAGTAACGTGTTCTCATGGAATGTCATGATTGCAGGATATTCACAAAACAGGTTGCAACTCAACTGGTAGACATATATGTAAAATGTGGAAGAACAGACAAGGCACTTGGAACAGGGCATGGACATCCATCAAAGCATAATGGAAAGAGGATTTTTGTCAGATATTATAGTTAGAAATGCTGTGGTAGACATGTATGAAAAATGTGGAAGAATGGACAAAGCACGTGAACTGTTGGACAGAATTCCTCAAAGAGATGTCATCTCATGGAATTCCATGATTTCAGTATATGCAGAGAATGGATTTATTAAAAAGGCTATTGAAACTTTCAAGCAAATGCAATTGGCAGGTGTAAAGCCACATTTCACAACCTTTGTTAGTATCCTCCCTACCTGTGCCAAAATGGGAGCAGGTGTATGGACAGCAAGTGTTTTTTTTTTTCCAGTTATCTTTTATATATAGGCTTCCAGTTATATACTCTCACATGTTATTTTTTCCATTTTATACGCTCATTCAATCGACATTAAGGGTGAAGTGCATGAGTTGAAAGAGGAGGGAGTGGCAGATGAAAATTTGCAAGCCTTGTGCACTAAATTGAAAAAAAGAGCAGCAATGTGAGTATCAACTTATACAAGATCTCAGACAAGTTTTCTAAAACCACAATGTGTTTGCAGGTATTTAATCTTAGCATAGTTCAGTTCTAGCACAATTAATCTCACACAGTATCCTCCCTACCTATGCCAAAATGGGAGCAGGTGTATGGACATCCATCAAAGCATAGTGGAAGGGAGATTTTTGTAAGGATACAAGAATTTTCTCAAATGTTGTGGCTATAACTGCCCAGCTAGACATGTATCCAAAATGTGGAAGCATAGACAAGGCATGTGTAACTGCTTAGTTAAAAATGGAAGCACAAACAGGGGATGTCTAACTGCCTAGTTAGAAATAGAATCAGACAATGCATGTGTAACTGCCCAGTTAGAAATGGAAGAATAGGCAAGGCACGTGAACTTTTGACATAATGCCTCAGAGATGTTATCTCATGGAATGCCATTATGGCAAATGCAATTGGCAGCTGTAAAGCCAAATTGAACAACCTTTACCAACATCCTTCCTGCCTGTGCCAAAATGGGAGCTTTGGAACAGAACATGGACATCCATCAAAGCATAATGGAAAGAGGATTTTTGTCAAATATTAGAGCTGGAAATGGTATCTAGTAGACATGTATGCAAAATATGGAAGAATAGACAAGGCACGTGAAGTGTTTGATAGAATGCCAAAAAGAGATGTCATCTCATGGAATTTCGTGATTGCAGGATATGCACAAAATGGAATCATTAAAAAGGATATTGAAACTTTCAAGAAAATGCAATTGGCAGGTGCAAAGCCACATTTCATAACCTTTGTAAGTACCCTCCCTACTCAAGTGCAAAAATGGGAGCAGTGTATGGAAATCCATCAAAGCATAGTGGAAGGGGGATTTTTGTAAGGATAGAAGTTTGTCGAATGTTGTGGCTATAACTATCAGGTAGACATGTATGTGAAATGTGGAAGCATAGACAAGGCATGTGTAACTACCCAGGTAGACATGGAAGCATAGACAAGGAACATGAATTGTTTCACATAATGCCTCAAAGATGCCATCTCATGGAATACCATTATGGCAAGACATCTAAAATGTCTAAGCATAGAAAAAGTACATGAATTGTCTAATAGAATTACTCAAAGAAATGTCTTCTCATGGAATGCCTTGATTGCAAGATATGCACAAAATGGATTTGTTGAAAAGGCTTTATAAACTTTCAAGCAAATGCAATTGACAGGGGTAAAACAAGACTCCACAAGCTTTGCCAATATCCTCCCTACCTATGCCAAAATGGGAGGTTTGTAATAGGGTATGGACATCCATCAAAGGATAAAGGATAAAAGAGCTTTGTTAGATGTAATAGGAAACATACATATACATTTTTGTAACCTTGTACTTTAGTTATTGTGAAACATAGAGAGATACTATTAAGATAAATTTTCATAGAGAGTATATAATGTAAATTCTAATCATTGTGCCCTATTCTCCATATTAAATATTTAGATATCAAAATTAGAGTTTCGCATATACTTTCAAGACATGTATGTACACATGCAGCCAACTTTACATTCAACACTCTTATTTTGAAAATCATGTGTGCTCATTCATACATAACAAGGGGCTGCATATAGTCAGCCATTTATCATGAAAGCTTAGACTAATCCTTGGCCCATTTGTGTTAATTCTATTCACCATCTTGTCTATCAACCAATGGGGGACACCCAATTCCTCTATACGAAGGATGACATTCCATGGAAAATGGTAGTGATATTTGGACAACCAATCAGATATCCATTTATGCGCATTATGTGACATCTTGATCACCTACATCAAAAAAGTTATTAGCTTTCACATTTTTATACCAAAAGATATATGTTGTCAAACATTTTAAAAAACCACATATATGCTACCAATTTTTAACCAAATACATGTTATTAAAGTTTTTAAAATTGACTTACAAATTATGAACTTTTGATAAAGGGAGTTGAAATTATGTGCAAATGGTTCATTATTTCTTCAATAATGTTGTACATGCAAATTGTATCAAAAAATATTTAATAATAGTGAACATACTCTTTAAAACATCACTAAGAAAACTCTTATAGATAGGTTTATAAGGTTTCCTAGATGATCAAATTTAATCATGCAACTAAAGTATTTCAAAATTAATAAGAAGTTCAAGTACCCTTCAATCCTAATACATATGATTTTTCATCAATAAATATTAATTCTTATATCCTTACCTTAACCTTGAGCTTTGTCATAGAATACTTGGATATCACCTAGTGATCGTATAGACTCCATATCTACATAGGACCTCATGCTAATTCAAATATACAAAATGGTTCCTCGTACCCTCTATCAACCTCATCAAAGACCAAACCATTCAAGTATTATTAAATCCTACCAAATCATCAAAACTACCAAAAAAGGTGACTAGTTCTTTGGGAACGCTGGCATAATCATCAAATAGTAATATTCTTGTCACGAATGTATTTAAGAGTGTTAAAAATAGTTTTTAACAATTTCCTTTCTTTGTGCTTGGAAAGAAAGTTCTCAAATGTATTAATGGGTTTGAATTTGTCAAGGAAAGTTCTCATGAATGGGTTTTCATTGCTTCTCATTTAGTTATGTGCATTTGTATGTTTAACCCTAAACCCTCAAGTTGAATTACCCAATTGTTGAAATTTAAAGTAACTTGTATGACATTGTTTAAATCTCTTCACCAATTTAAAAAATATAACATTTGTACTATGCACTCTCTTTATCCTCAAATTGGGAATGCTTCTAAAATTAATCAAGTTAGGTTTTTATGATCTATAACAATAGAATATATATATATATATATATATATATGAGTAAATATCCATAAAATGTATTTTAAACTAGCAAATATCCTACTTGTGGCAAAGATGATTGAAATTAGAGAATTTGAGTGTCGAGATTGTAATCATGATAATTTTATGCTATGTTACTATCATTCATACACTAGAAAAATCTCTAGGAACTCACCATGAGACTAACCCCTAAAAACTCTCACAAAACCATTAAATAGTTTGGGAAATAGCTTGGAAGCTATTCTAGAGTACCTACAACCTTTACAAGCCCTCCTTGAAGCATTGAAACTCTTTATTATATTTCAAAATAACATTTGGTTCTAATAATTTAAATCTAAAGGATGACAAGAAGGTAGTTTATAATGAAGGTTTGAACAAAGACAATTGGATGTATGATGTACCTTGAATGCACCACTAGTAACCCTCACCTAACTATCATGACAAAGCTATAGTTGTCTAGTAGGAGTCGTAACCCTTAGTAAAGCCATGTATATGAGAAAATTAATTGATGCCTAACACCTACAACAAAGTTCAACACATGTGATGTATGATATCAAACTCCCTCTATAGTTGTTGCATTTAAGAGAAAAATATGTTTTTACTGTGTAATTGGTGTTGGAATATGGAAATTTTTTTAAAACATCTTTTTTTGTCTTGATATTTTAAGAAATCAAGAAATAATAAGTTGTAGATGCATATTTCTTCAACCATTGGTAAAGACAGAATTACAAGGGCTTAATTTTTGTCAAATTCCTAAAAAACTTATATCATTTTAGTATCATGATTTATTTTTTGATTTTATTGAGTGTGAAATTACAAACTAGCCCTTTTTTCGATGATAAGGCCCTCATATCAGTAATGAACGATGCCAAGAAATAGTAATATTCATGATTGTTATGTACCTTAGAGCATAGACTTGTAGCTCATTTTCTCATTGATTGCTATAAAACCATCCTAAATAATATTACAAGAAAGGAAGGAAGTTGGGTTGTTAGCCAATACCATAATACTACTATGGATAGTCCTTTCCTTCTAAGGAAGTCCCTGAGTCACATGGTATCATTGAAATCTATGAGAAATTTATGATAAAATTTGGAAGACATATAAACGAGGACAATTACATGAGTGATGAAAATCATGGTATTAGAAAGACAATGAAGGGACTCCATTCAATGAGTCTTAATGCATTAGCCTTATTCAAACTACACAACACAATATCCCAAGTATATTGTATAACCATAATCATAATAGACACAACTACTCATATGGTCATGACAATCACCACTATCCTTAATCTTAGAAATAATATTATCGTATGTTGTGTTATATGTGTCTTCTCAAGTCAAAAGCATCATGGTAACCAATAATATTCAAGAAGTATACAAATTATTATGGAACTACTATAATGTCTTACCTTATTAAGGGGAGATTTGTATTATCAGTATCAATGATAATCATGGCACTTGAGACCTTGCTACCCTCAAACTCTAACATTGACCTCTAGACATATTGATAATCATTATTACCTCAATGACTACCATAAATAAAAGAGGTATTATCATGATGAATTCCATGCACCTAGTCATACATAGGACAATCATCTCCATTAATAATCCCATACCATTGAAGCATTGTCATCAAGGTCTCAATATTTTATTCATAAAGATTACCATAAAGATGGGAGAATCTATTTAAATACAAAATCTTGTCAAATATATAAAGTAAATTGTCACCAAGGAAGGAGATAGTAATTGCAACATAACACTTTGGCATAGTTATTACTTCACTCCATTGTGGCAAGAACCTGTGCACATGCAAGTTTTGAGTAACCACTTTCAACTAAATCCCACAATCTTGAGAAATGATATCTTCATTTTAGTACTCAAAAAATAATAATTTTCACATTTGCAAAAAAAATATAGGGCTGAGATAAATTTAAATCACTACAAGTAGATGACATATCTTGAAATCAAAGAAGAAAAGAAAATAATTAATTTATCTTTCATAAAGCCTATTTTTTTTACCTTCAAACAAGATGATACTCTAAAATGAAGTATTCTACTCTCTTCACAATTTCTCCTATTCAATTGTAAAACTATAATTTTAGTATTGGTATATTTCTTTCCTCTCTACTAGGCAAGGCACACCCTTCTTATTAAATAGATCAAACAATCCACTTTGGTGTCAAATGTTGATTTCTAGAGATAAAATAAATAGTAGTATTAATAGTTAAACCAAAAATAGAAATAGTAGAGAGAAATATAAATAGATCAAACAACCCACTTTTTCAGCTTTCTGATAACCCTAAAAGACTCATGGTACTCCATGGCTTCTCTTGTGATTTCATGTGGTGTCTTGTCCTCGCTATTCCATGACTTTTTCTACATTTCCTTGCCTGCATTGTGCATATGAACTACCCTCACCAATAGAGACAGATCAGGTGTCACATTTATGTTTTGAATGGAGTAGATAGTTCTCGGTAGGTAGGAGACTCTAATCGTGATTGTTGGATGGGTGGGAGAAGGACTATTTAGATCATAACTTCTTTAGTATTTTAAAATATATTAAATTTTGCTTTGGTTTAAATACATGCTTGCAAAATTGATCTTTACACTTGAAAATTAGATTGATGGAGATCAATTAATAAGGAATTTTTGAATGTATTAAATTGGCCTCACCTCATTGTACCTAGATGTTTGAAGTGAGATTGTGTTTATAGACACCATTTAGGAGCTTGTTACACAAGGATTTATTCTCTTATAATAAAGCCCCTAGGTGGACTAATTTAGTGGCTTTGAATAATGATTTAAGGCAATAAGAAAGTATGTAGTATGCCTAGAATGATGACATAGGCTAATGAATGCTCTCATGATTATCCTAGATAATCAAAATGAATTATGATTAGTCCTTGAAAACATCATGTGCTAGTGTGCAATTTGAAATTGTCCTTTAGTAACATATAATGACTAGTAAGGGAGGGAAACATTGGCCCACATTCAAAAAAATGAATTAAAAGAAAAGTACACTCAAATACACAACCATCACAAACATTTCAAAGGGATGAGAAGGTTGAGAAAATCAATGTTTTTGGATAGAATGTTCGCACAAACTTATTTTTATGTAAAAGAGTTTGAAAAGCCCTAAAAATTTATGATACAATATAGAGGTTTTTCGAAATTTTAAGATTCCCTTTCAAGATTTCACTTTTAGATATCCCTTACATAATTTTTTATATATTTATTTTACTAAGATTTCTTTAATAATTATTCAATCTATATGAATTATTCTTCCATTTATTTAAATTCAAATGCTAGCCAATTTATTAGTGTTCTAAAGGCTCTTCCATTTAAGGTTCCAAGGATATGAAGCCATTCGATGTAATGTTGAATGACTATTATTATATGAAAACCCTACCAAAGTCAATAAAGTTACTCATTGGATTTAAGCGCACTGCCTGGGTGCAAAAAGCGAACGAGGACCCGAAGCTGTAGCCATCTTTACTAAATATCACATCTCTACTTAATACTTGTTTCATACTTACTAGATCATAAAAGATTTATGTTTTATTTTTGATCTATATCCAAGGAAAGTGTATTTTGTCTTTATGATTAAACATAGTATTTTTTCTTTTGGTATGGATACACAAGAAACACATTCAAACACCCTCAAATAGTCAACTTTTGACTTAATTCCAAACCACTATTATTCTAAAGACACTCCTATAAATGCTTTTGTAAGACTCATATTTAGAATATGTACTATTATATATACTAGTCCTATCTACAAACTTTGATCCAATTTTTTTATTTCATCATACTCCTTCATTTTGAAAATGGTCATATTCTTTTTTTTGGAAACTCCATTTTGTTGTAGGGTGTACAAAGTACTAAATTCTCTTGATTTCATGATTTTTGTAAAAATCTAAATATATATTTGATTTATATTCAACTCTATTATCTAGTGTGATTAAATTAATGTAATTATCACTCTAATAATCAACCAACCTCTTAAAGCCTATAAACTAATTAAATAGTATTGATTTATTATGTAGGAAGTATGCCCAAGTTTTTCTTGAGTACTTTTATTATATTTTGACTTGTTCAAAGATTTTTTTTTTCTATGAAACCAAATATATAAGAAATACCTCAAGCTATTTTTTAACTCTTATTAATTTATCAATTAAAAATTATTTTTCAACAATACACTATTCACACTCTCCTTTTGTATCTTCAATTAAAGGTAATCCTTCAATCATTAATATTTTTCTAGGCAAAGGTAAATGACTAAAACAAAGATGGCTATATCTTTACTACTAGATTTTGCTTTAGTTAATTTCACTAGTTTTTAATGCCTTATTTCCTTGGGTGAAATAGAGAAAAGACATTCTATCACCTACAATTTATATTCTTGCAACATCTAAATTAATTTTTAAAATTATATCTCCTTATGCTCTCATCTTCATTAAAAGCCACTTAATAATTTTGTTATAATATTTTTCTAACAAATAACAACAACTTTTTAAGTGATGGAACTACTAACATTGTGTTGATATTCTTTACATCACAATTATTATCTTTCACATTATTCCTATGTCTCCCTCTTTCTTTGAAGGTACTACTTCTACCTCTAAACTATTACCCCTTCCTTGAATTTTTTAGATTCACCTTTAGGCTCATTTTTCTTATTGTTAAGTCATCTCAAGATTCACTTTTCTTTGCTTCTTGGAAAAATTGTTTCTTTTATCTCTTAGGCTTTCTTTAGAGGAACATTTTTGTTTTTAGCCTTTTCATAACTCTCATTCTTTATTTGATAGTAAAATAAAAATTACTTAACTCATTTATTTTTATAGTTTTGATATCTATAGAAATTTCTACTATATAAACTACATCATAAAATTCAAGAATAATTTTTCTTAAAATTTCTCCATATCATGTTTGTTAGTCACATCTTCACCATCAATAAATCATTAATTGCTGATTTTTTCTTAGAATGAACATTGCCACATATCATAGGAAATATTATTTGATTAATTATATCTTGAATAGAAAAATAAAGCTTCATGAATTTTTTTCACATGTGTTTTATGACTCCGGCTGGAAGAATTGGCTCTGACGGAAACCTTAATGGTAGCATCTACTAAATTAATTGGGATACTGGCAAGAATATCCAGAAATATCTAACGCTACAGTTTTGCGGAGGTTAAAGAATTTCACTTAATAATGACATCATTATGCTGTTTTCAAATTTAATATTATTATATGCTGACTTTAATATTCATTTGTTGCGCCATTATTGTGGAGGGAATTAGTTGTTACCCGCGTCATCCAGAGGGATTTCTCTTTATACCTAATCGATTTACCCATAACTTTCCCATTGGTACCACTTACATTGGTTACTACAATCCTTATATTGCACCAGAAAATAAAATGTAAGTTGCTGATAATCATCAAATTGATTCAACGCCTCAAGATCATTTAAAATCCACGTTTTTTTTTTTTAGACGTCCATTTTATCTGAAGGCAGATTTAAATTAAAGGTGGGCTGCAAAGTCGGCCAAACAGTTATTACTACTCGCAGCCAGCAACATTTATTGCGGAGTTAGTTTGATGGGAAGGCTTATTAGCACAGTTTACACCCTACATAGGGATTAATTACATTTAGCACCAACTTTAATATTGAGAAGGCATTTAATATTGTCGCGCCACACAGATGGGTAGGTATACGGACAAAACAATTTGAATGCCCAATGAAACCCATATTACACGCTACCGCCAGATAGAGTTAATATCATTTAGGCCTAATCAATCCAGCCATTAAAAAAACACGTGAAGGGAACTGCAAAATGAAAACGACAACTCCAATAATAAATGGCTTCTTAGCTGTCAGCGTGGAGAAAAGCATTGGACGCCAATTCACTAAAATTGTACATGATTTGCAATCCTTTCCAAAGGAAACAACCCTATATCATTATTGCATCTATTTATTTATTTCAGTTTATACTTTTGTTGCTGTTGATTTGTTCTATCTGATTTTCGGTGCAGCTGCACACTAACTCTTTTCTCTTCCCTGAGATTCATATTAGAATTTATTTCGTTTTGCTCAGAAATGCTTGCTTTAATACTAGTTTTCTGGCAGGGGCGGCGATGGGAAGGCATTGCAATTATGCAGAAAGCGAGGACGGGAGGTGGGCAGCCTACCTTTTTTTGTTTATCTTTCTTTTGCATGTAATATTCTTTTTAATTCTATTTAATCCTGTTCCCTATCAACTACTGCTATTTTACAGAGGCACGTTCTGTGCGAGTCTTATTCAGGTAGTTTCAAATCTGGCGCAGATTCAGAGATCCACAAGCCGTAGACACCATGCTTAATAGATTCTTTCTTTCTTTCTTTCTTTCTTTTTTCTCGAACCTAAAATATTATACTTTCATTGCAAGTCTAATATGAACTAGTACAGATTTTCACAGAGATTTCACAACTAATACGCCTATCCATTATTCGCAACAGTCAAGCAACTAGTATACGATATCAAAATCCTTTTAACTACTAGACTGCACATATTCAGTTCTACTAATAACAGAGAGTATCTTGAGCTTAAATGTCTATTTTCTTTCCTTTCATATTTTATATTACCTACAGGCAGTCATTCTTTTTCAAGCAACAATCTAAGCTGTATCTCGGTATAGTTCAGAAAAGACAAGAACTTTAATCTCCGCAATATTTGCATAGCATATTCTCAATGAATGTACACCAGTGATATAACTTTTACAACTTCTAGACATAACTGTCCACATTACATTTTCATTCCAAATTTACTCATAGTGTTCCTTTAACATGCAACATGCTTTTCCATTGCTTGTATCTAGCTTTCACAATAACTTTAAATACAAGGATAAGCATCACAAAAACTCCCCGAACATTGCAAATTCTCTCAACCTGCAAGTATCCACATAGTGCAACCCTTTTTTTCATGGCCAATAGGGAATGCTCACCTCCCAACCTTGGGCTGGAAAGCCAACCACACCCCGAGCTAGGAGGTAACCAAGATACCAGGTACACACATCACAAAAATTTCCAAACAATAACCAACAAGAAAAAATACATGTAATACACAAAACCTTTTTTTCCAAGGCTTTCAAAACACACATAGAAAGTTCACTCATGGATTTCTTAAGAGAGAGACAAGGTGCAATCAATCTTGGAGTTTATACAAATATTCATATCCATTCAATGACATAGAATGAGGCTTTATTTCCCTTCTTCCTTCACACCCTTATACCATATATCACCAATCCAACCATCCAAGACCTCCATCCTTTTAGTGGGTACTCATACCCTATCCCAAACCCCAACATTTTAATGGGTACTCATACCCTATCCATTTTCCAAAGTGATAAAAGAACTACCAAGAAGGTGCTACCTTTCTCCATCCCACACATGCATTGCTCACCCTCCTTGAAGAGGAGCTAATCCAAACACCCATCCCACCAAAACACATCAACACCCATCATACAAACAAGCATTCAAAAAGAATAATAAGCATTCAAACAACCATTACATGAAATAAAAAAAAGGATTTGAAACCAACCTTTTTTGTGCAAAATTCCTAATATCAAGTTGAAGAAGAGCTTTCCAACTCCTTCCTCTTTTCTCCAAATCAAGCAAAAATCTAAAATTACCCCCAAAAGAAGAAAAAAAAGGACCCTTCCTTTGGCTTTCCAAATGATAGAAATAGGAGTCAAGGGTTGGAGACCCTTGGAGGAGAGAGTGACACATGTCAATCTCCTATTCACTCCTATGGGCACACCTTCCCACAAGTTTTCACACGTATGAGAAATATTAGGGAAGTGAAAGGCCAAAGAGTGTTCAACACTCAACAAAGGCTTTCAAATCTCATAAATGAAATTTTGGAGCCAACACTCCAACTCCATAACCAAAATCCGTCACCTTCTTAATGGCCAATTTAAAAAGGTCACAACTTGCAATTTTAAAAATTTATGGGTTTGATTTGACCCCTAACCCATAGGTAACCATCTTAGGGGTTAAATTAGGGTCAAATAACCCATTCTAAGGACTAATTCAACCTTTTTAAACTTTCAAAAAGAAATTGAATTTCAAAAATAATAAAATAATTTCCAAAATGCCCCAAAACCCTCATCAAATGTTTGATTGACTTTAAAAGAATAGTCACAAGATTCAACATTGAATATTTTTAATCATAAAATAAAATACAATACAAAGAGGCTATAGTCCATTCTCCAAATGGACCATAGTGGGTTTCACTTGGCTAACACAAATCAGGTACGCTTGGTTACCTCTAATCCCATTGGCCATAGGCGTGTACCTACACACTCAATTTCCACATATCAAAATATCCAATACAATATAATCAATAATTAAATAAATAATTCTATGTACATATAATTAACATAATTAGATTTTGAATCAACAAGTTCAATATCCATAATTATTCTCTATCTAGCAACAACATATTCCATCAATTCATATCAAGTGATGGCATTATAAAGAAGTCTCATATTCACCTAATTCAATTTAAACATATCATCACTTATATATTAAAACCACTTACCCATTCTTACCCTGATAACTAAATTAACATGAGCATAACAAATAAGAAATCATATCCTATATATAGTCACCATAGGCATCATAAATATGAAACAAAGATAACATCCAATGTCCATGATCCTTTGAAATAGACTAACACGCATAGAGTATACAAAATTCTCATATCAAAATATCACCAAAAAGGGTGTATCAAATAGTAGGCCTCACATATTTTTTTTTAAAAGATCAAATATATTACATCTATAATAGGTAATAATTGTTGGTGTTTAAGTGATATTTTAAAATTTGTTATAAAATTTATTATACTAGATCTTATTAGAGAAAAAAGTGTACATCAAATACTAATTTTGTTGAAGGGATAATCTTATATAAAATTATATTAAAAAAAAATTGATCATGTTTAATATAATTTTTCATTATTTCAAACATTAATTTATAGATGTATAAAAAAGTTAATATTTTTTAAAGCAGAAATCATAATAAATTATACAAATTAAATAATATAATATTTAATAATATTAAAAAAAAATCATTTTAAAAAAATAATAAAGGTTAGATTAATATAAATTATTTCAGTCTAACAAGATTATAATTATATTCTAAAATTGTTAAATATGTTTGTATGTTCAAATGATATTTATTAAATTAAAAAAAAAAATTGCCAAATTTTAAATTTCAATTTCAACCGAATATTTAGTGATTGGTTGATTTTCCATGCAAAAGACACATTGTAAAAAAACCCTCCCAAAATTGACTTTTAACTGACTATGACTAGTATTTTCGTAGGAGAGGTTTTTTAAAAAAGAAACAACCTGATAGTGACCGATAATCATGACAGTGACAGATCAAACGGAAACGAAAATGAAAGACATGCTTTTGACTAGTCAAAGAGCTTAGTGTGTGATACTTAAGCCTAGTTGTCCGACCACAGGGTATAATCAAAGAGGGGGCAACGACTGGGCTTAAACAACGAGGTTGTACATATCTAATTATGTACATACCTAATTAGCCGATCTAGGCTATTTGTTTGAAGTTTTCGTCAGGATTTTTCGTCAACCTAGCCATGAATAGGATTTGTCAGCTTCAGAGATCTTCCAGTCGGTGGTAACTTCCCCAGGGTTTTTTTATGATGATGTGGAGGTTGCTAATTACGTGGGTTGGTGGTGGTGGAGTTGGTTGCCTCGATATGCAAAAGAAGAATGGTAAATGTTTTCTTGTGTGACCTGGTTAATGCATCTTGTCATTGTTGTACGATGGCAGTGGACGAAGTAAATGCAATATTGATTAAGTTGCATTGTTGAAAGAGCCATTATGGTGTTGGTTTGATAGTAGACTATTGTAAAAATCACTACCTTCGGCTCCGTGGTTGGTTTGATAGCAGACTATTTTAAAAATCGTCGGCTTTGGCTCCATTTTATGGAAAATTGGAGGGTTTTAAAAATGTTGTTCTTTGGAATTTGTAAGTTATTTTACATGGGTATTTTTCATAAATGATTAATTTAGTGTTCATGTCTTCTTGTTATATGCTTGTTTCTTTGGTGTTATACCCATTTTGGAGACTTTAAAGACATTATGGCTCTGTATGGATGGAGAAATTGTAGTTAAATCTTCTTTCTTTCATCAAAAAATATGGTTAGGGTTAGTAATTTTATCACCCTTGGTTTATTGTTTTAGTTATCTCTATGCATCTTTGGTGTTATACCCATTAATATAGGAGAAATTGCAAATTAACATAGGATTAATTGCATATTGCACATATATATACTATATATAGATGCAAAGGGTTAGTATGAAAGCATAAACATATTGGAGATACAATTAGTTTAGTGGCTGTTAAGTGTTATTTTACTAGATATTTTACAGTTTCTCTATTTGTCTATAATATTTAGTGTCAGGTAATGTAGTTCAAATTTTCAATGATGTTTTTGGCGTTATACCCATTTTGCACATATTATTACTACCTATTGGCTTTAGGAGTTCTATTTAATGTGGCTTTCCATTCATCTATCTTGTATCAATATGTTTCATGATATTCTTTTTTCCTCATGTATATTTGCTTGGTTCCCCGTAACAAACTATTCTCTGAATGATATTTTTTTTTTTAGTTCCCCATAGCAAACTATTGATTATCATAGTTTTCTTCTTCTATTCTCCATATTTTATTCATGATATTCTTTTTTCCTCATCTGTTTGAAGCTCCTTATAACAAACTATTAATTGTCATGGTTATCTTATTTAGATGGAACGTGTTATATGTCTTTTATCAATATGTTTCATGATATTCTTTTTTCCTCATATGTTTGAAGTTTCCCATAACAAACTATTCTTCATTTAGTGCCAGGTAATGTAGCTCAAATTTTAAATTAAGTTTGTGGCGTTATACCTATTTTGTAGAGATTATTGCTACCCATTGGCCTTACGAGTTATATTTAATGTGGGTTTCTGTTCATCTGTAATTTATATATGATTCTTAACAAATTGTTCTTCATGATATTCTTTTTTTTAGTTCCCCATAGCAAACTTTTGATTATCATAGTTTTCCTCTTCTATTCTCCATATTTTATTCATGATATTCTTTTTTTCTCATTTGTTTGAAGCTCCTTATAACAAACTGTTAATTATCATGGTTATCTTGTCTGGATGGAACGTGTTATATGTCTTATATCAATATGTTTCATGATATTTCTTGTCTTCGTCTGTTTGAAATTCCCTATAACAAACTATTCTTCATTTAGTACTAGGTAATGTAGCTCGAATTTTCAATTAAGTCTGTGGCATTATACCCATTTTGTAAAGATTATTGCTACTCATTGGCTTTACAAGTTCTATTTAATGTGGTTTTCCATTCATTCGTCATATATGTCTAATTCTTAAGTGTTATTCTAACATCTCTTACAACTGTTACATAGACTACTTGTACCAATCTTTTTCATGAATTTCTTTTTCCCTCATCTGTTTGAAGCTCCTTATAACAAACTATTAATTGTTGCAGTTATTTTGTTTGGATGAAACATTTTATATGTCTTATATCAATGTGTTTCATGGTATTCATTTTTTCTCATCTATTTGAAGTTCCCCATATCAAACTGTTCTTCATGATTATCTATTTTTTAGTTCCCCATAACAAACTGTTTATTATTGTAGTTTTCCTCTTCTATTTGCATATGTATATATGCATATGCAATAAAAAAAAGTGAAGTTCTTTTAGATGGAGAGTGTAACGAAGGAAGGAACAATGCATAAGCATAAGTAGTGGTACCATTACACTCTCCTTTAAAAAATGCATCGTACTTTCCATTTGTTACACTCTCCATCAAAAATGTATTACATATGCATATATGTTTGTTTTGTTTGTTCTTCAATTAAATTTTTTCTATATTAGTTTAGTGGCTGTTAAGTGTTATTCTAATACCTCTTATACAATTACCCTATTTGTTTTCAATATATATATGCATATATGTATCTGTCTATGTTTTGAAGCATTATTTTTCACATATCGTTCACATTGTATACCATTCTTTTTGTAAGGATTTCAAGTTAAATCTATCAAAAAGATACCAAGGAACCAACTATGTAAAATGCATATAACACCAAAGATGCATATGTATATATATAGGAAAGTATACTCTGAAATGTGTGAGAAAATATATTGATTAAGTTTCATTGTCAAAAGAGGCATTGTGGTGTTGATTTGATAGCAGACTATTGTAAAAGTCATTTCCTCTACCTCTATTTTATAGTAGATTGGAGGGTTTCAAGATTGTTGTGCTCTGGAATCTATGAGTTGTATAGATATATACATATATATACCTGTATATATGTATATATACATGTATATGTATATATGTATATATATATGTATATATATATATTAAGGGCCTATTATTTTCATGATGATCCTGCACATACCCACATATATCATCATGGGAAAAAAAAGTCCTTAAGTGACAAAAAAATCAGAAAAATCAGAGTTAGGTAACTTGACATAAAAATTTGAATAAGTTATCTATATTATTTCAAAAATATGTAAGATTAGAATCTATAGAAAATTGAATGTAGTTTCTAAACTACTAGGTTTATTTAAAAAAAAAATGTATTTGGTGAAAATTTGAAATTTCAATATAGTCATACTTTTAAATTTCAGGGAAAAAATAAAAAGTAGGTGTCTATTTGACCAGCCTAACCGCAATAAAATGATAATATTTTTTATAATATTTTAGATATAAGTAGAGAACCCATGTCCCGATGTGATGCATATTTTTTTGTAATTTTTTTCAAGTAAATAATCAATTATGATTTTTTTATTACACCTTTTAAAAAATATAAAAACTTGTATGTCTGACCACCTTAACTTGGTCAAAACTTCATGAAATTCAATTTTTTGTTAATCCTATAGTATGTGAAATATAGAATATGACACATATTTTGGATTCAAAAAATGTGATACTGTTTGAAAGCTATAGATATTTTTCAATTAGCCTATCAATCAGGACTTTAGTCATAATTTAAAAAAAATGAATAATAATTTTTATTAAATTCAAAGTAAAGCATAATTTGTATTGGTGGAAAGCTAAAAAATCTCTTTTAAAAACCCTTTTTGCTTCATCAATTTTGGATAAAAAAAGTCGTTAGCCACATACCCATCATATCGCCATCTTTTGGCCCATCATGATCGTGCACATATTCATGTATGCATATATATAAATAAATATATATATGTAATATATGTATGTGGGTATGTGCAGGATCATCATGGAGAAAATAGACCCTTAAGTGGCAAGAAATTCAAAAAAATCAGAGTTAAGCAACTTGATGTAAAAATTTGAATAAATTATCTATATTATTTCAAAAATATGTAAGAATAGAATCTATATAAAATTGAATGTAGTTTTTAAACTACTAGGTTTGTTTTTTTTTTTTTAAATCTATTCGATGAAAATTTAAAATTTCAATGCAATGGTACTTAATTTTTAGGGAAAAAATTAAAAATAGGTGTATTTCTGACCACCCCAACCACAATAAAATGATAATATTTTTTTATAAGATTTTAAATATAAGTAAATGACTCATGCCCTGATGTGATGCATATTTTTTATAATTTTATTCTAAGTAAATAATTAATTATGAATTTTTCATTACAATTTTTTTTTAAATATAAAAAACTCGTATGTCTAAACACCTTTACTTGGTCAAGACTTTATGAAATTCAATTTTTTTTTAATCCTATAGTATGCGAAGCATAGAATGTGATGAATATTTTGAATTCAAAAAATGTGATACTATTTGAAAGTTATAAATGTTTTTCAATCAGCCTATCGATTAAGATTTTAGTCATAATTTGAATAGAAAATGAATAATAATTACTTATTAGATTCAAAGTAAAGAATAATTTATTTCGGTGGAAAGCTAAAAATATATTTTAAAAACTCTTTTCGTTTCATCAATTTTGAATAAAAAAATAGTCATCAACCACATACCCATCGTATTGCCACTTTTTGGCCCATAATGATCCTGCACATACCCATATATGTAAATGTACATATATATATGTATATATATGTGTATATGTATATATGTATATATGTATGTATGTATGTTTTTCTAATAGTTCTTTTACAATTTTCCTATTTGTCTATAATATTTAGTGTCAGATAATGTGGCTCAAATTTGGAATTGACAAGCCATATGTTACATAGATTACTTGTGTTGTATCAATATGTTTTATGATATTCTTTCCTCCAAACCCGCAAAGAAAACTGTTCAATATCATAGTTTGCCTCTTCTATTCTCCATATGTTAAAGTTATATTTAATGTGGGTTTTTAAGCATCTTTCATTTTTCTGTGATTCTTAAGTATTTTCCTAATAGCTCTTTTACAATTTCCCTATTTGTCTATAATATTATTTTTTCCAATATGCTATAACAAACTATTCATTGTTGTTAAAATGTATAACGTGCCTTCAAATATATGGTGAAATATATGATAGATAATCTCTAAAATGTTTATCTTCTATGAGATTTTTCATTACAAGATTTTTGATCTTCATTTGAGGATCAACATACAATATTGAAGATTTAATTTCAAGTAAGGTCTGCCATTGCAAGCTTTTTAATGTCAATAAGGCATATTATTTTATTATTTCTATGGCGGGTTTATTTGATGTTGTATTTTTGTTGTTGTAAATGCAAAGTCTTAATGCTTAATTTATCTTAATTTCACATATAATTTAACCTAAAATCTAAAATTTAACAACTATTATCCTATCATAATGACAAATGGTCTAGATCAATCCTCTATTTAGTCATTTCTATGTCTTGGAATGATTGCAAGTGAGAATACATCCTCTTGATAGTGCATCCTACGATCTTTCCTAATTTAAACCTATTTTCTATCTCTTGAGTTGAATATTTCTCCATATTTAAAAGTTCTATTTAACGTTGGTTTTTTATCATCTGTCATTTTCTTGCGGTTCTTAAGTGTTTTCCTAATAGTTCTTTTATAATTTATCTATTTGTCTATAATATTTAGTGCCAAATAATGTAGCTTGAATTTAGAATATATGTATACATACATATATATAGAAAATATACTCTTAAATGTGCGAGAAAATATAATTATTAAGTTGTATTGTTGAAAGAGGCATTGTGGTGTTGTCTTGATAGCAGACTATTGTAAAAATTGTTTCCTCCGCCTTTGTTTTATAGTAGATTGGAGGGTTTTAAGATTATTGTGCTCCAGAATTTGTGAGTTGTATAGATATATACATATATATATACATGTATATATACATGTATATATATATATGTATTTATATATATATATATTTATATATATATGTATATATATGTATGTATATATATGTGTATATGTATATATGTAGATATATGTATATATGTATATATGTATGCATGTTTTTCTAATAGTTCTTTTACAATTTTCCTATTTTTCTATAATATTTAGTGTCAGATAATGTGGCTCAAATTTAGAATTGACAAGCCAACTATTACATAGATTGCTTGTGTTGTATCAATATGTTTTATGATATTCTTTCCTCTAGACCTGCAAAGTAAACTATTCAATATCGTAGTTTTCCTCTTCTATGCTCCATATTTTAAAGTTATATTTAATGTGGGTTTTTAATCATTTGTAATTTTCCTGTGATTCTTAAGTGTTTTCCTAATAGCTCTTTTAAAATTTCCCTATTTGTCTATAATATTTTTCTTTCAATATGCTATAACAAATTGTTCATTGTTGTTAAAATGTATGATGTGTCTTCAAATATATGGTGAAATATATGATAGATAATCTCTAAAATGTTAATCTTCTATGAGATTTTTCATTACAAGATTTTTGATCTTCATTTGAGGATCAACATACAATATTGAAGATTTAAATTTAAGTAAGGTCTACCATTGCAAGCTTTTTAATGTCAATAAGGTATATTATTTTATTATTTCTATGGCGGGTTTATTTGGTTTTGTATTTTTTTGTTGTAAAGGCAAAGTTTTAATGCTTAATTTATCTTAATTTCACATATAATTTGACCTAAAATCTAAAATTTAACAACTATTATCCTATCATAATGATAAATGGTCTAGATCAATCCTCTATTTAGTCATTTCTATGTCTTGGATTGATTGCAAGTGAGAATGCATCCTCTTGATAGTGCATCCTAAGATCTTTCCTAATTTAAAACTATTTTCTATCTCTTGAGTTGAATATTTCTTCATATTTAAAAGTTCTATTTAATGTTGGTTTTTGATCATTTGTCATTTTCCTGTGGTTCTTCAGTGTTTTCCTAATAGTTCTTTTACAATTTACCTATTTTTCTATAATATTTAGTGTCAAATAATGTAGCTTGAATTTAGAATATATGTATGTATATATGTATATATGTATGCATATATATGTATATATATATGTATGTATGTATGTATGTATGCGAAAGTATTACTTTGAAATATGCAAGAAAATATATTGATTAGGTTGCATTGTCGAAAGAGAAATTGTGGTGTTGGTTTGATAGCAGACCATTGTAAAAATCATTGCCTCTGCCTCTATTTTACAATAGATTGGAGGGTTTTAAAACTGTTGTGCTCTGGAATTTGTGAGTTGTATATATATATATATACATATATATACATATATATACATGTATGTACATGTATATATGTATGTATATATATGTGTGTAAATGTATATATGTATATATGTATGTATGTATGTTTTTCTAATAGTTCATTTACAATTTCTTTATTTGTCTATAATATTTAGTGCCAGATAATGTAGTTTGAATATAGAATTGACAAGCCAACTGTTACATAGATTGCTTGTGTTGAGTCAATATGTTTTATGATATTATTTCCTCTACACTCGCAAAGTATACTATTCATTATCATAGTTTTCCTCTTCTATTCTCCATATTTTATAGTTCTATTTAATGTGGGTTTTTGATCATCTGTCATTTTCATGTGATTCTTAAGTGTTTTCCTAATAGCTCTTTTACAATTTCCCTATTTGTCTTTAATATTCTTTTTTTGAGTATCCTATAACAAACTATTCATTATCGTTAAAATGTATGATGTGCCTTCAAATCTATGGTAAAATATATGATATCTAATCTCTAAAATGTTTATCTTCTATGAGATTTTTCATTACAAGATCTTTGATCTTCATTTGAAGATCAACATACAATATTTTAGATTTAATTTCCAGTAAGGTCTGCCATTGTAACCTTTTTAATGTCAATAAGGTATATTCTTTTATCATTTCTATGGTGGGTTTATTTGATGTTGTATTTTTCTTGTTGTAAATGGAAAGTATTAATGCTTAATTTATCTTAATTTCACATATTCTTCCATATTTAAAAGTTTTATTTAATGTTGTTTTTCTATCATTTGTTATTTTCCTGTAGTTCTTAAGTATTTTCCTAATAGTTCTTTTACAATTTACCTATTTGTCTATAGTATTTAGTGCCAAATAATGTAGCTTGAATTTAGAATTGAGAAGCCAAATCTCGCATAGATTGTTTGTCTTGTACCAATATGTTTCATTATATTCTTTTCTCCTCATATGTTTTAAGCTCCCTGTAATAAAGTGTTCATTGCCATGGTTTAGCTCTTGTAAATTATGAAATTTTGTAGACTGCTATAAACTGCAAACATGGCGTTGATATGTACCTTTGGGACGCTTTCAATTTTTTTGTTCTATGCATGTTTTTCTACCTCTCATAAAGTTTTATTTAATGTGGGTTTTCAATCATCTATCATTTACCTATCATTTTTAAGTGTTTTTCTAACAGCTCTTTTACAATTTCTCTATTTGTCTATAATATTTGGTACAAAATAATGTAGCTCAAATTTTGTATTGACAAGCCAACTATTACATATATTGCTTTTCTTGTATCAATATGTTTCATGATATTGTTTTTCACACATCCCCATAACAGACTACTCATTATTGTAGTTCACCTCTTCTATTTTCCATGTTTTTAAGTTCTATTTAATGTGGCTTTCCAATCATCTATCATTTTCCTGTGATTATTAGGTGTCTTTCTAATAGCTCTTTTATAGTTTCCTTGTTTGTTTAAATGATATTTAGTGCTAAATAATGTAGCTTGAATTTTGAATTCACAAGCCATCTGTTACATAGATTGCTTTTCTTGTATCAATATGTTTCATGATATTATCATTTTCTCATTTGTTTGAAGCTATGTGTAACAAGCTATTGATTGCCACAATTTAGCTCTTATATTCTTCATATCTTAAGCCAGGTGAATGTTTTTGTGCATTTAATTAAGAATTGTGTAATCTATTTTTTTGCTTGGCATGACACTTTAGGAGTTTCTTATTCTATTGTCCTCATGACAAGAATTATTTTAAACTTTCAAAATTCTAAAATTTTGTAGATTGGTATAAAGTAAAAACATAATATTGACCTGTACCTCTACACTACTTTCACATTTTTTTTGGTTTGTGTATGTTTTTTGGCCTCTAGTTATTGTTCCTTGTTATCTCTGTGCATCTTTGGTGCTATACACATTTTGTACAGCTTATTGCTTGCTTTTCTTTTGACAAATTTAACTTAAAATCCATTGAAAGGGAATGGTATGGAATGTAAACCATATATCAAAATTAATGCTATCCAATGCTATTTTCGAGCCTTTTCTCGTGTATGTTTTTATAATTTACCATACTGCAATATTGAATATTGCATTTACTTCCTCCTGCGCCATCGTACAACAGTGCCAAGCTACATTAACCCTCACACAAAATTGTATTAAATTCCCTAAAACATAGACAGATACAAATATGCATATATATATATATATGTATTGAATTCCTCGTTTCATATTTAAAAATGTACATATATAGGCAAAAATATATCCATATATATATACCAAGACCATTGTGGCTTGTTTGACAATCCAATAGTAATTTATATATACACATGTATATCTAAACAAATGTGTATAGTATCTTTATTTGTATTTATATAGACTTTGATTTAAAAAGAGTTAAAAATAGCATAGCACCACAATGGCTCTTTCGACAATGCAACTTAATCAATATATTTTCTCGCACATTTTGGAGTATACTTTCCCACACTACAACATTGAACATTACATTTACTTCCTCCAACGCCATAGTACAACACCTGATCTGATTTAGGATCTAGACTAATTGCATAATTGAATGCTTAACTTAAACAATTTAATGGAAACACAAAAATAAGTGTACATTATTGAAATTATGCTTTAAAAATCAAGGTGATAACTAGAATGTGAGAGAGAAGAAGAGAGAAAGTGCAAACAATCTGATAACGGAGTTCGCCACAATCATGACTACGTCTCCGGGTCCGCTCCAATGGAGTGAGACCAATCCAATTATTCCTCCAAAAACTCGATTACAATCTTCAGCATAGCCTCCCCTTGGATTACAAAGAAATCTGAAAATGCACTTCCAAAGTGAGTGGGAACAAGCTTCTCCAAAAGCACGAAGTTATAATAAGATTTCTCCAAGGAAGAAAAATTCCAACTCTCCACTTAAAAAAAAATCACCTCCCAAAATTCTATCTCCCAAGTTCAATAACTTGGTTACAAAAATGCATCACCAATTTTACCCAATTTAGTGTATAACAACTTGATTTACAATCTCCCCAAATTTACATGTAAATCCAAAAGAAATCCCCCCGTTACATAATAAAATATCTTCAAGATAAATAACGAAGGGCACCTATAATTTTGGGCTTACAAAGGAATAATAATAATCCCTATAATTTTGTTTTGATAACTCTTACAAAATTATTTATATATTTTTAAGAAGATCTTTTAAATTTTATCCCTTGAAAATAATCCCATTGCTATCTTATAGGAGATTATCCCTTTTGAATAGGGGTAATAATAATTAAAAAAGAGTTTAAAATCCTTTAAAATAAGGATTCCATGAAAATAGGCTTTTTTTAAAAAAATTAAAACTTTAAAAACAAAACTCATGGCTTTAAAATAGGGTGGCTTTAATATGAGCTTTAAGATAGGTGGAGATCCTTCAATATAGGAGAGCCCACGTTTATTAAAAGAATGTGGCATTTTTTATTTTTTTTAATTTGTTTTATATATTTTATTATTTTTATTTTTTTATTATTATATTTTTTTATAAAAATAATATGCCACCTTTTGCCAATAATGGCTTGCCACGTGGAGGGGTGACATGATGCCATATCAAAATTTCATTCACTGGTCAAAGAATTTTCAGTGATGTGTCTATTGACTGGACTAATGATGTGGCGTTGACTGGGCTGCCACATGTCCACACATGATTGGCCGATTTTGACTTCTCGTAACTTGGGCAAATGAACTCCAATTTTGATGAAACGAACATCATTGGAAAGCTTGTGATGAGCTCTTTGCATTGACACCAGTCTTGACCACTTTTGACCACTTTTATTTTGACCTTTTTCTGACTTGGGTCTTTGAGTTGACTGAAGGTTTGACTGAGTGTATCTCGAGCACCGTAGCTCTGATTGACTCCGTTTGAGTTGCATTGGAGTCAAAATTTCCAATATTTTTTGATGAAAATGTTTCTGGAAAAAAAATGAGGAACTTCAAAATTTGACAAAAAACCTTCAGATTAGGCCTCCCCACAAGAGAGCTTTTGGACCTCCAAAAATGGCATTTATTCAGACATTAAGTGAGGACTTAGCCTCCCCACTTGTCCTGTATCCTCTGTACATCTGTATACTTGACTCATAATCACAACAAAGACTGCAACAACATTGTTGAACATTAACATCACTTTATCACTTCCATAAGCATCTACATCAACTGTTGAAGCCACTAACCAACCAACATTGACTAGCATCAAGCTGAACAATAATGCAGAGATGAATCAACAACATATCGATCTCTTACAATAGAAACATTTTTACCCAAGGGACCATCAATGCTTTCAATCACCATTCCCTCATGTTGTACTGTGGGTGCATCTTGCGACATCTGACCCTGGCTAGCTACTCCAAGTTCCTCTTTAGAACCACTTGTGCAAAATCACCCTCTTTACTTTCCCTGTGTTTGTAAAAGAACGATCAGTCTTAATCCTATGAAAATGTATAATATATTGAATGTCATCTTTAAACAAATGATAATCATTCTTTTCCCTGTAGAAAATAGCTTTTTGATCATATAAATAAGGGCTACCCAGAACTATCCCACATATATCTAGTGGAACCACATCAAATTGTACTTCATCCACAAACTTACTACTAATTGAGAATTTCAAAGTGCATTGTCTTGTTACTTGCAATTTATCATTCTCACAAATCCAACCTAGTGGATAAGGTTTCTTATGCAGTGTAGTTTTCAATCCCAAGTTTCTTACAACATCTTCAGAAATTAAGTTAACTTGAGAACCACTATCTATGAGTGCATCAAGTTTCACATTCTTAGCAATAACCCTTATGTGAAAATGTTCATTCCTTTTCTTATCATCAGAGACTTCATTAGCTTTAGGTGTAGAAGCACAACTATCAAAGGAAACACTGGCAATAGGAGCTTTACCTTTCAAACCCATAGCTATTATCTTAGTTTCATCATCAGAATTAGAACCAAGATCCATAACAACATTTTTGTCTTTCTCCTTACCTTTATGTTTCCGATTTTGTTTCTAAGCCCATTTAGGCTTCAATTCCGGATGCAACTTCCAACAATGATCTTCATCATGACCCTTCTTGTCACAATGAGAGCAAGAAAACTTGTCATTCTTCTTAACTGTAGCTATCTTCTTTCCTTTCTCTGTCTCTGCAACCTTAGATGATTTCTTTACAAAGTTATCATTATCAAACTTATCAATAAAAGAACCCTTTCCTCTTGACTCTAAATGTGTAGCTTGGACACAAACTTCATCCAAATTACTAGGGTTCAAAACCAAAATACAATGTCTGAGATATGAGTGAAGACCTCCTATGTACTTTAAAAAAGTATCTTAGGTGTACAAAGGTACATTTAATGCAATATCCCTTTTACGAAACTCGTGGGTGTAATCTTGAACAGACTGTCCTTTCCCTTGCCTAAAATTTTTCTAGTTCATCATCAACTATTGCATATGGCCTAGGGAATAAAACTGCTTTTTAAGAGCATTAACAAATTCTAACCAAGACAAATTGACTCTACCATGTTGTGAAATTTTTGCTTTAGTCCTACTCTCCCACCAGGTGAGATTTGAACCTCCCAACCGAAGAGTGGCTAACTGGATCCTAGAAGCATCATCAAAGAGGTTTTGAACTCTACAATAGACTTCTACTTGCTAAATCCAGTCATCTAGTTTTTCAACATCTAATTCACCACAGTACTTAGGTAGTTCAAATTTAACATCCAATTTAATCTTAGGCTTATTTACACCCTTAAAAGGATTAGCAGAAAGAGAATGTGTAGAAGAAGGAGAAGAAGGGGGAGAAGAAGGAGTAGATAGAGGAGATTTTGGGGGTTCATCACCACCTCCTGGTTGCTTCTTCTTGCCTTTACGGTCTCCATGATCTTCTTGCTTCAATGCATTATCTTCTTCAAGTTTCATGCGTTCTTCCCTTTCTTTGAGTAGCATTTCCAACGCGACTCTCATTTGCTAGAAGGCTCTTCGAAATTCTTGCTCACTGAGTTCCTCCATTCCAAACACAGACATTTTTGGAAAAGTTCTTCGTTTCCCAATCTCAGAATTATATTCCTCAAGCTTTCCTTCGCCCTTCTAAATCCTAGATCTTGTTAGCATTCAAAACAAATTTGTAATACTAGTCACCAAATGCTCTAATACCAATTTGATCTGATTTAGGATCTAGACTAATTGCATAATTGAATGCTTAACTTAAACAATTTAATGGAAACTCAAAAATAAGTGTATAGTATTGAAATTATGCTTTAAAAATCAAGGTGATAACCAGAATGTGAGAGAGAAGAAGAGAGAAAGTGCAAACAATCTGATAACAGAGTTCGCCACAATCGTGACTACGTCTCCAGGTCCGCTCCAATGGAGTGACACCGATCCAATTATTCCTCCAAAAACTCAGTTACAATCTTCAACATAGCCTCCCCTTGGATTACAAACAAATCTGAAAATGCACTTCCAAAGTGCGTGGGAACAAGCTTCTCCAAAAGAACGAAGTTACAATAAGATTTCTCCAAGGAAGAAAAATTCCAACTCTCCACTTAAAAAAAAATCACCTCCCAAAATTCTATCTCCCAAGTTCAATAACTTGGTTACAAAAATGCATCACCAATTTTCCTCCAAAATCCCCTTACAAAAATAATTAGCTAAAACACACTTACCAACTCTCACCCATTTACCCCTTTTTATACACCAGTTTTACCCAATTTGGTGTATAACAACTTGATTTACAATCTCACCAAATTTACATGTAAATCCAAAAGAAATCCCCCCATTACATAATAAAATCTCTTTAAGATAAATAACAAAGGGACCTTATAATTTTGGGCTTAAACAAAGGAAAAATAATAATCCCTATAATTTTGTTTTGATAACTCTTACGAGATTATTTATATATTTTTAAGAATATCTTTTAAATTTTATCCCTTGAAAATAATCCCATTGCTATCTTATAGGAGATTATCCCTTTTGAATAGGGATAATAATAATTAAAAAAGAGTTTAAAATCCCTTAAAATAAGGATTCCATGAAAATAGGCTTTTAAAAAAAAAATTAAAACTTTAAAAACAAAACTCATGGCTTTAAAATAGGGTGGCCTTAATATGGGCTTTAAGATAGGTGGAGATCCTTCAATCTAGGAGAGCCCACGTTTATTAAAAGAATGTGGCATTTTTTATTTTTTTTTAATTTGTTTTATATATTTTATTATTTTTATTTTTTAAATATTATATTTTTTTATAAAAAATAATATGCCACCTTTTGCCAATAATGGCTTGCCACGTGGAGGGGTGAGATGATGCCATATCAAAATTTCATTTGTTGGTCAAAGAATTTGGAGTGATGTGTCCACTGATTGGACTGATGATGTGGCGTTGACTGGACTGCCACATGTCCACACATGATTGGCCAATTTTGACTTCTCGTAACTTGGGCAAACGAACTCCAATTTTGATGAAACGACCATCATTGGAAAGCTTGTGATGAGCTCTTTGCATTGACACCAGTCTTGACCACTTTTGACAACTTTTATTTTTGACCTTTTTTCTGACTTGGGTCTTTGAGTTGACTGAAGGTTTGAGTGAGTGTATCTCGAGCACCGTAGCTCCGATTGACTCTGTTCAAGTTGCATTGGAGTTAGAATTCCCAATATTTTTTGATGAAGATGTTTTTGAAAAAAAATGAGGAACTTCAAAATTTGACAAAAATCCTCCGGATCAACACCAAGATGCATTAACCCTCACATGAGCAAACACTTACAATTCTGCTTATATGTATTGAGGAAACCAACTCCACCACCACCAAACCATGTAATTAGAAAACTCTACATCATCATAAACAACCCCAAGAAACCCCCCACTAGCTGTTGGCAAAAATTGGTCCCCAATGTCGGGGAAATCTATTCACGTTTGGGCTGATGAAAATCCCGATGGAAATTTGAAACAAATAGCCCATAGGAAGATGCTAGCCATTGCATTCTACTTTTGTGTCCCAAGGTGGGCAACAACCCCTTGTTGCATATATATTTTAATTGGCTGCAATGTTTAAAATATATTACTAACTTGCAGAACTTTCACCCTTTGCTTATTGTTCCTTCTTGCCATTGTGCACCTTTGACATTATGCCCATTTTTATGCAGGGCCTTGCTTGGCATGTCAATGACTATATAGTTAGGAATAAATATAATATATACATTTATTTAGATATACCACTATATATACATGTGTACATATGGATATATATATATATATATATATATATATATATATATATATATATATATATATATATATATATATATATATATATATATATATATATATATCTAGTTATATGTGTTTTTTCAAATGTGTAGACAAGGGGGAAATTCAATGCATATATGTACTTAATCATTTTTATTCTTGTTGTTGTATATCCTATTGTTTGGATAAGAAAGGACGAAGGGAACAACTAGCAACATATACAAATATCTACATATAGGTATATTTAGAAATATAGTAAAAAACTACATGAATACATATATAAGCAACCTCAAAGATAAACAGATACATATAGGCATATATACATTTGCATTTAGCATTTTTATTCTTGTTGTTGTATCTATTGTTGTTTGGAAAATATTAGAAGTTGAATGGTTATACGGTCCATTTTCATTTAATCAAAATAGTAAAATGGTTGTTAGATTATCAATTTTTTAAAGTTGTCTACTAGTTTCCATTGGATGTTGCAATACATTAATCTTTTATTTTTATTGTGAAATAGAGCTATCAATCAGTCAACAATAATTGCAACATTTCCTCCCTCTAAAAGTTCCCACAACTATGTCTGTGGAATTAGGCTTTGTGGATGGGTCTCCAGAGCCCCCCAAAATTGATTTGGTGACATCCCCCATAGGTTCAACTTTGGAGTCCAACTTTGAGGGTACCATCCACCAACCTCTAGATCTTAATTCCATAAGTTTATATTTTCTTTTCCTTATACCTATTGCAAATTTGATGTTATTGTTTCCTTCATATTTTGTAATCAACTTGAACATTTCCTTTCAGTTCCTTTAATTTTAGGATTCTCAAATAAAGAAATGCACACCACATACCCTTTACTATTTATGTTTCTAGTTTTATTGGCCTTTAGGTGTATACACACATGGCTAACCCTAGTAAAGCATATAGATGTGGAAGCACATATGCATTGATCTTTTCCAGCACATAAAAGCATCTCTTTGCAACCTTTTTTTTTCTTACTTCTTTTATCCATTTGGTGTGATGAAGTACATTTTCCTTGATTGAACTTGTCTTTGTTGGCTACAAAGAAACAACCAACTTTAAATTCATTTTCAATTTGTTCCATCAGTGCTGGAGATGCCGTTCCCTCTTCGGTCCTTCAGCTCTTATCCTTTAAATAATTTGGCGGTGATGAAGGGCAGGTTGAGAGATACAAGGCTGTCTTGTCTGATGGAAACCATATGCAAATAGGAACACTGCCTTCCAAATGCAATTATTTGTTGTTTTCAAGTGCCTTGAAAATAGGGTCCCTCATATGTTTGTGAGACTACATCTTTAGAAATGTCTAGGATTCAAGGTGGGTTGTGTTGTTTCTTCTCTATTTTTGAAATTTCTCTTTCTCCTTCATACGTGCCTAATATAATGTGTCAAATACATTGTTTTACTTATTTTTTTAGGGCCTTAA
The DNA here is from genome assembly GCA_007258455.2 of Sequoia sempervirens. Classification (NCBI taxonomy): domain Eukaryota; kingdom Viridiplantae; phylum Streptophyta; class Pinopsida; order Cupressales; family Cupressaceae; genus Sequoia; species Sequoia sempervirens. Next base: position 616,416,100 of record VDFB02058242.1, on the reverse strand, counting down.
TCATATTCAACAAGTAATTGTGATTATTTCAGATTATCAAATCATTGGGACCCCTAGGTATCTCTTCAAGTAGCAAGAAAAGCAAATGTTGGGACCAAAGTCACCTTCTCCTTCTAAACAGACCCATAAATTTGGTGTGCAACTATCCCCTAAAAAAAAATAGTCCTCCAAATGTCAGCCCTATTAAAGCTTTGAACATTTATCAAAATGTTTGGACAATGAAAGGGCATGTAACACATATTAGAGAGATGTACCATTTCCATAAACAAAGAGGTGAAGGCCAAATTTTCATTTTTGACATTATAGATATGGAGGGGACTTAAATTCATGTTACTTGTTTTGATGATATTGTTAAACTATATTATGGTTGAGTTGAGATAGCTGTAACTTATTTAATATCAAGAGGTTCGATGAAGGAAGCAAATAAAAAATTCAAATAAATTAAATAGTAATCTAGAAATTATTTTGGAAAAAAAATCAACAATAAAATGGTGTGAAGATGACATCTCTATACCAAAAAAACCTCAGCCTTTGTGCCAGTTAATGACATATCCAATTATAGTGATGATGACATCTCTATACCAAAAAAACCTCAGCCTTTGTGCCAGTTAATGACATAACCAATTATAGTGATAACAGTTTGGTTGATATTATTGGCGTTGTAGTCCATGTTGGGTATGTATCAACTATTTGTAGGAAAAATGGATCTGAAACAATCTGGAAAACTATTAAACTATATAATATCTCTACCTTTTTTTATTGATGTTAATTTGTGGGGCCCAAGTTGGCAAGAAAAAGGTGATGTCTCAGAGCGGATGTATCTTTCTGGTAATAGAGTCATAGTTGTTGTGTGGGGTGGCTGTGTAGGCTACTTTAATGGAAAAGTTATCAACACATCAACAACAACAGTCCTTGACATTAACCATTATATTCCTGAGCCAAACACACTCAGATCCAAGGGCCCAATCAAAGTAGAACATATGGCTTCATCTTATTTTGCACCTTGTAGGCTTCATCCTTTAAATGATAGAGTTGCTATTGCATTCATCTTGAACAACTTCCTTTGCTTGCTAGAAACTGTTGAAGCCATTTTAAAAGCAACCATTCAAATTGTAAAAATTGAGTCTTTTTGTTATCCTGCTTGCCCCTTATTGGTTAATGGGAAAGAATGAAAAATAAAATGCACACGCTCCTATGCTAATGTCTGGCTTTCTGATCCCTGCCAGATGGAAATTGAGGAATGCAACTATTGCTACCTTCTACAGTTAAAGCTGCAAGACCATTTAGCCATCCTTCGGTGTAATGCTTTTGATGAAGCTACCACTAGTTTACTGCAAATTCTAGCAAAAGACCTTTACATGTTGTAAGATAGATCTAAGTCTACAACAGATCCTATTGTTGTTATTAAAATTCTTATTTGTAAGTTACCTTATATCTTTACTGCCTTGATCAGAACAAACACTTACAATTCTGAGGACCAACTTAAAAAAATGATTATGAAAACAGCAAAACTTGATTTCCAAGCAAAGTGTAAACTGTTGCTTTTAGATGTATTAAAGATATCTTCCCTTGTTTCAGAAAAAAGGATGCACTAGCAAGCCTACCCTTTGACTGTTTTTTTTGCACTTTTCAACATTTCTCCTTGTCTTTCCTTTTTAATGCTCACTATGGGATGCTAGGATTTATGTTTTGCAAATATGAACATAATTTATTCCTATGTTTGCATATATATATTCGCATACTTCATTGATCTCCCATGCTTTTTATTTTGATACGGTACCCACATTGTTTTTAGTCTACATTGTCACTATGATTTTTGATTCTTGTTATATGTTGGAATTTTTAGTTCTTCCATGTGTATTCTAAATTAATTTCTTCCCTTCATAATTATTGAATAGAAATATTATCTTTAATGGAAAACATATAACAATAGTCAAATAGTGAAAATGGCTAACAGAGAAATCTATATAGAATACTTGTATAAATATTTTTATATATTCCAATGTTCAAACCATGTTATTCCTCTTATGACCATCCATAGATATACATTTATATACACATGGATACATATATATTTTGTTATATGTTTATGTTTAATTACTGTTGAAATAATGTTCCAAGCAGCTCCCTTCGGGTCCCCTTTTTGCATATATTCGTGCGTTGGCCTGTGCGTCTCTGCGTTGGCTTCCCGGCAGGTTTTGATCTCTCCCGTTGTGCATTCCTTGCTTCGCAACTTCGGCAAGCGGCTTCCCGTTCGGCCCCTGAAATGCTGCGCTGGGCGCCCACGTGTCTCGCCTGCGGGGTTTTTCATTTTCTGTTGCTTTATGTTTCCTACGGGTTGCGAAACGGGGCCCACATCTTTGTACGTGGCGGTGTATCGCAATCTTTCCCTAGCAAGAGTAGAGTATGCTGCGGCAGGCTGCGAGAGATTTCCATTGGCCTTCTTTATTTCCTTGCGGGACCCACCCTCGCTCACGTGTCAGCGGTCCGCGGCTTTTAAAACAACAGCGGGGACGAAAGCACCACGGGTTGCGAAACACGGCCACGCGTCTTTCGCCACCCTATTCATGCGGCCTTTCCCCGTAAACTCAAGTAGCCTCAGTCGCCTGAACACGTGTCACTTCTCCGCAAGCTCCCGGTCACTGGAGGAGGAGTTTTCATTCAGGCCGCGGTTTGCTGCCACGTGCCTTACATTGATTATCAAAGCAAGCTATGAGATGGTCGAGCGGGATAGTGTCATTGACTGCTGCTCGCCATGGTTCTCTAAAGCGGTGGACGGCACTCGTCGCTTCGAAGCCTGGTTGGGACCACTGCCATCATCACAAAGGGCACGTCTGTAACTGACCAACTAGATGTTGTGCTCTGACTGGCTGCTCTCATAACGGCATTGGGAATATTCTTATTCGGGCATCATTACGGGAGATTGTGGAATCTTTCTGTTACAACTCTTCAGGCGGTGGGATTTTGCTCTCCGGCTATATATACTCTCTCTGTTGAGGGAAAAATGGTCCAAGATTTTTAGGAAGAATACTTGTTTTAGCAAGAGACGCCAGGCCTCTATTGCATGTTTATTCGCAAGGAACTTTCAGACTGTGCCTATTGTTCGGCCTTTCTACTTTTCATGTCTTGATTAAACTGTGAACTGTACTTTTTATTGTCTTAAACATTTCATTTGAGGAGACTTCTATATATTGAATGCAAACTTGCTGGTCTAAATCATGTCTTAATGACTCTTCTTAGTAGTGAGAATGTATGCAATACTGTTTTATGTCAATTAAATGAATTGTTTATGCTATTGCTTTAAGCTTCCGGAGTTTTGGAACATATTAATAACATTCGGGCCCTTGAGTCTATGATTTATTGTGCCTATCAGAAAGCTTTGGCGCATCGCCTTAGATTAATATTTGTTTCATTATATCTTCTTTCTCTTCCCTTTCCAAAAACCATTATATAGAAGAAGCCGGCTTCTTTAAAATCTGGAGGTCACTCAGTTTGGCGCAAAGGGGTCCCCCTTAAACTGAGTTTCCCATAAAGGCACTGTTATCTCGTCAATTTTTGGCGTCAACAGTTTGTCCCTTTTTTCTGGCACGCCCGGTGGGACCCAAACTAATGAAATCGTCTTCCAAAAGGGTGTATGAGCCGTCGGCCTGTAACTAGATCCCAAACTGCAAATAACTCAGGTTTACTAGTGCCTCCATTCGGGACAGTCCAGGCCGCAAGTCAGTTAGTAACCGTTCCATTCCCACCACCCTTTCCTCTCACCATGTTGCCGGCCGCGAACAGAAATTATGTAGCATGTGGGATGCTGGGAGCCCCCTGGTAGCTCCAGTAGCACCTTGTTTGGGGCGCCATTCCGACTTCGGCCCTAAAAGCTCTTCCCAAATTCACCGGAGATAACACAAAAATGCCAGCAGAGCATTTGCAGGATGTAGCGGATGTATGCCTGGTACACGGTATCACAGCGCAGAATGTAGCCCTGAGGCTCCTTCTGCGTCCTTCAAAGGCAAAGCTCTGGAGTGGTACCGAACACTGACCCCTAATACCATTCGCACTTGGGATGACCTCGGAGATCCATTCTATGAAAGGTTTTCAAATGACAGAGATCGTTCTTCGCTATATTATCAGTTATCCGTCATCAAATGAACACCCCAGGAGGCTCTGACGGACTTCAATGCCCGATTTCACTCGAGTTGGCGGAGGATTCCTGTGACCATCCGCCCGACCCCAGAGTTGGCGTTCATGTTCTATCTGAAGTCCATCAATCCCGACATTTCTATGATGATCAAGTCTCTGGGAGGAGCCACTTTACCAGATGCATATGCCACCGCTATCAAAGCAGAAAATCACTTGATAGACTGCGGGAAATTGCCTCCTCGACCTGTTATGCCGATATTTCCTGAGATATCGAACGTAGCACAAGAGGTGGCGTCGACCAGTGCGCCAGCGACTCCCTAGTCAGCGTACTCATATACAGCCGCTCCTGAAAACTTGGCCTCTACGTCGAATTCTCCCAAGAATGAGATGGGCGACCTCAAGGAGATGTTACGGACTATGGTGAATGATATAACAACCCTCAAGCGGAACCAAGCAATGCCTCCACGGCCTGCATATCAGAACTATCAAGGTGGGCGGCCTACCTATCAACAGAATCAATATCAGAATGTGCATCGCACTAACTCACCAGCGGCGGCTATGAACCAAATAGTTTCGGTGCCTACACCGCTGGCAGGTGCGTCGCCGAGCTCTAGCAGAGAATTAACTGCGGGACAAAACAATTTGATCGATGACATCAATCCATGGTGCTTCCCTTGCAACGATGCGCATATGCCCCAAAATTGTCCACGTGGCAACTTACAACAAAGGATAACGGAGCAACGTAGTCAAGGTATTGCGACAGAGAACGAAGAATACAGATATGCCCCGGCAATGGAGAATGCGGTCTTTACCGCGCAAATACAAGGAATGTCCCTAGAGCAAGAGTCCGACATTGTTCCTGATCACGCGCTCTTCTCATAGATGGAAGACGAGGAAATGGTGTTTGCAAATGACACGTCCACAGCCGAAACGCCGCGGGTTAAGTCGGACTATAATACGCGCTCCAAGAGAAGATTCACCGATGAGGCCGTTGTTTCACTTTCGGACAGTCCGCAATGCAAAGAAGTTTCGGATCAAATTCCTGGCGGTCCGACTGAATCCTTGTCTTCTCAACCGCGGAAGGAAATTATTATAACAAAAGCAAGGGAGCAGAAGTCTCTGAGCTCCTCACCTCTTAATGTGGTGGAGCAGTTGAAGAAATCACCCGCTAATGTGTCTTTATGGGACATTCTAGCTATCCCAGAGCAGAAGACCATACTCCAAAAAGCGCTTCAGCAACAGATGGACCCAGCACTAACCGAGCCTTTGGCCAGTACCGAGGCGGTTTATCAAATGCCACCAACTAAGGTTGTCGCAAACAAAGCGATGGAATCCCATGCGGAAGGCGGAGGTAGGCCAAAACCTCAACCCTTCTTCTTGACTCTCATTATAGGGGAAAAGCTATTACACAATGCTATGATTGATTCTGGCGCTAGTACCACGGTTATGCCAAAACTAATAGCCGAGGCCTTGGGACTCAGCTACGAACCTATGAAGAAAGGGGTGATGCAGCTAGATGGAAATAAGGTTGATACTGTGGGTGTCATCAAAGCACTTCCGCTGACTCTATTTGCCTGCCCAAGAATCACGGTTCCGCAAGATACAGTGATCATAGATGTTCCGCCAATGTTTGGTCTTTGCCTTTCTCGAGAGTTTACTTCAAAAGTGGGCGGCTATTTGTCTTTAGATTGGTCACATCTAATACTTAGGACCAAACATGGTGCAAATATGAAGATAGAATCGGAAGCTCTGCATTCTGAACATGTGGCGAATGAGGCCCTGATTAACTTTGAAGCCGCACATACCTCCATCACCAAGCAAGACATGTACAATGTCGAACTGCTAGAAGAGGAGAAGGTCAATGGAGACCGAAGTGATAGCGAAGATGCTCTGTTGAGTGAACATATAAATAATCATCCCTTCGGAAATTATCATGCTACCGGGTTAGGCACATATGTGATCTATGACGAAGACCAAGTTCTTCCGAAGGTCATCAAAGAACCCGACGATGACCAAGCAAGTGAGCTGTGGACATTGTATTTTGACGGAGCAAGGAGCAAAGTTGGAGCTGGAGCAGGGATATGTCTAATATCCCCACAGAATGAAAAGTTGTTAAGGTCTTTCCGATTCCAATTCGCCTGTTCAAATAACGAGGCTGAATATGAGGGATTAGTCCAAGGCCTCAGCCTAGCGGAACGAATGGGTGTCAAGCAATTGATTGTTTTCAGAGATTCAGAACTGGTAGTTAATCAGGTCCGAGGAGTCTCAGCAGCAAAGAATATTCGCATGAGATCCTATCGGCATCGAATCTGGGACCTTATAGAAAGTTTTGAAGCTTTCAACATCCTGACTATTCCCCGAGCACAGAATGGCGATGCAGATCGCATGGCGGTAATCGGTGCTCAGTTTGATCCTGTCTCCGACTTGCTTTGGAACAGATATTCAGTACGGGTGCTGGTTAGACCAGCAATACCCGACAATGACCAAAGTTGGCAAGTCTTTGAGAGCGATGAACACATTGCCTCGTTTATTCAACACTCAGGGGAATTTGCCGATCAACTCCAACCGAAGATCGCTGAGGCCTACGAGGGACAAATTATGCAGCTGAAGACAAATAAGCTTCTGAAGGGATTGGTTACTCTCGAAAAAAATTTTGATTGTAGTGACGCCCGAAATGATAAGCGGAAGTTTGTGGTGGAAAAAGGTGATTATGAAAATCTTCGGGTTTCCGATGACAGGAACCTTCGAGTCGGAAAAGATGTCTCACAGCAGGATAGAGAAAGGCTTATCAATTTCTGTGAGAAATATGGAGTAGTGGCCTGGTCCTACGATGATCTGCAAGGTTATGATCCTAGTATCATTCAACATACTATTGAGCTAACAGGAGGTGCGAAGCCAATCCGACAGAAACAGCGGCCGGTCAACCCTAAAGTTGAAGCCTTGATGGCACAAGAGCTAACCAAGCTCATTGAGTCGCGTATTGTCTTCCCAATTAAACATAGTACTTGGGTATCAAATCTGGTACCAGTCTGAAAGAAGAATGGTGATATCCGCTTATGCGTAGATTTCCGAGACCTAAATAAAGCATCTCTGAAGGACCACTATCCATTGCCTTCTATGGAGTCAATCCTCCAAACTGTCGCGGGATCAGAAATGTTCTCTCTACTGGATGGCTTCTCTGGCTATAACCAGATTCGAGTAAAGGAGGAAGATCAGCACAAGACTACGTTCACCACCAAGTGGGGGACGTTTGCATACGCTAAAATGCCTTTTGGTTTATCTAATACAGGGGCAACCTTCCAGAGAGCTATGGACGTCGCATTTAGCGAACTGATCAATAAGATTATCCTAATCTATTTGGATGATCTTACTGTGTTCTCAAATCTAAAGATGATCATTTCGATCATTTGGAGTTGGTGTTTCAAAAGTGCCAAGAGTTCGGGATTTCCTTAAACCCGAGGAAATGTGTGTTCGGAGTACCTCAGGGTAAGCTGTTAGGACATGTTGTGTCGAAGGAAGGTATTTCAATTGACCCTGAACGAGTAAAGGCTATAAAGGAGCTTCCTCTCCCGGTGAATAAGAAAGGTGTCCAGTCTTTTCTGGGCAAAGTAAATTTCGTCAGTAAATTTATTTCCGATTTTGCGGGAATAATTAGGCCGATCACCCTAATGCTGAAAAAGGATCAAATTTTCAAGTGGACAACGGAGGCGAGGGAGGCATTTGAGAAGGTCAAGGAAGTGATCTCCTCAGCCCCGGTGTTAATTAATCCAGATCAATATAAAGATTTTATAATGTATGCCTTCAGTAGCAAGTCCAGTATCGCTACTGTTCTGACTCAAAAGGATAGAGAAGGAAAGGCATCAGTTCCGTTCTATTCCCGAACCTTAAAGGAATATGAGGTGAATTATAACTTCGTTGAAAGACAGGCTTTCGCAATAGTAAAAGGAGCTTAAAAAGTTTCGCCATCTAATTTCCTGTAGCAAAGTCTTGGTATATGTCGCACATTCTAGTGTGCAGGAATACATCATGGAGGAGAAATCAAGAAAAAAGGCTAATTGGATCACCAAGATCACAGAATATGACATTGAGTCGGGCCACCAGGGACTAATAAAGGCAGAGGGCGTGTAAGTATATGACACAAGGCGAGGAGATGCACTGCTAAGAGGAACAGTAGAACTTGTCCTGATAAATATCGGGATCGGAGGATGATTGGCTGAAAGATAGAATGAACTTCATGCGAACCGGAAAGTACCCACCAGGCCTCTCATCCCAGAAAAGAAGGTATTACCGGCTCCAGAATTGCGGATACACGCTGATAGAAGGAGTCCTTTTCAAAAGGAATTTTAATGGTGTGCTCCTACGATGCGTTACTTCAGGGCAGGCGCAGAAAATCCTCGACGCATTTCACAATAGCGACGAAGGTGGACATTTCTCCGCTAAAACTACAGCGATCAAGGTCCTACGGGCTGGATATTACTGGCCTACACTTTTCAATGATTCCTACTCTCTGGTAAAGACTTGCAAAAAATGTCAGTTATTCTCCGACAGAAGGAAGAATTCAGCGATGCCCCTCAAACCTATCGTGGCGAATGAACCATTTGCGCAATGGGGCTTGGACTTTATCAGAATGATCAGCCCGGTTTCCAGTTCCGGACATAAATGGATTTTAACAGCTACAGACTACTTCACAAGGTGGGCTGAGGCTGTTCCCCTTAAAGAGGCAACGGAGGCAGAGATTATGGACTTCCTCGAGGCTCTGGTGACAAGGTTCGGCCCTCCGAAGATGATCATTTTGGATAATGCTAGAGCATTTGTAGGCACAAAGGTATGTCACTTTGCATTGAAAAATGGCATATTCCTTAAAACATCTTCAAACTACTATCCACAGGGAAATGGCCTAGCTGAGTCAACAAACAAAAGCTTAGTCCGACTCCTCAAAAAGGTGGGCTCAGAACACCAGAGGGAATGGCATAAAAATCTCCGAAAAGCACTCTGGGCCAACTGCATAACTCCTAAACAAGTCCTCAAGACTTTGCCCTATGAGCTAGTATATGGGAAAGAAGCGCTGCTACCTATCTCTATGGGGATTCCGGCAATACAGTTGTTGAAATCTCTGGAGATAGAACAAAATGATGCCATGGAAGTTCGGCTTGCCGAACTATTAGAAGTACAAGAAAAAAGGGAGAATTCCCTAAAGGCCATGACAGGTCGTCAACAGGTGGTCAAACGGTGGTTTGACAAAAAGGCTTCCGACCAAGGCCTAAAAAGTGGAGATTTAGTGCTAAAATACAATAGCAGGGCTGCGAAGCCAGGTCAGCATGGTAAGTTCGATAGCCTATGGGAAGGACCCTTCAGAATCATTCGGTGCATACAACACAATGCCTTCGAGCTGGAGAATATGGAATAGGAGCCTCTAGGAATCCCGGTTAATGGGATTGACCTTAAATTGTTCCATTAAGCGTCAAGCCCTACCTTGTACAGTTGTAAATAACGTTTTTCTTTTTTCTTTCCTGTTTTTGTCCTATCCTTTTGCTAAACCAATTGACTTGCTATGCATTCGCTTATCGTTAGTGGGTGAAGTATCGGAGTTCCAAAAAAGAAGTATGCTCGTAAACAGAGACAAAACATACAAGATTGGCAAACCCAGAAAAAATTGCACGCAGAAGCAAACAGGAGCATAAATTTCACAACAAAAAGAGACGTATATATTTATATACATGTTTCTGAGTTACAAAATGGCATGAATGCCGATTTTCAAATATACAAAGTATTAGAGCATATATATATATGTTGGCCTTTTATCAGGCTGATACGGAGCAAGGGGTTACATCAACAAACACCAAGGCAAGGGGATCATTATCCGCAGGAGTGACTAGCAGCAACCGACGCATTCAAGACAGCGTCCGCTTCTTCCTCATCAACAGGTTCCTCGGCGGCACTGGCAGCATCACGAAGCGCTGCTGTCGTCAGTGGTGGGTACACCAGGTTCCTGAAGTCAGTATACCATTCTACGTCGTAGAATGGTATCACGTTGTAGCTCCTGAACAGGAAGTGAAGAGCCTGGGTAACCCTTTGCTGATGCTGACCACGGGTCTGCAGGCGAAATCCGCTAAGGAATGGTAGCCAAGCCACGACAGCTTCTTCTTCAATATAGCGACGTAGGTCGCTGGCTGATGGCAGGCTGATTCCATACGCGGCGTGTGTGACAACCTCGCCAAGCCCGTTCAGGTACTTCTTCGGGAAGATTTCTTTGACTAGCTTCAATACAAGCGGCTGAGGGACACAAATGTCTAGCATAGATGCCACAAAGTGTGAGCACACGTCAGTGTTCACCCGATGCTTATCTTCATACTCCACACAGTCCTTGCCGAGAACCCACTTGATGGCTACTAGCACCAGCGAGTGCTTGTTTTTCGTCATTCTCTTAAGCCTCCTGGTGGAGATCTCGCCTACAAACGCTGTTTGTGATTTGAAGGAGGTCAGGCGAATGGGAGTATCCATCTCTCCTAGAACTATTCCTAAATCTGCTAAGTATGCCGAAAGCTGCTTACCACCTAACCTATGAAAAGACTTGCTTAGCAGTATTCTACTTGCCTATCACTTCTCGACGCAAAGTGTGTATGTTCGCTGTCTACTGGCCTATTTATAGAAAATTGACAAGACGTATGCCAATCCGCCGTAAGCAACGTGATGTATATTGGCCGCAATCTCGAGGGCCGAGTCTGCGTTTGATCACGTTTTGGGCTAGCACACGCATGGTAGCACGGCTCAAGGCATGCTTAATTAAATCAAGTTAATTAATTGAGCTTTAAAAGGGTGGCACTTGTTGATGAAGGGACGTATGGCCGTATGCTATGGTGTCAAATCTCAAGCACATCCCAGAGCCCGAGGCGATATTCGTATCTCTTTCAGGCGGTGATCGTTTGCTTGGCGTAATCATTCCGGCCAGGGATATTAATTACCGGTACATGCTAACACAACGCGAGGAGGCCAGTTGCAAGCTCAATTTCCAAGGAAATCAGGGCGTATCACACGATATTCTAAAAGCAATGATGAAATCCGCCACCTCGGAAAAAGCAATCAGCTCATCTTGCACGAGTTGTGAAAAAGCAATCAGCTCGTCTCGCACGAGTTGTGTAGTTAATGGTACATGCCGAATTAAATGCAAGGGCTCGCGCTCGCCTACCACCTTGAGGAAAGTTGCTATTATTGCATGAAAACGCTTATTGTTCCTAAGTCTTTTTCCAAAAGCTAAGGAGTGCGTGAAGTGTTGCCTATCTGTATTTCCAGTGCAAGCGTATTCAAATACCAGCGAACCTTCAAGTTCTGCTGTGAAGAAAAATGGCAGAATCTTCAGCTCAGCCAGCAGAGGAAGGGATTAGCCAGGAACTGTATTCGGCTATTCGTTCTTCGGCCGAGGTTTACATATACGAGGATGTAGCGTATGCCACTCCTGGTATACCCCAGAAGGTGAAAAGACCCAACACAGAGGAACTGGAGAGGCCCAAGGAGTGGAATAACCCGAAAAGGGTTAGAGAAAAGTGGGCTAATATCTACGACCCAAAGCTTGCCAAGAACCCTAAATCTCTGAGAGAGGCGGCTTGCGCAAGGTTATCAGCACCAGCGGCAGAAAAGGCAACGGCAAGTAGAGTCTGGTATAGCGGTCTTCCACAATACATGGTCTCATTCGTGCACTATTGCCCGGAGGTAGTCGACGCAGCTGTTCAACGCTATAATCCAAAGACCCACTGCATTGAGGGTCGTAATTTAAGGGTTCATATCGGCCCAGAAGCCATCTGGCATATGTTATGCATTCCTGACCCCAGGACAAGAAAGGAGAAAATCGAACAGTTCCGCCCAAACAAAGGGGAAAGGATATGGAAAAGGATGAGAACCGGCTCTGATTTTCTATTAGAGGAGACTGGTAAGAAGGGTATTGTGTCTGCTAAGGCACCGAGCATCTCATTGTTGCACGGTTCATTCCGCGATGACCTCCAAGACCCCATATCCATGCTGACATTTGTTTGCGGCCGTGATTCTGATGAGAAGATCGAGGCTTTTCAGCTGGGCCCTGCAATACAGTTTCGCAGGCAGCATGAACCTTTCTGGTATGATTTTGCCGAATTCATGGTTGAAGAAATGATACAGCAAATAGAGAATTATCAGGCGGAGAAGAAATTTAGATTTCTTTCCTACCTTGTCCACATGTTCCTGCATCAGAATCCGGATTTCTTCGCCCGATTTATCCTGCTATCAATTTTTGACGAGCAGAATAAAAGAAAGTCGGTATCTACATGGACACCCTACCTTTCCGCAACATATGACTACTATGCCTTCGCGGACTATTTCATAGCCCCGGTCCTGAATGATTTGATCGGAGAGGGTGATATCGTCCGGCTTAACACTGAGCAGACTGGATTTCTGCAAAGCTACACCCCCGCTTGTGACTGGTTCCTGGGCAAGGATTTCACGATCCTTCGAATGAGGGGCTTTATTGGCGTTTTCTCGCCCCGCTTGTATCGATAGAGTGCCGAGGTTTACCGCGTGTATAAGGCCATTGATTTCATGTTTTGTAACAGCGAAGTGTCAAGCAGTGCGACTTTTCACTTGCCCAAAGAGCTTCAAGTCAATAACGCTTGTCAAAAAGCGATCGCATCAGCTACTAGAGGACAAGCTGGCACACCTAGGGCTAGTATTAGTAAATGATAAATGAGATTACAACCCTTTCAATGACCTACCTGAGCCGCATATGAGAGTTACACATGTTTCCTGACCATACTGGGAGAAGCGGCGTAATAACCGGACTGATAAAGATGAAGATCTGGTTGAATTGGCACAAATCCCTACGCCGGATACCAGAGGCCCATGGCACAAGTTCTACTTTCCACAGTCGCGGGCCAAGGGACAACCTTCCCATAGATAATGATGCATAAAAGTTGAAAGTGACTCCAGGAATGGAGTTAGAAAAAAATAAAAGCTTTCTGGAGATACCGCCAGGAAACAAGGCAGTTAAAAGCTCCTTATAATCAATTGAAGGACGACCAGGAATTTGAAAGATACTGGGATGAAGGCCATCCCAGCCCGATCTCCAGTGCTAACAAGAGCGAAGCAGAAGGCTCCGATGAGCAGGAGGAAGAGACGGCGATATCTTCGCAGGAAGGTGATGCCCCCGGGCATCCCGCTTATGTGGGCATTAATGTGCGCTTTAACATATCCAGGGGCTCGCTTACGCTGCGACATACCGCTAAACCGCCGCTAGCACCCCGCCAGGCGATCCGGACCGCCGAGAGCAGGAGTGTCCCCTTCACAAAAGGCAACGCAGACCTGGAAGTGCATTATTGGGACGCCACATGAACGTCGTATGGGGAAAACCCGCTACTAGTCAAATGCCAGAGGTTGCGGGCGAGTCTCAAATGATCCTGATGCCACCGCCGACCAATCAACAGGTACATTTCGCTCCTTCCTCTCTTGCATCTCATTCTTTCACGTCCGTCCCTGCTCAATTGGCAACTCCTGCCATTCGTCCGAGCCCTCCACCCTCTATTTCTAGCCCATCTTATTCCGGGGGATTTACCCAATATTCGCAAGCCCAACCATTTATAATCACCTTCTCCGGCATGTTGCTTCACCGCTATGCTCCGGGACCTTCTCACCTCAAGCTCTCTCAGTGCGTATTCTCCTCCCATCGCCCCACTCTTCAATGCTTACGTATCCCTTCTTCCCACCACAAGAACCGAAATTTCCAGTACCGAATTTTTCTCTCTCTACCAGTGTCTTTACCGACCGACCTCCTGCTCAGCCGTTGTAAATATCTAGCCATTATTGAACCCCTGTGTTGTTATGGAATCAGGTTACTATTCCTTCCATCACCTTTAGTTAAGAACAAATGCGAGCTTCATGAAAGCTGGCTACCTATCCCCACGCCTCGCCTTCCTGTTCCCCTTCGGGCAGTGGGTCGGTCTCATCACCACCGAAGTTCATCGCAGAATGCATAGATTGTGGGAAGGGAAGCTGCCAAGCAAATAGAATGAGGCGACAAAGGGCAAAGGATGACAATGCCCCCGCCGAGCCGAGAGTATAGGCTTCGTATGACGAGGCCCGCCAAGAATTAAAGTTTGCAACTATGTACCCAAGGATAAACAAGCCCCAGGGAGAAATGCAACCAGAGGACTATGATATCTATGCTGTCGGACTGGACATGAAGATGGCCCGGCCACAAGATAAAGTCGAAATCATGGAAGAGACACAACGGGTGGTCACCTCCAACTTCCTAAAGACTGGTCGCCAGTTAAAAAAGAAAGATGAACAGCTCAAGGCAGCCAAGGACAGGCTGAGTTTCCTAGAGGCAAAGGAGAAATCCTTAGAGGCGGATATAGCCCGAATGATAGAAAGGGCGCTAACAGCAGAAAATGAGAGAAACGGGCTTCAGGGCGAAATTACAAAGACTCAAGTAGCCGACCCAGCCGTATTAAAAGAATTACAGAATCAAAACCAAGCAGCGCGACAGAGCCTACCATCGATTGAGGAGGAGCTTGAACGTTTCCGCCTTGAGTTCAGTCAGAAGCTGGCAGAGAAAGGTGAAGAGATGGAACGACTACAAGAGCAGCATCAGCAAAAGATACAGGAAAAAGAGGCCGAATTCAAAGGATTGAAGACTAAACTGGAAGAGGAGCTCCAAGAAACAAAGACCAAGCTAGAAGATGAGCTCCGAGAAACAAAAGCTTCATTAGAAGAGCAATCGGCTAACCACTCTAGAGCTGAACAAAATTGGCACAAAGAAATGAGCAGCTATGCAGAGCAGTTGGCATCCGAGAAGAAGAAGAAGGCAGAATTTGCCGAGGCCCTCATTTCAAGAGACGCGAAGATTTCTTCGCTTAAGGCTTCTCTACTACCAGCCCCTGCCCAACCTGATATCATCCCACTGGTCAGGCAGTTGTACGTTTCTCACTGGGAGAAAATCAAAGCCTTCTGCCTAAATCTGCAGCCTACCCTCCGGTTCATCGACAAGGCATTAAAACTCAATCAGGAGGCCCATGACACAATGGAACAGTTCCCGCGTTTCATCCTGGAAAAGGTTCCCGAGGTAAGGGACTTGCTAAATAAGCTATACTCGGTCTCAGATGAGATCCTCGCCGGGGCAGGTATCGAAGATAGGGACATCGCAGCTCAAACGGCAAATAGGTTCATTCATTGCCACTCCACTTTCCAGCGTACTAAGGCAGCAGCGACTTTTCTAAACAAGGCGCTGGATGGCATTTGAGGGAGTTTCTCCGAGTTGGGCAGGTTGGGATTGCCGTCTCCATTTCTTGAGGATGGCACTATTGCCACGGCTGCGCAGATTACCGAAATTATTGAGCAGAAGGAGAACGATCCAGAGGCATTCAAGGAACTCGGTAGCCCCCCAACAGCAGCAGATATCGAGGCAATCATTCATCCACTCTCTCAGCTGCTTTTCCACATACAAGCAGGCGCTGGCCTGCCAGAGGTGCTCCCTCATAAGGAAGCTATTGATCTCCGCGGAGCACAAGAGAATTTACGCAGCATGGCAAAGCCGTCCGAAATTGAATGGGTGCCTTTGCAGGCTGCACTTTCAAAGCTCTAACTCCATTTGCCCTATAGATGAAGGCTCTGGTCTGCAGAACCAGAGAGTTTTTTGGGTTCTCCGTTCCTTATCCGAAATGCCCCTGTTAGTCGCCAAAAGCTGTTGAAATAATGTTCCAAGCGTACCCCTTGGTCCCCTTTATATATTCTGCGCCGGCCCGGTATACCGCTGGCTTTCCTGTAGGTTTTGATCTCTCCGGCTGCACTTTGTTTCGCGAACTGTGGGTGTTCTCGCTCGCCTCTCGAATGTCGGCAATGTTTCCACGGTCTCGCCAGGTTTTTCTACTGCTGTTTTTATGTTTCCTACCGGAACCAGCCTACATCTTTGTACGTGAGCAAGTGTATCGCACCTTTCCCTAGCAAGAGTAGGTTCTTGCATAGGCCGGAGATTTCCATTGGTCTCTTTATTCTCATGTAATCCAACTTTCGCCACGTATCGGGCTGTCCGCTGGGCTTTTAAAACAACGCTGATGAGCACCACTGGCGGGGTTACTTTCGTTTCGCTTTCACCGATTCATGCTGCCTTTCTCAGAAACCAAGTAGCTCACCGAACACGGTCACTCTCCGCAGTTCCTGGCCACTAGAGGGTGAGCCATTCATACCGCTGTTTGTCGCTAATGTCTCGGCATTGATTATCAAAGCAAGCTATGAGATGGCCGAGCGGGATAGTGTCATTGACTGCTGCTTGCCATGGTTCTCTAAAGCGGTGGATGGCACTCGTCGCTTCGAAGCCTGGTTGGGACCACTGCCATCATCACAAAGGGCACGCCTGTAACTGACCAACTGGATGCTGTGCTCTGACTGGATGCTCTCATAACGGCATTAGGAATATTCTTATTCGGGCATCATTACGGGAGATTGTGGAATCTTTCTGTTACAACTCTTCAGGCAGTGGGATTTTGCTCTCCGGCTATATATACTCTCTCTGTTGAGGGAAAAATGGTCCAAGATTTTTAGGAAGAATACTGGTTTTAGCAAGAGACGCCAGGCCTCTATTGCATGTTTATTCGCAAGGAACTTTCAGACTGTGCCTATTATTCGGCCTTTCTACTTTTCATGTCTTGATTAAACTGTGAACTGTGCTTTTTATTGTCTTAAGCATTTCATTTGAGGAGACTTCTATATATTGAATGCAAACTTGCTGGTCTAAATCATGTCTTAATGACTCTTCTTAGCAGTGAGAATGTATGCAATACTGTTTTATGTCAATTAAATGAATTGTTTATGCTATTGCTTTAAGCTTTTGGAGTTTTGGAACATATTAATAACATTCGGGCCCTTGAGTCTATGATTTATCGTGCCTATCAGAAAGCTTTGGCGCATCGCCTTAGATTAATATTTGTTTCATTATATCTTCTTTCTCTTCCCTTTCCAAAAACCATTATATAGAAGAAGCCAGCTTCTTTAAAATCCAGAGGTCACTCAGTTTGGCGCAAAGGGGTCCCCCTTAAACTGAGTTTCCCATAAAGACACTGTTATCTCATCAATTTTTGGCGTCAACAATTACTTTGACGATCATAACTAATAGTCAAATAAAAAATAATCAAAATAAATAACATCAAAGTAATAAATTATTTACTACCACATAAGCATTGGAAAAAATATGCCATACCTAAAGTTATGGATTGAATTTTTTTTAAGAATATTTTTTTATTGAATATTAGTAATTAAAGGCATGACTAATAACTCTTTAAAAAATGAGAATCATTTAATGTTGGGTATGTGCAGGATCATGATGGGCCAAAAAGTGGTGATATAATGAGTATGTGTAGGGTATGTGGCTGACGACTTTTTTTTACCCAAAATTGATGAAATGAAAAGGGTTTTTAAAGGAGATTCTCAGCTTTCCACCAATATAAATTATGCTTTACTTTGAATTTAATAAATAATTATTATCCATTTTCTATTTGAATTACAACTAAAGTCTTAATTAATAGGTTGATTGAAGAACATCTATAGCTTTCAAATAGTATCACATTTTTTGAATCCGAAACATACGTCACATTCTATGCTTCACATACTATAGGATTAAAAAAAATGAATTTCATGAAGTTTTGACCAAGTTAAGATGGTAAGACATTCAAGTTTTTATATTTTTTAAAAGTTGTAATAAAAAATTCATAATTAATTATTTGTTTGGTAAAAAATTACAAAAAATATGCATCACATCGAGACATGATTCCTCTACTTATATATAAAATCTTATTAAATTTTTTTTATCATTTTATTATGGTTAGGGTGGTCAGACAGACAACTACTTCTTATTTTTCCCTGAAATTTAAATAGTATTGCATTGAAATTTCAAATTTTCACTAAATAGATTTAAAAATAAAAATAAACCTAGTAGTTTAGAAACTACATTCAATTTGCTACAGATTTTATTCTTACATATTTTTGAAATAATATAGATAACTTATTCAAAAATTTTAGAAACTACATTCAATTTGCTACAGATTTTATTCTTACATATTTTTGAAATAATATAGATAACTTATTCAAATTTTTAGGTCAAGTTGCCTAACTCTAATTTTTTTAAAAATTTTGCCACTTAAGGACCTGTTTTTTCCATGATGATCCTGCACATACCCTGTTCCATACTTTTCATAAATAATATTTAATCCACAATCTCAATTATGCCATGTATTTCCATGCATATGTATCTTAAGATAATTAAATAATAATCTATCAATTAATTGATTAACCTAGACAAAAAGTTCAACTATAGATGTGCATCTAGGTCTAATAAATATAAAACTAAGATAGAACTAAAATTATATCATACCTGAAGCAATCTATATAACAGTTGGCTTGTCAATTGAAAATTCAAGCTACATTATTTGGCACAATCACAAGTAAATGGCAGATGATCGGAAACCCACATTAAATAGAACTTAAAAAACATGGAGAATAAAAGAGGTGAAAAAATTACTAACCCTAACCATATATTTTTGATGAAAGAAAGAAGATTTAATTGTAATTTCTCACATGGTAATGTATATAGTGCTAGAGATGCACAAAGATAACTACAAACAATAAATGAAGGGTGAAAAGTGTATGTGTATGCATATGTATGTGTATGTGTATGTGTATGTGTATGTGTTTGTGTATATATATGTATATGTATATGTATGCGTATATGTATATGTATATGTATACATATACGTATATGTATACATATACGTATATGTATATGCATATGTATATGTATATGTATGTATATGTATATGTATGTATGTGTATGTGTATGTGTATGTGTATGTGTATGTGTATATATGTGTATATATATGTATATATATGTATATATATGTGTATGTATATGTATAATGTTGATCTACAAAATTCTCTTTTTAGCATTTCATTTTTTCGCTCTCCCTATATATTACTTTCAAAAATATATAGTCTTCTGTACATTGCATTTTTTCCTAATATGTGATAATACTCCATTCAATTTGTGAGGGCTTGCCTGGGCCTGTTCACAATGATGGTGGAGTTTTGTTGATGGTCAATTTGGCACAACATTTAAATAGAATATCTCTATTCTATTTCTCCTGAAAAGAAAGATAACACATGGTAATCTAACTCCCAAAGTCCTAGTAGTTGGTTATCAACTA
Source organism: Sequoia sempervirens (assembly GCA_007258455.2). Taxonomy (NCBI): domain Eukaryota; kingdom Viridiplantae; phylum Streptophyta; class Pinopsida; order Cupressales; family Cupressaceae; genus Sequoia; species Sequoia sempervirens. The sequence goes on along the minus strand of VDFB02058242.1, from coordinate 616,396,754 downwards.
TATTGATATTGCTCAATGGTCAATGTAATTGTAATGTTCAAGGGGCCTGCTGATTCTTGAGCTTATTGATTGCTGTAAGATTGAATTCTTATTTAAACCTACTTAAACAAGGGGGTATAAAGAAAAGGAAAAAGATAGATCAAGGACACAAAAGAAAGAAGAATGTTGATTCATTCAACTAATCAGACTTGTTGTTTTCCAAGGAATCTATAAACTAGAACTCCAAAATAAATCAACCTGTAATCCATACACAACTATTCATTTACAATGAAAATATTAATATCATATTTCAAACCAAAATTCGAACAAAAGACAATACAAAACTCCATTCCTTGAAAGTTTTCCAAATCAAATGACTAATAAAACAAACATCATTCCAGAGCATAATGTAAAGCAGGTTTAAGTCTGGTTGCTTCTATTGCCAATGAAATAAATAAGCAACATTTACAAATCTGGCAAAATCACTAGTGTATAGAAACCCATGTCTTCAAGTTACCTCCATCTAAACTAAGAAAATTAGAAAATTTCATCACCAATCCTACTGTAAAACTCTAATCAGCTAAGCTATAAAAACTTCTAATTATTTTTCCCTAAGTGTCTAACCCCCTACAATGAGCTTAATTTGACAATTAATAGCTCATAATTCCATAATTCCCTCCAGAACTGAAACATCAAAAAGTTGTAGCATTTGTGCATACAATTAAATCAGAAAGATAACCTTTTGTTTCATCTCATGTTTGTCCTCAGCTAATTTTAGTTTGCTCTTAGTTAGTTTTAGTTCGAGACTCCACTCTCTAGTCTAGCTTTAGTTTTACTTAGAGTTTATCCTTTTGCATTACATAAATCTGCATCCTTCTCCAAAAATCACTCCAGATGGAACAACCAAACTTTTAGCTCACTGTCAGTTTTCACACTCTTCAGAAAATACCCTCTTTGTACGTGAGTTTTGCAAGATCATCTTTGTTATGATTTATTCCAATCTTTGAAAAGGAACCTGGAGAATAGGAACACACATTAATTAATTCACAAAATGAATCCATTTAATAGTAATTGATTCAATAATTCCATATTATTTCAATTGAATATAAAATACAATGAACTTTAAATTGAAATAATAATGTTTTTAAACTAATGTTATTTTGAACAAAACAACATCAAATAATATTTTTTGCTTCATAATATCCATACCATTTGCTTCCAGAGGTACTGTGATATGAATCATTATGCTCTGGATGAGTGGTATCAATTAAATGAGTAACCTCCTACTTTATTGTCAGATATCTTCTTCAGAATCCTAGGTAACACTGGCCTCAGTCACTTTCGTGCCCTCAATGATAGCCAGTGAACCCCCTTGATATAATGGTTAGCCCCAGATTACCGTTACCCGCATGGATGGGTCCCTACCCATGAAACTGTTACTATATCCTAATCATAATAGGGTAGCCTACTACTTTCACCTTTGTGAACCAAGTGAATGTTGAATAATCCCTCACAGTAGCCCAAACATCAATCATTGGCATGGTCCAATGACTACCTATCACTGCTCATATATCCCGAAGGTTCACTCTTGGACAGGTCATACATAACATAAAACACAATCACAATCAGCATATATATTGGCCTATACATAAGACCTCTAGATGTGGAGTAAGTTTTCACAACACATAAAATCACATGGAACCAACACGAGATGGACTTTTCCAAACTTATACACATATTCAATTACCAATTATATGTAGTTAAATCACTTACTTTATTCATTTACTATTCAAGACACATCATGCGTTAAATACAAGTTTTTAGATTCCCTTAACTCATCCCATACCCATTTCAGCCTCAACTGAAGCTTATGGAGGAGGAAAGGTCAACCATTTAGGAACAATCCCAACCCTTGGAGTTCCCGCCCTAGACCTTGCCCCTACGGACTTGAAGTCACAAGGGCATCTTTCGCCCAAGGACCGCCTATGTTCCCACTTCTGAGTGAGTCAAAGTTACACATAGTACTCCTCACATAGTCTCTCAAGGATACCTACACACCTGTTTCCCCATAATCAAGGTTTTGCTAACACTCCCCCATTAAAGATATCAAGGTTTTGAATTAAAATTGACCCCTTTTTTTATAATCCAACTTGAATGCCCTTGGGTTCATTTTACCAACATAGGGGCTAAGCTTATTACTCAACATGAAATTACCTTGGTTTACAAGACTCCTTAGGAAAGCATTTCTTCTTTGAGACTCATATAATAGGTTCCATATTAAGTGGTGCAGGAGCACCTAGGCTAAACTCCAGTTTGTTATGTTCAATTTTGGCTTGTACCTGACCTTAGCCAAGTCAGGGTAATGGTGTGTTTATTTTGGACCTTAGAAGGTCTTGCTTGTGTGTGGTGAGTTAGTCACTAGGACTAAAATCATCTTAGTGTAATCATTGTTGTTAAATTTTGCTTTAATTAGCCTTAGACAGCTTATGTTGGAATGTAAAGCATTAAATGTGTGCTAAACACATCTAAGTTGTTAGAAGATGCCAAGAGGCAGTTAGGGGAGTTGTTGGCTCAAAATCAAGGAGATTGAGGTCCTAAGATGTAGGATGATGGCAAAGTTGCAAGAATGTTGCAAAGTTGCATGACAACATTGTTAGGTTGCATGCAACTTAGTTGTCTTGGATTCCCTAAAAATTAGGAGTATGGGATCGATCAACTTCCCTTGAAATATGGCAAGGGCATCTATGTAGGGGTGTGACTCATAGACAAGCTGTTAGAATGCATTGTAATCAAGTTTTTGGTTTGAAGGAATAGGGAATTTCTGCATTTTCTATGTATACCGTATGTTCTTGTGTGACAGTGCTATTAGATGAATTAGGATTGTTGATTTGTTAGTATATTTTTGTTTATACAATAGTTTTGAGTATCTTCCATTTTGTAATCAAGTTGCTTTGAATTGATTTAGGGCTTTGTATTCATAAGTTGAGGTTGTAGAGAGTTTTCTTGTTTTGTACAGTCCAGTCAGTCTCTTCATGGCTCCCCCATAAACTCTGACCACGGGATCTTCCTGAGATTAGTTGGGTATGGAAGGGGAGCCAATGAACTATAGATATTTCACAATAGGAGTCATGGGAAGGCGAGCAAGCATTTTTAAAATTAAACCCTAGGCGAGCTAGGACAGTCCGATTAGGAGTTTGATGGAAAAAAGTGAAGAATATAGGCAAGGGTTACAAGTACTGTACAAAAAAATCATGGTATTAGGTAGGGTAAGATAGGATCTTCACATGCTAGAATTATTGAAGCTTCAACCAATCCATTTGTGTGAGAAATTAGGAGGAGATCATTGAAACCCTAAGAATTGGGCCTAATAGCCCTTTTTACCCTTGATTGTAGGAATCTACTGTACGGAGGAGTCAGGGGTCTGAAACCCTGTGAATGTTTTAAAGGACTAAAAAGGGTGTCCAAAAGTGCAATTTATTTGCTAGGCTATTTGGAGAGTTTGGACAGGAAAAGCAAAAAGGTGACTGGTAAGGGCTACAAGAATTAGGCCTCTGCAAGGCAAAATCTTGAGATCGGTAGGAGTGAAGACTGAAGACCCTCCAAGATGTATTCAATTGAATGTGAAATGCAAGAAAATAGTGTTTCCAACACCCCAACAAGCATTTCAAGTTTGATAATGAAGTTGGCACTTAGATCCTTCTAAGTGTAGGATATAGTCTACAAATTCAAATGGTGTTAAGTCCTCCAAGGTGAAGCACAAGGAGTGATACATTTGTAGTAGATTTGAAACTAGGCTTAGTTGATGATCTAAGTCAAAATTAGAACCTAGAAGCTATCAGGTTCTTGGGTGAAGACAGAGAGAAGTCTTCTAGTAGGTTGGTGCAAGCAAACCCTGGAGCATTATACACCATATTGGTATTAGAGCTTTTGTTTGATCAAGGCTTGTGATTGATGTTGCAACCCACTGAGTCAGTAGGAGAGAACACACCAGAGGAAAGAACCATGATGACCAATGTTGAGTTAGCTAAGAAGGTAGAAGAGCAAGAGGAGGACAACCAGCTGCTAAGAGAAAGGTTGTCTCAAATGGAGAAGCTCTTGGATGAAGTCCAAGAAACAGTAGACAAAGTGAAGGATAAGATAGAACACAAGGAAGAGCAGGAAGCAAAGGAAAAAGAAGAGGACTTGGAGGAGGAAGCTCCAATACCTGACCCTATTCTTACTGAAGAACCATTCTTGAAGGCATTGCAGGCCTTAAGTGGCAAAGCTTTGGAAGGAATGCCACTATTCAGTGGATAAATGGACCCTGATTCAGTTGTGGACTGGATTGAGAGTATTGAAAATCACTTTGAATGTGATGGTATAATAGAGGCCCAAAAAGTAAAGGTGGCCAAGTCAAGGTTGAGAGGAGCAGCTCTCACATGGTGGAAACTTGTACAAGCTGAAAGAGAGAAAGAAGGCAAGGGTCCCATAGTTACATGGAGAGGAATGGTAACTAAAATAAGGCAGACCTATCTACCTGATGACTATGATGTTTAGTTGCATAGGAGAAGACACAATCTTAGGAAAAAAGATATGGATGTTCAAACATACACCAAGGAGTTTCAAAAATTGTGCCTCAGATCAAAGGTGGTTGAAGATGAAAGCATCAAGCTAGCAAGGTATTTGAATGGGCTTAAGTGGTCTATCCAAGAAGACATGAGCCTAGTGAACTTCAAAACCATCTGTCAATGCTATCAAATGGCCTTAAAGATAGAGGAGAAAGGCAAAAAGAAGCAAGAGCAAAACCCCAAAAGTAGAGGTAAAGGGAAAGACAGCAGGGGACAAAGGGGTGGTTATGGTGGAAGGAATTCAAAACCAAGGGCCCAAGGAGAAGTCAGATACTCTGAGCAGCAAGAAGGAAGCTCTAGTAGAGGTGGTAGAGGAAGGGGCTCCAGCTCTAGAGGAAGAAGTGATGGACAAGGAAGAGGTAATTACTTCACCAACATGAAATGTTACCACTGCAATCAATTGGGACACCCGGCCTATAGATGTCCAAAGAAAGGTAGTACTTCTCATGGAGGAGATAATCTTGAGAACTAACCTGGTTCATGATGAGACAGTTGTAGCAGATAAACATCCTAAAGTACCATTGAATTTAGACGAAGGTGAGAACCTCATGATGAGGAGAACTTTGATGAAGGAGCCGGTGAAAGAAGAACCAAGCCAAAGGAGGTCCCTGTTTAGGATAAAGTGTAAGATGATGGGGAAAGTGTGTAGAGTCATCATTGACTCAGGGTCTACAAACAATATTGTGTTAGAGGAGACAGTCAACAAGCTGAAGTTAACAAGGATACCCCACAACAATCCTTACAAGGTCACATGGCTCAATAAAGGTCAACATGTCTTGGTGAATGAACAAGCATGGGTGGAGTTCTCAATTGGTAGGTACAAGGACAAAGTTTTATGTGATGTGTTACCTATGGATGCATGTCACTTGCTCCTAGGTATACCATGGCAATTTGATCACCAAGTTGTGCATGATGGAGCAAAGAACTCCTATACTTTCAAGAAAGATAAGGTAACCTTCAAAATTCAGTCTTTTCTAGAAGATACAGAGGTGCAGACAGCAGGTCCTAAATTGCTCATGGTTGGTGAAAAAGAGTTCCTAGAAGCCTTGGAAGAAGGAGGAGTTGGTTATGCAGTGATGATAAAGCCAAGAGAGGTAAGCAATGAGAAAGAAGCTGAAAAACCAGAGTTACCCAAGGAGATATAGAAATTGTTGCAGACCTATGAAGGCATTGTAAGTAGTGGTCAACCAGCAACATTACCCCCTAAGAGAGCCATAAGTCATAGGATAGACTTGATACCAGGGGCTACCCTACCAAACAAAGCAGCCTATAAGATTACTCCTCAACAAAATGAGGAAATAGCTAGGCAGATTCAAGAACTCCTAAACCAAGGTCTTATTAGAAAGAGCATTAGCCCATGTGTAGTACCCACTATCTTAGCACCTAAAAAGGGAGGAGAATGGAGGCTTTGCACTGATTCCAGGGCCATAAATAAGATAACCATCAGGTATAGGTTCCCTATCCCTAGGATTGAAGATCTCATGGATTGTCTAGGTGATGCTAGGTACTATACCAAGATAGATTTAAAGAGTGGTTATCACCAAATTAGGATACATGAGGGAGATGAATGGAAAACGGCTTTCAAAACCAATGAGGGTCTCTATGAGTGGCTAGTTATGCCATTTGGATTGTCTAATGCCCCCTCCACATTCATGAGACTCATGAATGAAATCCTCAAAGACTACATTGGCAAATTTGTAGTAGTGTATCTTGATGATATACCGATCTATAGCAAAACAAGAGAAGAGCACCTCCAACAAATAGAGTTGATTTTCAAGAGGCTGCAAGAGGAGAAGTTGAAGATCAATTTGGAAAAGTGTGAGTTCATCAAAACAGAGCTGGTGTAGCTTGGATTTGTGCTATCACATGGCAACTTGAAGATGGACAGCAACAAAATGGAAGCCATCCTCAATTGGCCTACTCCAAAGACAGCAACAGAGGTAAGAAGCTTCCATGGTCTTGTTCAATACTATAGGAAGTTTATAAGATAGTTTAGTACTATTTGTTCTCTTATGTTGGATACCATAAAAGGAGGAATGAAGACTAAGTTTGTATGGAATGAGCAAGCTAACAAAAGTTTTGAGTTGCTGAAGGAAAAGATAGCTACCCAACCTGTTTTGGTGTTACCAAGCTTTGAGAAGCTATTCACCATTGAGTGTGATGCAAGCAATGTGGCTATTGGAGTTGTTCTCAGTCAAGAGGGTAGACCAGTGGCTTTTCATTCAGAGAAGTTAAGTGAAGCTAAGAAGAAGTATTCTTCTTATGACCTTGAAATGTATGCATTGGTCTAGGCTTTAAGGAAATGGAGGCACTACCTTCTTCCCAAGGAATTCATTGTGTATTCAGACAACCAAGCACTCAGTTTCCTGAATTCACAAGAGAAGTTGAGTCATAGACACATGAAATGGGTGGAGTACTTGCAAGCTTACACCTTCAATATCAAGCAAGCGCAAGGAGCTCTCAACAAGGTGGCAGATGAAGATAATTGATGCTGACTTGGCAGATCCTTATTTAGAAGAGAATTGATTTGAAGAAGATCCTTGTTTTTTCCTGCGTGGCTATTCTTAGCTAGTTGTTTTGTTTTTAAAGTAGTTTTTTCTTTTAAAGTTTTGTTTTCTGCTTTATTCAAATAAAGCATGCAACGCATGCTTAGCTTAGGAAATCTTCTGTAGTTTTTTTTTTTTAAAAAAGGCTTCCTTTGTAGTTTGCATATAGTCTTTGAGGCTGAACCTTTTCTATTTATTTATACTCTGTATTTTTCATTTTGACAAGCTGCAATAAGAAGAAAAACTCTATTCCAAAATAGAGCAGATTATTATGAGTCTGAAAAATATTGAATAGTGTGAAATTTTATATAATTGTTCTTTTATTATTTTTGTTGTTCAATTCTATCAGCTGGTTTTAGAGGAGAGAAGTGTTTGGTTTTTTCAAATCTACATTTGGTATCAGAGCAGGTATTTTTGTTTCGGGTTTAAGATCTAGCTGTTTGAATTTTGCCAAAGATTATCATGTCGAATTCTAATAGCTTGCCCATTCCAGAATTTGATGGTAATGAGTATGATTATTGGTGTATAAAAATGATGACTTTTTAATAGGAAAAGATTTGTGGGAGATTGTTGAATCAGGTTACCAGGAGCCAGCTGATTGGAATGCCCTCCCAGTCAATGAAAGAATAGCAAGGAAGGAAGCTAAGAAGAAGAATTTTCAAGCATTGTTTCATATTCAAATAGCCCTAGACAAGAGTCTATTTCCAAGAATTGCAGGTGCAAAGACAACTGAGGATGCCTGGAAGACTCTAAAAGAAGCTTACCAAGGCAGTGATCAGGTCCAAGTTGTTAAGTTACAGACATTGAAGAGAGAATTTGAGAATTTAAAAATGCAAGAAGGAGAAAGTGTGAGTGAGTATAGTGTCAGAGTAAAAGATGTGGTCAATAAGATGGCTACACTAGGAGAAACTATGAACACAGAAGTTCTGATAAAAAAGGTGTTGAGATCTCTCACACCAAGATGGAATCACATCGCCATAATAATGGAAGAAAGTAAGGATTTGACAACCCTTCAATTCGATCACCTTTTGGATCTTTGATCTCACATGAAGAAAGATTAAAAAATTATTTTGGAGAAAGTGTTGAGAAAGCCTTTTCCTCCAAAGTACAAATCACAAAGAATGATGATGGCAGCAGTAGTAGCAAAAGCAATCAAAGCCAAAGTAAAGGTCAAAATCAAAATAATTCAAGAGGTAGAGGTAGAGGTTTTTCAAGAGGAAGAGGTGGTTCAAAAGGCAGAGGTAGACGAAGATTTGATAAAAGGAATGTTCAATGTTACCATTGTAATAGGTATGGACATTTTGAAAGAGAATGTAGATTAAAAGAAGGTAAAAATGTTAATTATGCTCAAGAAAGTTATGAAAATCCTCCAGATAATTTATTCTTATCTTATTCTAAAAGTGAAAATACTAGTAAAGATGTTTGGTACCTAGATTTTGGATGCTCTAACCATATGTCAGGAAATGGGAAGTTGTTTTCAACAAAGGATGAAAGTTTCAAGTCAAAGATTTAGGTCGATGATGATAAATCATTGATGGTCGCTACAAAAGGTGCTATGGAGGTCCACACAAAAGAAGGTATGAAGAGTGTTAAAGATATTTATTACACTCCTGAGTTAAAACATAATTTGTTAAGTGTTGGACAATTATGTGAGAAGAACTATAGAGTTGTCTTTGAAAATAAGAAATGTACAATTTTTGATAAGATTCAGGGAAACAAAGTAGTCACAATTGTTCCTATGACGAAAAATAGGATATTTCCATTAAGATTTGGTGAAAATAATAGTAGCCTTGCCAATATGGCATTTGAGGATACAAGTTGGCTATGGCATCTAAGGTATGGCCATTTAAACTTTCATAGTTTGAAGCTTTTGACCTCACAAGCATTAGTTGTTGGTCTGCCCAAGGTTGAAGAGCACAAGGAGGTTTGTGAAGGATGTGCTAAAGGAAAGCATGCAAGGGAAAGGTTTCCAAAAGGCACTGCATGGAGGGCCCATTACCCCCTTCAACTTGTTCATTCAGATATCTGTGGACCAATGCAAACAAAGAGTTTGGGTAGGTCATCATATTTTATCACTTTTATTGATGATTACTCACAAAAATGTTGGGTGTATTTTTTAAAGGCTAAGGATGAAGCCCTTGATACATTCAAGAGGTTTAAAGCACTTGTGGAAAATGAAAAAGGGTGCAAAATCAAATGTTTAAGAACTGATCGTGGAGGAGAATTTTGTTCAAGAGCCTTTCAAGATTATTGTGATATGAATGGCATTAGGAGGCAACTCACCACCCCATACACACCTCAACAGAATGGGGTAGCTAAAAGGAAAAACCGCATTGTGGTAGAAATGGCAAGGAGCATGTTACAAACCAAGGGATTGAGTAACTCTTATTGGGGAGATGCAGTTGCTACAGCAGTGTATATTCTCAATCAAAGTCCCACCAGTGCACTTGAGAAGATGACTCCTTATGAAGCATGGTATGAGAAAAGGCCTAATGTTAATCATTTCAGAGTTTTTGGTTGTTTAGCTTATGTTCATGTACCTGATCAGAATAGACAAAAGTTAGATGCAAAAAGTGAGTCATGTATTTTTGTTGGGTATAGTGAGGAAAGAAAATCTTATAGGTTATATAATCCTCTCACTAATAAGCTTATTGTTTCAAGAGATGTGATTTTTGATGAAGGGGGAGTTTATGGTCATCAAAAAGGCCATATGGAGAAGTCAAAATCTATTTTGAATGATGATGTTGATCATGAGAAGCCCACTAATGTTGTTGTTCCAATTGATTTAAATCCACCAAGCAACCCCTCATCTAATTCTTCAAGTCCATCTTCAACTCCAAGTTCTAGAAGGAAGGTAAAAATTTTGAGTGATATTTATCAAAGGAGTGCAAATCAAGCACATGAAGAAAATCCAATAGGTGACACAGTTAATTTTGCTTTATTTACCAAGGCTGATTTTGAACCATCATGTTTTGAAGAAGCATGTACTAATGAGGTTTGGATGCAAGCAATGCAAGAAGAGATGGATTCCATTCATAGGAATGATACTTGGGAGCTTACAGAGCTTCCACATGACAAGAAGAAGATTGGCACCAAATGGATCTACAAGACTAAGCATAACAGTGATGGAAGTGTTGAAAGGCATAAGGCAAGATTAGTTGATAAAGGCTTCACACAGAAGTATGGGATTGATTATGAAGAGACATTTGCACCAGTTGCAAGACAAGAGACCATCAGAATGCTGATTTCATTAGCAGCTCAAAAGAATTGGAGCATACAACATATGGATGTGAAAAGTGCCTTCTTGAATGGGTACTTAGAAGAGGAAGTATATGTGGAACAGTCACAAGGTTTTCAAGTGGAAGGAAAAGAGAATCATGTCTACAAATTGAAGAAGGCTTTGTATGGCCTCAAGCAAGCACCAAGGGCATGGTATGCAAGAATTGATGGATACTTTCAAGAGAATGACTTCAAGAGAAGTAAGAGTGAACCTATCCTTTACTACAAACAAGAAGGTAATGATATTCTTATTATAAGCTTGTATGTTGATGATTTGTTGTATATGGGTAGCAGTTCTAAGATGAAAGATGAGTTCAAAATTGCTATGATGAAAGAATTTGAGATGAAAGATCTTTGTCTCATGAAATATTTCTTAGGAATGGAGGTTTATCAGTGTAAAAATGAAATTTTCATTTGCCAAACCAAATATGCAAAAGATATGTTGAAGAAGTTTGACATGGTTGATTGTAAACCATACTCCACTCCAAGTGCTCATGGAGTTGTGTTGAGTAGGAATGATGGTGTTGAATTAGTTGATGAGACTGCTTACAGAAGTATTATTGGGAGTTTGATGTTTCAAACCCACACAAGGCATGATGTAGCATATTCAGTTTCACTTGTTTCAAGGTATATGACAAATCCATCAGAAATACACATGAAGGCAGCTAAAAGAATTTTGAGGTATGTGAAAGGCACTCTAAATTATGGTATTCATTACTATTCTTCTAAAAGATTCAATATTGTTGGCTTTAGTGATTCAGATTGGGGAGGTAGTATGGATGATCATAAGTCTACATCTGGAAATTGTTTCTCTTTTGGTTCTAGTTTGATTACTTGGAGTTCCAAAAAATAAAGTATGGTTGCTCTCTCATCCACAAAAGCAGAGTATGTTGCAGTTACCTCAGCAGGTACACAAGCTCTTTGGCTTCAAAAATTTTTAGAAGAAATTGGAGAGAAGTAGATTCAACCTACAGTGGTTTATTGTGACAATGTAAGTGCCATCAAGTTAGCAAAGAATCTGGTTCATCACAGTAGAACAAAGCATTTTGATTTGAAGTATCACTTCATCTGTGATTTAGTACAAAAGAAGGAAGTTGAATTGAAGCACATCAGCATTAAGGATTAGTTAGCAGATATCTTCATTAAAGCAGTTGCAACAAGTCAATTTTTGTCACTTCAAGATTAGATCGTGAGCCCTCTTAGCATTAAGGGGGAGTATGAAGATAATTGATGCTGACTTGGTGGATCCTTATTTAGAAGAGAATTGCTTTGAAGAAGATCCTTGTTTTTTCCTGCGTGGCTATTCTTAGCTAGTTGTTTTGTTTTTAAAGTAGTTTTTTTCTTTTAAAGTTTTGTTTTATGCTTTATTCAAATAAAGCATGCAATGCATGCTTAGCTTAGGAAATCTTCTGCAATTTTTTTTTAAAAAAAAAGGCTTCCTTTGTAGTTTGCGTACAATCTTTGAGGCTGAACCTTTTCTATTTATTTATACTCTATGTATTTTTCATTTTGACAAGCTGCAATAAGAAGAAAAACTCTATTCCAAAATAGAGCAGATTATTATGAGTCTGAAAAATATTGAATAGTGTGAAATTTTATATAATTGTTCTTTTATTATTTCTACTGTTCAATTCTATCAGCTGGTTTTAGAGGAGAGAAGTGTTTGGTTTTTTCAAATCTACAGCAGATGCCTTGAGTAGAAGAGTCCTCACAATTCAAGAAATTCAGTTGAAGAGCATGGGAATAGATCATTTCAAGGATCTATATGCAGATGATGAAGATTTTGCAGACATCTATAAGGTATGTGCTAAATACAAGAATCACTTTCATAGTGAATATGTTGAATATACTTTGCAAAGTGATCTTTTGTTTAAAGGGAATCAGCTATGTGTTCCTAGAGGTTCTATTAGAGAGAACTTGATACAAGAAAAGCATAATGGTGCATTGAATGGTCATTTTGGGATCACCAAGACTCAAATACCATACAAGTTACAAATACCATACAAGTTCTCCAACAATAGAGGTTAACATACTTTCCATAAATTCATCCAATTTTAACCCAATTGTTATAGCGTGAATGATATACTAAGATGCTTCAACATGTTATAAACTCTACAATTTAATGATCCAATATACATTCTAAGACATGATAGTGACCATCTTATTACCATTTCGTATAACACATGAACAATTATATGCCTTATAGAATTGCGATATCAAAGATGGCCTTGTTGCAATTATATTTGATGAGGTTTGATACAAAAGCCTAAGAAACTAGTGTAAGAAAAAGAGACTAAATGGAATTTTGTTACGTTCCTCGAAAATAATACTTATGAGCTTTTCTTAAGCATGAATCAACCTTGATTAAATTATCCTTGGTGGCAAAGGTGGATATTTAGAGTTCCAATACTATTTTATTGTATCTTTAAGTAAATATGAAAAAGGAATTATACTTAGCTCTAGTCCATTAGTCTGGAAGATATTTCTATTGCAGATGAAGAAAACTTCCCGATCACTGATCCATGCGAAGATGGTCAAAATGACAAGCAAATCTTGCTCCCTATGCACCTGTATTGGCCAAGGCAGCCACTCGAGTCCCACTCGTTGCCAAGCTTGCAATGCAGACTCATTATGAAATGCTCTTCTTCTTTCCTCTTCTCTATTTTTTTTTCCTTTTTCTTGTCTCCTTACTCCTTGATCTGCTATTACTAGCTTTCCCCCTTTCCAATATGGTTTTGGTTATCTTACCCACACTCCTGTCTCTCTCTGCTTGACGTCTTCTTCTACTTGCATCCCTTTGTTCTCTCTTTCCCCTACAATTCTTTCTCGTTTCCTTCCAAAATAGAGTACAAATAATTTCCCTCTAGTTTCTCTTTCCTTCTTCTCCACAAAGTTCCTTTATCACGGCTAGGCTTAAGTGTCACACACTAAGCTCTGACCTAGTCAAAAGTTTTTATTATTCTGTTTTGTCATTCGCTCATCCGCCTATTTCTGTTACACCGTTTATAACTGTCACATCAAACTTTCTTTTTAAAAGAATTTTTTATCCCCAGTTCTTTTCTTCTGTCTGACACCCCCCCTTGCATTGGCCCATACATCCACGCATTGCAAAGAAGTGTGTGTTCATTAAGTTTTGATAATATTTTTGTATATGAAAAGGTAAAAATTGTATGCAGTGGAAAAGATATTTTTGTAAATTGTAATATATTATTTTTATTTTTATTTTTTTATTTATATTTTATCTTTATTTTATATTTATTTAAAAGTATAAAAATATAAATTTATAAAATAATGTTTTTATTTTAAATTTAAATATTATATAAATTTTAAAATTAAATATTAAAAAAATTAAATTTTAAAATTATTATATATTATTTTCAAAATAAATTATATTAATTTAATATAATTTATTTTTTTATTTTTTTTGAAAAATTAATTTTAAGATTATAATATGTTATTTTATATATTTTTTTAATGTTAATTTAATTATAATTATAATCTTAGTTCTAATTTAGAGTTAGTGTTAGAATTAAAGATATAACTATCATATATATTTTTTAGAAATCTGTATAAAATAGATTAAACACATATTTTTAGAGGTGTCTATTAGATTTATATGTGATAAATTGATTTATTAAATAGTTAATTGAATGACTTATTGCATATTCTAATATTGAATACACAACTTTGATGGAAAACGTCTTTTTTGAAATGTTGTTCCTTCCCATTCTTTGATCTATCTATGTTTCTTTTCATATTAATTATAGTTGATAAGTAGATGTGGTTGTAGCTTCCTCATTAGTAGGAGTACTACATGGAGAGGGCTAGGAGGGTAGGATCGGCATATAAAAGGCATTATGGTGGGAGAGAAATATACAAACTAATATTGGAATCAATAGATAGAGCAAGTGATGAAATGAATATCTTTATATTTTAAACAATATTCTTCTTTTATTTTATTTTATTTTTTCTCAATGTATTAAATTTAAATATTTTTAAATATTTACATTAGATTTTTAACTATAATATATTTATTATTTATATATTATTAATATTTAGATTCAATTTCAAACATAATTATATCATAATGTTTTTTAATTTGTTATAATGTAATATTTTATTTTTAAGAATTTATTACTTCTTTTTTTTTAAATCAAATTTTATATAAGACAAATCTATTCACATTTAAAAATAAATAAAAATTCTCCTAATTTCATCTAAATTTAATTATTGTTGAACACAAACACAAACTCAAACCTAACCTTATGACATAAGTTATAAACTATAGTTGTTAAACACAAAAAGGAACAATGGATGAGAATTGTTTTTATTGCTCTTTAATATCATTGTAGATTAGACAAGATAAAATTTAATTAAAAGTATCACTCAATATTCTTAGAAGAATATGAATTAGGTTTTTGGACTTGTATTTAATAGTGTTACAATAATATGAGTCTAAACACTAAATCAAGTTAATCAAAGTGTATTTTTTTATATACACTAAACCTGATTTTAGTAGATAAATTTGTGTTAATTTCTTTATATGATGGTGACTTTTCTTGGTGGAATTTATCTTACACATGCTAGGGTTTTGTTGATATGATTATCTTTGCATATTATAGTTTCAAATTTAATGGCATACAAGAAATTCACAGCCACCAATTCATCGAGGGAAAATTCACTCTACCAACAATTCACCCAGGAAAATTCACCGCCATGAAATGAATTTTTGGTGAATTTCCTCGTGGTGAATTGTTGATGGTGAATTTTCCTAGAGCCAAATTTAATATATATCATTGTATACCTCTTCTTTTATAGATAGTTGTGATTTGAATTCACCTTTGTTGCGTTTCATTGTTCATGTTTTTTATTAGAGTTTGGAATTCCATTATTTACTATCTATTTAATATATGTACCCTCCATTGTAATTTTGCTTCATTGTTAAATCATTTTTCATAATTCTCATGGACCCTTACCTTTAGGTAAAGTATTCATTTTTGTATTAATAATTTTGATGTGTTCTTATATTTATTGCATCCAATACTTTCATCCTTTATGCTCTCATTTCTTTCTATCTTTTGAATGGTTGTGTATTTCTTATAATAATGTTATTTTATCAGGTATGTGATTTTCCTTCTTCATAGAATTATCTCATAGCTACGAGATTCACCTTGATTATAATTTTTTTACTAGTGATAATAATTCTCACACACTTTTATGTTTTAACTTTCAATGCAATTCTTTAGTCCATAGTGATGAGATCATGTCCCTTCTTCCTATATATCATGATAACCAAATTTTTATACCTTTAGACTCATCTACCTTTTAAGATATGTTTTATGATTAGTCTACTGATTTTTATTCAAGTGATGTTGTTATAGCTAGAGAGCATATTCTTTCTACCCCTCATGATTTTTCTTGTCTTATATAAATGGATTTTCTTCTATTTATCTCAATTTCTACATATTTCTTTCAAGATCCTAGTGTTGTTCTTGTTGATTTTGGAACAACTATCTATGATTTGACTATGCTATCAATATATGCTTTATGATGTTTCTACTCCTAGTACTAGTGATGTATCTAGATGATCATGTTCTTCTTTATTCTTATGATGTAACTAATGACTTGTGTAAATTCTTGATGGACCTATTGATGTTAATGATATTTTTCTGTGATGATAATAAATTTCATATTTCTATATCATACTATTTTTTATTCAATGCTTTAGCCCTAAATTATAGTTACACATCTATGACTTGTAATTCATGCAACGTAATGCTACTCCAAATAATAATGATGTTGTCTCCTATTTTTTTGGATTATGTAATGAGAATCCCCATGATGTTTATTTATTTAATGATGATATTTGACATGAGTCTTTATTGCATGATGTTGTGAATTATGCTCTCTTCTCAACAAATGAATGTTAACGATATAGTCATGTTGAAAATGTTATTTCACCTCATGTTGGTGATCTATGCATTCAATTATTTAATGATCTAGATATGGTTATAATAGAGGTGTATGTTAGTGTAAAAATAACTATTACCAAACTAGCTAGCTTTAATCCTATCTAGGAGGTTCCTATTCACACTAGTCTTAAGCTCATTTATAGATACACCTCACTTTTTATATCACCTCATGTGGAATCACCAAGATTCCCAACACTTGTCTATAGAGTCCTACATGTGTTTCACTCCTACTTTCTCACTTCCTTATCCGTGTCTTTATATGCAAGGATATTTTTTATATTTTACAAGTTGCATATTACATATGATAGTTGTTTTCATCTTGCATATTCTTTTTCTATGCAAGTGTTGTTTGATTTTGCAACAGACCTTTTCTACTTAAACATAATCTCAAAGCCTCCTTGCAAATTACTTCTTAAATTAGTTGGAATTTGAAAAGATAATCCAACCTTCACATGAGGCTGTAAAACTACTCCTATAAGGAAGTTCACATACAATAACCTACCTATGGTAGTCCCATAGATTCCTTAAAGGAATTTTAAGGAAAGGCATCATTAAACATCTTTTTATACTAGATATCACAATTTGAACTAGGATGTAGATGTTTGTTATAAATCTACCACATAAAATTTACACCTCAAAGGATAATTTTTTCCCTAGTCAAGATTGACCTAAATACACTAGAGGTAGATATTCCAATATAATGAACATATTAACAATGCTATTTTCTAAACTTTAGTTCGTTTATTCTATGCATTTTAAGAATTTATATTCTAACATCAAATTATGAGATAACCACAATTGTCTTCCATATTTAAATTTATTCTCTAGTCTTTCTCATTTTTATAAATAATCACCACTATAGTTGAATCAAGTGAGCTACTATGACCCTTCCTTTATAGAAAAATGACCCTTTAATTTCCTTTGATTAACTTGATTTAGTGTTTAGACTTATTACTATAACACTATTAAATACAAGCCCAAATACCTAATTCATATTCTTCTAAGAACATTGAGTGATACCTTTAATTAAATTTTATCTTTTATAATCTACAATGATAAAAAAGAAATAAAGAAATTCTCATCCGTTGTTCCTTGTTATGTTTAACAACTCTAATTTCTAAGATTAAAACCAATGTCATAAGGTTAGGTTTGAGTTTGTGTTCGTGTTCAACAATAATTAAATTTAAATAAAATTTGGCAAGGAGAATTTAGAAAAAAAATGTGAATAGATTTGTCTTATATAAAATTTAATTTTAAAAAATAAAGTAATAAATCCTTAAAAATAAAATATTGCATTATAATAAATTGAAAAACATTATGATATAATTATGTTTGAAATTGAATCTAAATATTAATAATATATAAATACTAAATATATTATAATTAAAATCTAACGTAAATATTTTAAAATATTTAAATTTAATACATTAAGAAAATCAAAATTAAAAAATAAACGAATATTGTTTAAAATACAAAATACACAATAAATCACTCAATTAACTATTTTATATAGATTTTAAAAAAAATATATGTTAGTTATATCTTTAATTCTAACCCTAACCTTAAGTTGGAACTAAGATTATAATTATAATTAAAATTAAGATTAAAAAAATATATAAAATAACATATTACAATCTCAAAATTAATTTTTCACTTTAAAAATGGATATATTAATATATTAAATTAATATAATTTATCTTAAAAATAATATACAATAATTTTAGAATTTAAAATTTATTTAATATTTAATTTTAAAATTTATATAATATTTAATTTTAAAATTTATATAATATTTAAATTAAAAATAAAAACATTATTTCATAAACTTATATTTTTATACTTTTAAATAAATATAAAATAAAAATAAACATAAAATTAAAATATAAAAAATAAAAATAAAAATAAAAATAATATGTTACAATTTATAGAAATAAAATTTTACTTTCAAATATATCTTTTCCACTACATACAATTTTTACCTTTTCATATAAAAAAATATTATGAAAACTTAATAGACTAGGTAAGACTTCTTCCCTGATGCTGAACGTATGGGCCAATGCAAGAGGTAGGTGTCACAAAGGAAAAAAAACCGCGGATAAAAAGTTAGTTTTAAAAAGAAAGTTTGATATGATAGTTATAAACGGCGTAACAGAAGCAGCCTGACGAGCCGATGACAAAACGGAAAATAAAAACTTTTGACTGGGTCAGAGCTTAGTGTGTGACACTTAAGCCCAGCCCTTTATCACTCACAATAAATGGAAACCCATAATCTAATCAAAGATTTCTCGTTCTGTGCAAGCTGGGAGGATATTAGCAAGGCTTCAGAATTTATCTTTTCGCCTGCCAATAAAAGTTTCTAATACTCTTCAACAAACCCATCTGTGCATATACGACCTTCTCCCATGCATTCTCTCTATTATCTTTGTCTCTTCCCTCTGTAATTTCTTGCCTTGAACTCAGTCCAAAAACAGGTGCCTCCATACTCCCACGTCATAGAAAGATCCAGCGAAATCACCTGGGAGTTCGTGGTCTCCTTGCGTTTCTTCTCCACACATATTTTGGTCTCTGTATTTTCCAGCAACCGCCAAACTCGAATCCTGTTCTACTCATTTCCTACACACCCATCTTCTACATCCTTCCCTTATATTATTTTTTTTCTTCCAACGACCAAGCTTTTCTTCTCTCCTCCTCCCTCTCTTCCTCACGCCTTCCTCTAGCTTACCGTCCTCTGCTTTTTACTCTCCCTACGAAAGCTTGAATGAAAAGCCAATGGGGATCTGAGTGTTTAAAATAAATTCTATTCCGCACCTTCTTTTCCACGTGACCTACCATTTCCAATGCCAAGGAAAGGTTCGCCATGCCATATTAATAGCACGAACACCCCTTTCCCCTCTCCAGCGCCATACTCATTAAATGTTGGTTGTCTCTAGTCGTAGACAGGAATAAGTGTCATTTTTTTTCTTGTTACATCACAACCCTGCTAAGACTCTCCTTTCGTCTTTATTTTTTATTATTTTTCAAACTACCTCGTCCAGCTTTGATAACATTGGTGAGGGATGTGACACAATGCAAGAAAATATTTTCAATTTTAAGACCTTTCCCTTGGTGATTATGACTAGGGCTTGCACCTCAACAAGGTGCAATGGTTACGCCAATAGTAGGATATACTATGGCAATATATTGAAGGGCAGGGAAAAAAAACACAAGAAACTGTTAATTGTTTTTCTTAAGACTAACTATTTATAGCAAAAGTCAATTGATGATGGGATGCGAGAAGATTTGAATATGAACAAATGGAACTTTATTTAAATCGGTATGCTATGCTAAATAGTTTCACAACATAATATTTTATGTACAAGTACAGTTGTTGTTGGTTAATGATATACCTTGTAGCCAAATGTAACAAAATGGAAAACTACATGGAGAAAGAGAGAGGGAGAGAAATGGAGATAGGTAGAAGAGGGAGAGATAGAGAGAAGGGAGAGAGATACATAGAGATGGAGAGATAGGGAGAGAGATAGAGATAGTGAAAGGGAGATAGAGAGAGAGAGGTATGTTAGAATGTTAGATAAATTATATTAAGTGTGCAATGGATACATTAAAGAGGTCTTAAAGGTGAACTATCATATCCTTAACAAAATGGCATGCTACCTTGTTGATTATAACTCCCCAAGGACACATGTCATCCTTGGATTGTTGGCATGAACCAACTAATCAAAAGTTAGTTTCTCTTTTCTCCATCTCTCTCTCTCTTTGTATCTTTGATATTTCTCTCTCATGCTCTATCTCTCCTTGTCTAGATTCATCTCTCTTTCAATCTTTGTCTCCATTTATATCTCACTTTCTATTTATATCTCTATTTCTCTTTCTCTCAATCTATTTATTTCTCTCCCTCCCTTCCTCTCTCTCTTTGTCTCCATCTATATCTCACTTTCTATTTATATCTCTTTTCCTCTTTCTCTCTATCTCCTTATTTCTCTCTCCCAGGCTCCCTCTCTCTCGCTATATATCTATCTAAATCTCCATCTTCCTTTCATTCTCTATCTTTTGAGTTTCTCTCTTTATGTATATCTACCTCTCTCTCTCTATATATATATAATTGACTCCCCCTCTATCTATTTCCTTTTCCTCCTCTTTCTTGCTCTCTCTTGAAAGTCAGTTAAACAATTAGATTTTTTATATGTTAATTTGATTTGTACTATATAAAAATCTATTAATTATTAATTAGCCGATAAGCTACATATAGTGTGAGATTTCAACCTAAAACAAGTCTCACGCCTACAAACCATTGTTGAGTTGCTGGAAAACAAGTTTCACGCCCGCAAACCATCGTTGAGTTGCCGGAAAACAAGTTTCAACTGTCATTTAATAGTAAATCAACTTGCATTTAATAGTAAAATCCTCCAAAATATCATGTGAAAGCCTGGGTATGTGCAGGATCATCATGGAAAAAACAGGCCTTTAAGTGGCAATGAAAATTCAGAAAAATCAGAGTTAGGCAACTTGACATAAAAATTTGAATAAGTTATCTATATTATTTCAAAAATATGTAAGAATAGAATCTGTGGAAAATTGAATGTAGTTTTTAAACTTCTAAGTTTATTTTATTTTTTTTAAAGTCTATTTGGTGAAAAATTGAAATTTCAATGTAGTAGTACTTAAATTTTAGAGGAAAAATAAGAAGAAGGTGTCTGTCTGACCACCCTAACCACAATAAAATGATAATATTTTTTTATAAGATTTTAGATATAAGTAGAGGACTCATGTCTGGATGTGACGCATATTTTTTTGTAATTTTTTTCCAAGTAAATAATTAATTATGAATTTTTTATTACAACTTTTAAAAAAAAATAAAAACTCATATGTCGACCACCTTAACTTGGTTAAAACTTCATAAAATTCATTTTATTTTTTAATCCTATAGTATGTGAAACATAGAATGTGACATATTTTGGATTCAAAAATATATACCATTGAAAGTTATAGATGTTTTCAATCTATCAATCGGGACTTTAGTCGTAATTCTAATAGAAAATGAATAATAATTATTTATCAAATTCAAAGTAAAGAATAATTTATATTGGTGGAAAGCTGAGAGTCTCCTCTACAAACCCTTTTAGTTTCATCAATTTTGGCTAAAAATAAAGTAAATCGCCACATGGACGAAGTCTAGGAAAATAAAGGTAAGTTGTCAAACACGTTTTTTGCGTTGACTTCTTAGGATTGGCATATCAAGCCAAATAGGCCAAAGCAATCCGTTTACAATCTGAGTATAATTTTAAATCATATATAAACCAAATCTAATTTCCCTATGATTTAAAAAATGATAATAAAAAAATAAATATTTTATAGTTTATTTTAATATATCTAGTTTATAATATACAATATATTTATAATTTAATATATAGTATATTATATTATTATGTATAATATTTAAATATTATTTAAATATTTTAGTTAATGTATATATATATATATTACTAATATAAAAAATATTATATAACTAATTAATATTACTAATATATAAAATATTTAAATATTATCTCTTTCCCTCTCTCTCTCTCATCTCTCCCTCCACCCCTCTCCCTCTCTCAGGGACCTCTCTCTCTCACTCCTCCTATGTCTCTCTCCTCTACCTTAGCCCTCTAACCTTAAACATTAAATCCTTAAGCCCTTAAACCCTTTACCCTCTATCTCTCCCACTCCTCCCTCTCTCTCTCTAAAGACTCTCCCTCCTTGCCCCTCTCCTCTCTCGAGGTCTCTCTCTCACTCCTCCCTCTGCCCTTGGCCTAAGCCTAGGCCCTTGGCCAGCCAGACTCTCTGCCCTGCACTTAACCCTTTACCCTATATCTCTCTCCCACTTCCTCCCTCTCTCTCTCAAATTAAGCACCCTCCTGCCTCCCTCTGCTTCTCTCGGTCTCTCTCTGCCTCCCTATCTCTCTACCCTCTACCCTTTTAACCCTCTACCCTCTATCTCTCTCCCACTCCCTCCCTCTCTCACTGAATCCCTCTCTCTCTCCCCTCTACCCATAACCCATAACCATAAACCATAAACCATAAACCCTTAAGCCCCAAACCCTTAAACCCTCTACCCTCTACCCTCTCTCTATCTCAAAAATCACCCTTTGATCCGGTGGATATTTTCAGTGAAAATTGAAGTGTTTCCAATACTCCAAAATTTAGCACCATTAGAAAGAGATCGATGTCCTGATTCCAACACAACTTGAATTGAGTCAAACAGAGCTACGGAGCCCAAGTTATTGCCGGTCAAAGTTTAGTCAACAACTAGTCAACTTAGGGCCCAGGGCAAGAAAAAAGGTCAAAATTTGATGTCACCAAAAGTGGTCAAAATTGATTTCAATGCAAAGAGCTCGACAAGTGCTTTCCGACGGTGTTTGTTTTGCGCAAATCGGAGCTCGTATGTGCGAGATATGGAAGGTCAAAGCTCGTGGTTGACTAGGTTGACTTGAAGGTACAATGATGATGTAAGCATGACGTCATCATGCTGACATGGATGAATCGTGAGGTGACACATGGTGGCTTCCTGAAGTTACATGTGGCAAAAATTTGTTGGACATGGCTTTATTCAAAAAATAAAAATATAAAATATAAAAGCCTACCACTCCTCCCATTTAAAAGCCTTAATTTAAGGCCTACGTGAGAAAAAGTAGGTGGGGTCTTAATTTAAAACAAAACAAATTTACCCCTATTTAAATGGGATAAAACCCTTTAATATTTAAAAATACATGTGGTTGGGAGATCCCCTTTTTAAGGGGAACTTAAACATTATTTTTAAAGAAAAAAAACAAATTTCCAACCAATTCACCCCCTATAATTAAGGATTAAATCCTTAACAAAATCAAGCCCGTTTATATTCAAAGGTGAATTATTCATATCTCCTAATAAATCCTGAAACGGATTATGGAATAAAATTACAAGAGGCCATTCATGAAGATTTTATGTAAAATTGGATGGATTATTTTAACGGGAGGATATCCCTATGTAAATAAGGGGGGATTTTTAATAATATTTTCTATGTAAAGGGGATATTGGGAGGTTTTGAAAATCAATTGGTTATGAACCAATTTGAGTAATTTTTTTGTATAAAAAGGGTAGAATGGGGGGGTGTGAGATTAAGTAATTTTTGAAGAATTTTTTTGGCTAACTGCTGGAAGTGAATTTTTGAGAGAGTTGTGAGAATATTTCCAAGTGATAGTGAATTTGATCCTTATGCATTTGAAGCTTAGTTAAGCTTGTTGCATTTGTTGAAGGATTTCTTTGTAATTCATTATCGTCCAAGGAGACAGAAATCTTGTAACAGGTGGAAGACCTTTTGTAATCATTTTCTGGAGATTAATCGGATCGGTCTCACTCCATTGGAGCGGACCCGGAGACGTAGTCACGATTGTGGCGAACTCCGAAATCAAACTCTGTTTGCATCTCTCTCTTTCTTTCTCTCACTTTCTTTCATTCTGTTGTTATCACCTTGTCATTTTAATTATTGTAATTATTTCCATGAGTTAATTTTGTTCTACTTAACTTGGATAAATCATTGTAATAATTAAGCATTCAATTCAGCAAATAGTCTAGATCCTATACAGATAAAAAAACACTAACACAAAGTATGTTTTCATGTGATGGTCGTGTAATACATCAAGGGAGAGTATAGAGGTGCAAAATCTCCATGTATTTTTTAGCTTAACATACATCATTATAGAGTATGGTACATAAATATCCCAACCTTTTTCCTCACATGATGATGGTGCTCAAATTGTTGTAATTTTTGCTTTGGGAGAGATAGTGATACAAAGGGTGCAAATGATTCCACCTCCCATGTGTTTTCTCATTTTCAGTTAGATGTTATGGGAGTAGCAGGGATCATCAAAGTGATGCATTAGACAATATGGTGATGGCAGATAAGTTGTTGAATGAGGTGTATGTTGGTCAAATGTAGGTATGTTGATTTGAATTTATAACATTTTATCTATTAAATACTTAAAATTTGTATTTATGTAAATAAAATTTTGATTATAGAATTAATTAAATTGATGCAAATATTGTGTATTTCAAGGTATAATTCCAAAGGGTGGGACATCATCAAGCATTCCTATAATAACTTGTACAAGTTTATATTCAAGTATTAGAGGTAAAATTTGTATAATATATCAAAATAAAATAATAATTTCTATTCAAAATAATGTTTAATATTTTAAAATACAAATTTTTATTGAATAGGTGGGAATCATATCACCATCTAGTACACATGTTATCATGGATGCTTATGACATTGGATTTGCACATGGACACTATAACACGTTTAAGTTTGTTTTAGAAAATTTCAATTTTTTTATTTATATATATTTGTGAACTTTTGAGTTTAATCTATTATTGTTTGTTTATTTGATGAATCCAATAGTCACACCTCCTAGCATAAGAGAAAAATTGGAAGTTGGAGTTAGTACAACAATTTCATCATCAATGTGCTTAATTCAAACATGAGTATGAATATATATGTTTAATAATGTTCATTTTGTGTTAATTGATATT
Organism: Sequoia sempervirens; assembly: GCA_007258455.2. Lineage (NCBI taxonomy): Eukaryota > Viridiplantae > Streptophyta > Pinopsida > Cupressales > Cupressaceae > Sequoia > Sequoia sempervirens. The sequence goes on along the minus strand of VDFB02058242.1, from coordinate 616,371,824 downwards.
AGTAGACCTATCAAAAATAATTGATAAATATGTCTTTGTTATGTTATAGATGGATGTAAACACCCCTATGTGAAGAAAAACATCTCTTGGTGATGTCAAGCATCATAGGTAAGAAGAATTAGACTTCCAATATACATTGTAGGTGTGTTTATAATATATGTATAATTTTAAATAATTTTTATAGTTTTTGACTTTGGCATAGTATCTAATTTTATATTTTGTATGTATAGGTTGAGGTATAAAATAGTGAGGAGCATAGGAGATCAAAATGATGGAAGACACTAACTATTAAAAGTGACTAAATTTTAATGTATATTTGGGAAAATAGAGGCATAATATTTCAGGACTAGTTTTCAATATTCATAAGTGAACACATTTTGTATGCTTGTACATGCACTACTATATTCAAATCCAATTTTCAATGAATGTTTGTTGAAATTTTGACAAACTATTGTCAGAACACCGACAAACCATTGAAATAATTTTTGTCACAACATTTTTGTCGCTTTCCTAACAAACCTTAAACCATCGAAATCATGACCTAACTACGTTGGTTGTCGCCATGAAAAGGGATCAAGTGTTTGTTAGAATATCAACAAAAATTGTGTCAATCTAGTGATGAACAATAGCTAGAGCACAAGTGGGACACCTCTGCCAAAACATCAAAACAACACCAGAAATGCATTGAAATGGTGACAAAAGGGGCAAGTCATAATGGTGAAAGTTTTTTCTGAGGTATAACAATTTTTTCAGACGCTTTTCGTGTTTCATCGGTTGAGTTCATTGAAATTTTGATGAAACGATGCAATTTTTTTTTAAAAAAGTATTCGTTCCAATTTAGGCATTCTTTCATTTGCAAACATGCTAGTCTAGAAAATGCAATTGGTGGGTGTAAATACAAATTCCACAACCTTTTCCAACATCCTCCCTGCCTATGCCAAAAGGGGAGCTTTGTGATAGGGTATGGACATCCATCAAAACATAAAGGATAGAGGAATTTCATCAAATGTAGTTGCAACTGCCCTATTAGACATGTATGCAAAATGTCGAAGCATAGACAAGGCACGTGAACTATTTGAAAGAATGCCTCAAAGAAATGTGGTCTCATGGACTGCAATGATTGCAGGATATGCACAAAATAGATTTGTTCAAAAGGCTTTAGAAATTTTAAAGCAAATGTAATTGGTTGGGGTAAAGCCAAATTCGACAACCTTTGTTAGCATCCTCCCTTCCTGTACCAAAAGGGGAGATTTGGAATAGGGTATGGAAATCCATCATAACATAATGGAAGGGGGATTTTTGTCAAATATTATAGTTGGAAATTATCTAGTAGACATGTATTCAAAATGTGGAAGTATAGATAAGGCACGTGAACTATTTGATGGAATGGCTCAAAGAGATGTCATCTCTTGGAATGCAATGATTGTAGGATATGCACAAAAATGACTATTTAAGTAGAAATTGTTGTGATAGATGCAAACTATTTCCATCATTTTAAATAGGGACAATGTTCTTGAGGAGATGATTGGTGATGCTAAATGAAGTAATCTAAAAATTAGGCTTGCAATATGTTGTAGTGGCAACTACCCTGGTAGACATACCTACGAAGAGTCTATAAGGAACCTTCAAAAGCTACAGTCATGCCTATCTTATCTTGTTCCCCACATGAACATATGTTCAATTAGATAATAGAATACAATATAAAATAAAGAGTTTAACTAATGAATTGTAGAAAATAGATTTTTGTAGTTTATATTCATATCGTTGATTGCATTCATTGCATTGCACACCTTTCAAATTCAAATTATTACTTCACATTGCATAACTAATAACTAGATGTTGATAGATGACAAATTTTCAATTACAATATAGTTTATTATGGTCAACCTAAGAAGTTATGAAATTACTTCACATTGTGTAACTAATAACTAGGAGCAACAACCAATTGCATTAGCTTGTCATGGCATTCCATGAGACCACATTTATTTGAGGCAATTTTTCAAATAGTTCACTGCCTTGTCTATGCTATGAAATTTTTCATACATTTCTACCAAAGTATTCTATCAAACAGTTCATTGCATTGCTGCTATTATCTACTATTGTCATGCATCTCATGGAATCTTTATCACTATCAATATGTCTAGATAGTCATGATGATATGACTATCTTTAAATCTTACCCATCGTAAAGGATAGTCATGACTTTTCCTTCCTATAACTACCTTTAATGGACCAAGGCTATCCTAATCTTTGCATTCATGGTCATTGTACTAAACATTATCATGATTGTCCTTACATTATTGTTTCGTCATCATTTTATGGTGAGTATTAAACTTATTGTTATGATTATCCCTAGTTTTAAGAAATGGTTGTCTCTTTCATTTGACACTGCACTTGTCACTTTTCACTACCTTCAATTATCTTTGCACAGTCCACTTGACATGTATTTTAAATGACTATCTCTTGAGATGAAGTCACTGCCCCTTGACATTGTTAATGATCATTTGGCATTCATGACTATCCAATGATTTCTAATGGACTATGCTCTATCTTTTAACATTGATTCCTTATCTTGATTGTCACCATCTTGTGCTTAAGATCTCTACCCACCTGTGTCTCTTGGCCTTGCCATAGTAGCAGATGCTTGATCACTTCCCTTTCATATATTCCTACATAGTTCACTATCCTTGGTCTGTCAATCACTTAATGTATTCTTTCCATGTCACAAAACAAGAATCTTCTATCATGAACAAGGTTGTAGTATGAAGGCCTATAGCATACTCTGGGATCTACTCATTTCCTATCAAATTGCCCCATAATAACCCTTGTTATTTTTGTGATGGACATAAGCTAATGCATTATTCTTCAATTGTGACAAAACCTTTATGGAGTTACCCTCTCAAATGACACATGAATGCATAAATTTGAGAGGACTAAAAAAATACCTATGGAAATATAAGGAAAAACTCTTGAATCCTACAACATTGACATTAGAAAGGTGGGTGCAGAGCTCAATGATTTGATGATCTCATAATCACATAGCAAAACCATTATTTCTATAGGAAAACTCAAGATGACTCAGAATAAAGAAGATTTTGTGGGATGATTGCATAACTTTTCTATATTGGTGACACCCAATAAGTCTATATTGGAGAAATTGGCTTGGCACATGGAGGCAACAGGGTATTTCTAGTTTCAATAATTTTACTTAATGTTGTGAAATAGAAGAAAAAAGAATCATTTATCTACCACCATAGTGAAAAGTTAGCAATTGCATTTGGTTTGTTAAACATGGCACTTGGTATTTTGGTGAAGGATAAGGTATAGAAGGAAATGTATGTTGTTTTTAATGATTTAGTTATGGTGAATCTAATATGCATGAATGATGACTTGACTACAAAAAGGACAATAAGTTGGAATGGATAGAGTTGTGGAGTAGATGATGAACCTATTGTATTGAAGGTCTGATAATTGGTTAAAGTGAGAAGGTATAGATGGTTGTTAATGTGCCTTGGTGATTTGGTATAGGTGTATGATTTTTTTGCCTTGAAGGGATACAATTGCAATGCAAAATGATATGATGTAAAGTAAAGGATGTGAATGGTTCTCTAATCAAGTTTTGATGCTCTAAAGTAGAGGATGTGAATGGTTCTCTATTCAGGTTTTTGATGCAGTGACATACAAAAGGAACAATGTTGAGAGAAAAAAATGCAAGAAAACAAATCATAGAGTAGGAGTCATAGAGCATGAATTTTTTTGTGGAAAGACTTGTGCCATGAAATTTTTGTGGACAGACTTGGAGGCGTGAAGCATATGAGGACATGATTCTTAGGTTTTACATGCTAAATTTCAAGACATGGAAAGTGATCATAGATATGAATTTGTAAACAATCTAAAAGACTATCATGTGCCCTTAGCAAAGGTTATGATTGTGATGTATTTTCAATGGTTTTATGCACTGTAAGTCTCTAATGTATTAATGACTATTATCCTTTTTGTCAAGACAAAGATTAATGACTGAGATTGAAGCATTATGACAGTGTGCTAGTTATGATTGTGGCTTAACAAGGGTAGATTTTGGTAAGGAAGATAGTAAGTTGAATGAATGTAAGTAGAGAAATTTTTGCATACCTACAGATGGTACAAAATTTCATGGTTAAGTGGAAGCCTCCCATCAACAAAAAGATCCAAATATCTATGTATCTATCTCAATCAAGCCTCTAAACCCTTCAGAGTTGTCAATTTTTCCACTAACCTGTTATGCACAAAAAGTCAAATTTTAGAGTTATGTTGCCACTAGAAACAAAAGAAACAGAGCTTTGAAACCAAATCCACACACAACACAGTGTGGTATTCATACAAAGCCATACAAACAAACTAAACTCATAACATTGGAATGGAAACAACTTCAAATTATGATGTAGAGCATGGATTCAGTTTACTCAACTGGAGGCACATTTCACAATAATGGGTTCTTCATGTAAAACATTTGTACAAGGTTCAAATAGTAAAGAGATTGATGAAAGATAGAGGAATTAAAAAGATACTTTGATGTAGTTGGATTGAGCTTCTCTTTGTTTCAAGAATAGTTTAATATTCTCTACTTAACAGGGCCAACCACGTGACAGTGGAAGCTCATTTGGACCCTCCCCTCCTCATATCACTCTTAATTCCCCATACCCGATCATATAACATTAATCATTCATTCATCCATTAATAACATATAACATTCATTCATTTAGTTTTTACATATTATCAAAAATATGGTTGTCATAATATGATTACAATCACTTTTTTTTGTTTCTTTGAAGCCAAAAAGCCGTATGGAGTATTATTTTAGAACTATTTATCCCTCTTCTAATTGTTGCGCCCTATGCTTCAAGGGATCTTAATACGTATGCCTAGTCTCAGACTTCATCATGACGCGGGAGGTCACCGAAGGGGGTTTTGTTGCAATAACAAAAGAAATGTTAAAATTGATATGTTTTGTTATTATTGTTGGCGGTATTTTATTAATTAAAAGAAGAATAGAGTGCCGCTTCTTTAATTCCTGGAGGAATGGCATCATGTTCTTTGATCTTGTCTTTATAGCCTCTCATGTCTAAATATATTGAACAATCTCTAAATCTTACTGAGTTGAAACACGTAAAAATTAATAATTTAATATAATCTAATTGTGAACAGAAGTTAAAAGAACATTAGAGTGGTACTCTTTACTTGATGGGGCTACATCATGTTCCTAATCTTCTCTAGCTTGATCATGCTCAACATGTTGATCACGATGTTTATCACACTCTACATGCTTTAAAGTTGAAACACGAAAGGTTACATTAATTAATACACCAATTGCAATTAAAGATGTTTAATTGTATTAATCCATACTACATTTTGTATAGCACATGAATACATCCAGTATCGGGATGCACACCATGACCTTCATCTGTAGGTTGTGCTCCACCCTCACCAGGCTACATTCCAATGTCATGTGCAATATTATCATTGCTTGCTTGTTTAAAACAAATAGACACATAATTACTTTATGGTGGAAATTAATATTGAATAGATTAATAAGATTCACTCTTTAAATAAACTTTATTGCTTATTTACTTGTGCGGTCGGATGCACGGAAGATTGTGTTTTCTCAAGATAGACTCTAGGTGTTCAACCATGTATTTCCATAGCCTATAGGTATTAGCACCTTCATGTCCTTCATTGCTGAATTTAGAGCCCCGTGATTTTGCATAAGATCATGAATTTTGCTTCTATGTGTGACAAAACCAAAATTGTTTGCAATTTATTATTTGATGCACATTTACTTATTGATACTTACACCAAGTGTGTTTAATTTCTATATAAATACCAGCAAGCAAAGTTTGTGTTGGGTTTATGTTTTCCTTTAGTCTTTCCCTTTGTTACCTCAAGCATGTGTTGGCCAACCATGAAAAGTTTGAAATAATGCTAGATTATGTAAAAAAGAAAGAGTAATTAGTATATAATTACATTGTTGATAGTATCACATACCTTCCTTGGCTCGATGGTGTCTTTCTTTTTTTCTTTTTAGCCTTCTCCTTTCCATCTGACACTAGGTCCTTCCACTCCCTCTCTAGAATCATGGGGGGATGCTCGTACATTTTGTTCTTCTCTAAATGTGACCCATATTTGTCCCTCATATTCTTTAGATAGGCACCACTTTAAGGACCTTGGGTTTCATTGCTTGGACACCAAATAAACATTAAATCCAAACGACAATGAGCCCATCTTTTAGAAATCTTGATTTTGGGCATTCCACTATGTACATATGGTGGGCCCGAAGAGCTCCAATGTCATATCACCTAGATGTTTATAAAAAACATCATTTCCTGCAAAATGATCATGGGATCATTAGTCTAAAAAGAGTGATCAATAAGTAAATTTCAATTGGATTATATATAATAATAATTAAAACATTTTAAAGTACCTGGGACCTTCTCTATCTTTATGGGAACAAAATCCTCGGTCACCACAAATGTGACGGAAAATGTTCCCATACTAGTAATACAAGAAGATCTAGGAAATGTTGCTAAAACATCACCACTAGTACTAGTGGTCTCTGCATCACCAGTATTACCCGATGTTTGCATGCTATGTGTTGCCAACATTTTAGTCGAGAATACAGGCACATATGATGGGGTCATATGATGTGATGTATGTGCAGGAAGATCAGGATGGACACTTGTACCAACCCCTACTCTGCGGGCAGCACCTGTAATACCCTAATCATTGCCAGCAACATCATGAGGACACAAAAAATCCTATAAAAACAACACATATTTTAGTTCATGACATAAAAGAGTATAAAATATAAAACAATTAATGAACTTATGTTATAATTAAAGACCTCATGATAGCTTACTTGCAAGTTTTGTACTCTCTCAGTCAATATTTTAACCCTCTCTCTTATCTCATCTATTTGAAGCACTATGAATAACAATTGAATGATTTCTTCATTGCATTTTTTTGTGTCTTCCTTATCATATTGAGAGGGTTTGTTGAATATGCAATGTCATAATCCAATAACAGTGACTTCACCTCAACCCTATGGATTCTCTCCTCTACTGCTAGTGCCTTTGCCTGATCAGTCGAATGAAACAAGAATATTAAAAACATTATCAAAATTAACCCAATAAACTTATGAAAAAAACATAATAATAAAGCATTTTGCTCGTATCTAATTTGTACAATTACAATGAGGTAAACTTGTTGGGTAGAAGCACCTGAAGATGCATTGTAATTTGTGGTCTAGGTCAGAGCCTTCCTCGTATGATCAATGTCCCATTGTGACAAAAATTAAATATAAAAAAACATTACCGAAATGAAACCAATAGACTCATGAAAAAAAACATAATAATGAAATGGTATATTGGAGTCATTAATTGGAGGTTGGGTAAAATGGTATATAGTACATACCACCCCCATAGTAATTGTTTTTGTATCTAAGCGATTCAAATTGTAATTGATTAGCAACTCTTCCCCTACAGTTATTGATTTTATCACACATATGAATACACAGTTTCCCTCGCACACCTCAAGTATACAATTAGGTTGCTTATTTGTTGACCCAAGTCGTGTACTGTTTATAAATCCTGCAATATTCCCTAATGCTTTTGGCCTTCTATCAATGTACATAGCCACTCCTTTATTTTTATCCTTATCTTTTAGTTGTGTTTAATTTGCTGATAGTGCATACCTACACATACTCTGTGTATATCAAACTAGCTGCATCTAATCTTTGTAACTGTAACAGGGTCTAACATACTCTATCAATTCAATAACTTTTCCATAACAAACCTTTATGTTTTCCATGCAAAATAGGCCCAAACCATGTAATGATGATGGTACTATGTGATATATCCTCTCGTTGACACAAAAATTAGTGTTTATTGGAGGAAGTTCCTTGGGTACCCATTGTTTCCATAGATGTTTGTACCTCAAGGGAACCTCGATGTCACCTATGCTCTCATCATCATAAGAACATGACCCCCCTTCAGCAAGAAAAAATTACATGCATTTATAGAATTTTCTTCTAATCTTTTGACCTCTAGTTGATCTCCCTCCTTTAGACCTACTATGTGTCTCACTTTCCTATTCTCTTCCTAAATTTTCCTCGTTCAAGGAAGAAAGATCTGAAAAATACCTATTTGGTTGTACCTACACTCATAAGGATGTTGGATGAAGTTCTTTCATGGTGATGTGATCCCAAGGTGACATTATAATTAATCTATCATTTCATCACTAGAATTAGACTAGTTATAAGGTAATCAAGTATTGATAGGTACTACCGTCCAAATGTGTCCATCACAAATCAAATCAATGTATGAAGGAGACTGTCCCTTGCAATTAATGACTATAAACTTTGTAACTAGCCTTAAATGTGACTATGGTCCACTAGTTACACAACCAAGGCCTCAAATGTATTGTGCAAAAGAATGGTTTCACCATACATAATATTTTGGTTTAAGTTGTCTTGAAAAAGATGAAGTAGAACACTAATAGACATAATTCAGGTGCACGTGTGAGGTGGTTCAGCTGTCCACTGATAAAGTCCATATGTCTAAGTAGTTAACAGGGAGGGAGTGTGTACTAGGACTGGTTAAGTCATCATAAGTTTATGCTTTGGAAATAAAAATTGTTTAAGTCATCTTAAATCTTCCTATGTATAATTGCTAGGAGACTTTTGGTATGTTTTAAGGTAGGATGAGTGGTTGCATCAATGTTCTAGTTCTTTATGACAAGATTTCAACATCTTCAAATAGTGAAAGTTAGTGGTCATAGTCATTTGAAACAACATTTTTATTATGTATGATGGTAGGATTTGATAACTTAAAAGAATTGGCTACCCAACAAACTTAAAGTTAAAAGAAACTTTTCAGTTGAAGGGGTTAACACTTTCTTTCATCTTTGCATATTGGTTTGATGCTTCAAATGATGCATTTATTATCCCACTTCTATCATATTGTATTCCCATCCCATTGCAATTGTTGGCATTAAAAGTTTTCAAAATTGCAATTTTGCAAAATAATGGGTTGTTAAGTGTTTGTAAGTTAGTTATGGACATTGGTTTGGTGCAAGGGAACCTTAGGTCTTCATGCCTCTTTGAGGCCTTGTTTTGGTTTTGGTTTGATTTCAAGTTGTCTAAGATGTAATAAGGTCCTAAGGACCATCTTCAAAGGCTTGTAGTAGGTTTTGAGTCTTGGTGATAAGTTTCAATGTAATCACAAGGTCTCCATCGTCACTTTGTAAGCTTGGTGCACCTTGGAAAATGAAAGAATCAAAATGTCATGATGCAACCAAGTGCTCGAGGGGAGTTTCCTTGGTGTTTTGAATTTTTTTTTATGCCTTTTGACACCTCTTGAAGGCTCTTTGTATTTGGGCTTTTGGAAGTTGTATTAACTTGCCTTAATCAGGCAATTAGGTATCTAAATGATGTTTCGTTAGTTCCCAACGTACAACCAATTAAAATTTTAGTTGTGGGATGTCAGGAAGTTTGGTTAAAGATATAAATAAGCCTCTCTTGGTTGAGGCATGTGGGTTGATGAATCATTTTGAAGTTCTAATGCAAAAGCTTATTGTTTTTTGGAAAATTTGTGTAAATTTCTTGTTCTACTACGTGGTACGACCTCTGTACATACTGTACGGGTAAAATCATGTTATGGTTGGATAGAGGGAAGACTTGGATTTATTTTGGAGGTGATTTTACAAGTTTTCATTGAGTATAAAATAATATATTGCCATTTTAGTAGGAACTAGTCTAAAAACCCTCAAAACTAGGGTTTTGATTGAAGAATGGCTCTTTCTTCCATCTCCACATTGTAATAATGCAAATTATTGGTGGGATGGAATATATTTGTGTATATTTTCATATTTTTAGGGTTTGGGAGAGTGGCATGCTGTGTGGAAGAATTTTTACAATGTTCTAGGTCTGGCATCCTCATGTGACAGGCCTAGATTGTGAAGCAAAAAGTTGATTTTTGCTTGTTTAGGGTGATTTTAACTATGAGGGAACTTAGGCATGATAGAAATTGGTGTAACTAGCATGTAAGAACCTATTTCAAGGCTTTGGGGTGAAGGGGAGAGCCTAGATAGTCAATTTTCATGTTGTAGCCTGCCAATTAGGCCTCTTGGAGTAGCATTGTTTTGGTCCATTTCTCTTTTACTGTCCACTGTCAAGAAAGAAGGTTTTGAGACTGTTATAACTGTAAAATTTTGAAATTTTTACAGTCTATTGCATTCAATAATTCTAGCATTGAGTCCTCATCATAAGCATCAAAGTCCTTTTTTGTATTGTCTTGCTTGTTTTTTGTCATAAAATCCATTGAATCCATCAAGTCTTTCATTTTTCATTAAAAGACCTGAATCGGCAAGACATTATAAAAGTCTCCTTGACCTGATTTTTCACTAATATATGTTTGTTGCAGACTATTGGTAGGACAATTTGCTTGTTTCGGCGACAAAAGGAATCATTTTGGCAAAGGGGAGTCATTGTCGAAGTGAAGTCATAGCGAATACAGTGTGTTTCGCCGACCAGTGCATGTGGAAGTTTATCGCTCAAAATAAAACTGTTTGGGAAAATGATTCGGCGAACTAATTTTTCTTGTCGACAGGCATCCAGAAAAATTATATCGCATATGTTGGGGCATCGGTGTAATGTCAGGGCGAAGACAATATGTCATACCGACTAATGCATAATGGGGTTGTTTCGGCCAGACTAATTGGTATCAGTATGAACTCATAATGAAATCATTTTGTTTTACTGATTGACTTGCAAACAAATGTCTCGGTAAGACTTATGTGCATCGGGGAAGGTCTAGGCGAAGGGGCTATTGTTTCACCGAACCAAGTTCAAAGGTATTTCAAAGTTATCAGTGAGAAGTTATAGAGTCTTGCCGAGTTCAAATCTTATGTCAATGGAGATATGCATCACCAGGAGAAGAACTTGTCGGCATAGGTTTCACCGAAGTATGAATATTATACCGACAGATAGTTCAGGGTGAGTTTTTCTGAATAGGAATAATCTGGGGAGTGATTTCAGTAAGACACTTGGTGCCGGTATATGTTTTCCCGAAGGTTTTTTTGTCTCGCCGAAAGTATTGTTTCATTGGTTGGATTTATTTTTTCGGAGAGAGAACTTGGTGGACACACCGAAATGAGAATTCATCGGTGTAAGGGTGATTTTGTCTTAGTGAATGAAAATACATTGAAGGATACATATCGGTAAGACGCAAAGCTATCTGCATAATATCTTCCCGACTTTGAAAGTCACAGCAAAATAGGTGAAATGAAGATTACATCGGTAAGAGTACAAATTTGTCTTGGTGACCCAATGTAAATAAAGACTTTTGGTGAAACAAGATGAAGTCTGTGAGAGGTTTCCCCGACATCTGCAGGTTATAGCGAAGAACATAAAGATAAAGGATTTTAGTCGATGTGAAGAACATTAATGTCTCAGCGATTGGAAAATGCTTTGAAGAATACATATCAGTATTGTTCCATGATATCTATGAGACGTTTTCCTGACTTTGAATTGTCACGGCGACATGAAAAGTAGAAGCATTTGTCATCAAGTTGATTCAAGGTGTCGGTAAGACCATAGAGTGTCTTGGCAAATGATGAAATAAACGTTGAAAAGGGATTTCGCCCCAGATTTGAATTTTTCTCATCGAAAGGACATTTGATGCGACAGTGCTAGTTTCAAAGGAGGCGTGATTTGTGCTTCATTAATAGCGTGATGGGATAAAACAGTAATGACAATAGTGTTTTAATCAATTCCTCATTTCCGAATTGATTGCTAGTGAATTGGCAAGCTGAACAAGAGAACCGGGATAATTTTTCAGTTTGAGGAGCTCAAGTAGAATACTGTAAGTAGTTGCTTCTCTGTTTTTCATATTTTGATTCTATAAGCTTGAAAAATGGAGTCATCTCGTTCTGGAAAGGGTAAGGGTAGAAATCCCGGTGAGAGAAGTCAGTCGAAGGGAAAGAAACAAAAGACTGATACAGAGCATGAAGGCACTGAAAGGAAGCTAAACCAAGACCTTATTGATCAACTACCTGGTTTAGGGCCTAAAGCTAGAAGGTCTACACAACTTAGGGCAGAAGTTGACAAGCTGGATGACAAATGCAAGTTCATAGGTGATGTCTGGACTGCTGTAAGAGGGTATGAGCTTTTCAATTTTGATTACCATAGGAGGAATCGTTTTGAGCCAGTTTGTAATCCATGGAGGTTGAATGTAGGGAAATTAGTATGCCCTAATGTATTTGTTAATGTTGAATTGGTAAAATTGCTTGCTGATCATTATAATCCAAAGTATAAAGCAATAAGTGATCCTTCTGGAAAACCATAGATACATGTGTCCAAAGAAGGAATTGGTGAGGTTTTCAAATTGGAAGGGTTTTGCGATGAAGAAATCAATTGTGAAGAATTGCAGAAGGAATTTTCCATAATGGATACAAGTTACAAGGGTTGGAGGTTACCAATTCACAGGGTTAAACAAGGTAACAAGCCAGAACCTCTGGAAGATAGTGAGGGGCCTCCTTATCATGAAGATTTGTTTGAACCCTATATGAAATATACATATTTTTCAGTGTGTCAGGTGTTGGGGATGGATGCCCCGAAATTCATGTCAATGGTGCCAATGGTCATTGCAGCAGACATTCAATATCACAACTCCAAGCTATTTGATTATGCTTCATATATTTCTAAGGAGCTTGACTCAGGATTGATGGCTATAAAGGGTGGAGCTTCCATTGTTCACCTCAGAAACTATTCATTGTTGATGCACTTAGTGTTATACTTCGGACAAGAGCTAGGGGTATGGACTCCAGAAATGAGAATTTCTCAAACTGGTAAGGAGGGTGAAATATTGCCTGTTTAGTTATGGACTGCCATTTGGGATAGTAGGTTTGTTGGTTCTAGTTTTATTCATTTTGAGGAGTATTTTGTAAAGACATTGTATAAATTGTATCATTATCCTTGCAATCATTCATTGACTGATGAGATCAAAATATTCCTTCGGCCTAAAGACTTCAATGGGCCAATTGACCATAATTTGGGAGACTGGTATTGTTTAGAGGGAGCTATAGTAATCAGAGTGTATGGGTTTGAAGATGCTCCTTTCATTCTGCCAAGGACAGTTCCAAACAAGGTTGCATACTTGGAAATTGTCAGACAAATGGATTACAGTAGTGTGATGCATTTTAGTTCTTTTGGGAAGCGAGCTTTTATGCCTAGTACTTTATGCTTTGGTGATTTCACTGTGTTGGCTAAAGAGGGATATAATTCAATTCTTGACAGATTGTTGCACTATAACATGAAAAGAGGACCAACCAGGAAATACTTTGACCTTGAAGGATATATCAACTCAGCCAAAGAGAGGATTAACTTTAGAGGGTATCAGCATGTACCCTATCCTTTTGATGATATGATCAGAAATCTGGATGAAGATGAAGCAGAAATGGTAGTTGAAAGATATAAGCAAGGGTTATAGGATATTGAGTTATTGTCTTCTAGAGATGAAGAAGCACCAAGAGCTGATGTGCCACAGGGTAAAATAGAAAAGGTATCCAGAATGAGGACTCAGCAATATGTCTGCCCAGTCAGAGAACAGAGTATTGAAAGTGGTGATGTTGATGCTAGGCACATGGAGTACAGATCATTTGTTTATGATGATGAGTTTATACATTCCCCTGAGTTCAAAGCATTCTGGTACAAGCAGAAGGGGAAGGAGATAAGAGAGAATGTTGATGATATCACTTCTGGAAATGAGGAACAATTGTTGGCTCAATTTAGAAGATGTGTGGATGATGAAATGGCAAATATGACTCCTGAAGTGGGGAGGAAAATGTTGGAGGATGCTGGTGTCATGATGTTTCCTGGCCTTGATTTGAATTCTGCATTGGTCTTTGATAGTTTCTTGAAGGGTAGTAATGCTACTCACAAGCTTGATAAGGAGAAGGTGATAGAGGTGTATACAGGATCCAAGTATAATACTAATGAGGGATCAATGTTGATATGGTCTTTGTACCCACCCCACAGGAAATCAGTGGTACTTGATATAGAGAAGGCATTTGGCCATGTCTTGGCTCTAAAAGCTGGAGAAGCTGATCTTGTAGCTACTGCTGATATTTGGGTAAATATTGCAAAGTTGAATAAAGCACAGATTCAATTATTGATAAAAGAAAGAGAAATGTATAAAGCAAATAATGAGAAATTGTTGAGAGAAAATGATAGACTCAAAGACTTGGTTGGTGTTTCAATGGGGACAACCAAAATGATCACTCAAGGAGAAATCTCTTAGGCAAAGGACCACTGGGTAGGGTCAAGTGCTTATTCTCAGGGGAAGCATGATGCTATTGTTGCAATTGTCAAGAAGAGGTAGGATCATTTGACATCCTGGTTGAATAAATTGTGGGGAAAATACTTTCCTACTCTTGCTGCATTGAAGGAGCACACAAGGATGGATGGACAAATCATGGAGAAATTTCATGACTTAGCTCAAAGTGATGAAGCTAGCAGTTCTACACTTGAAGCTTCAAATCACATAATCAATCGCCATCGAAATTTCTATGATGAATTGCAAGGAGATGAATCGAGGTTAATTGCAACTGCTAAGAAAACTGTAATTACATTTTTTGATGATAATGGGGATTTGAAAGAGGCCACCAGATGGAAAAATGAATGTGAGTCAATGCTGAATGAAATCATGAAGATAGCTTATGCAGAGGATACAGCATTGGAAGAAGTGAGTAAACAAAATGAGGAAATGGTCAAGATGGAAGTTACGGTCCGGAATGCTGTTGGAGATGCAGATACATATGAGCACTAGGATTATTTGGACCACCTCAACAAGACTCACTTGTGGCTAAATAGAGCCTATTATTCTCTATATTTTGTTTTATAATTTGTATTTTCTATTTCCGAAAGGATGCGTCCTTTCATATTCTCAATGTATAAATGTCTATTTTGTAAACAATATGCGCATATAGTTAGAATAGGATAGAGAATAGAGGATACAGTGGAATGCCATGTTTCACAGGGTTGAGACTCTGATGTATGTTTTGAAGCTATGGAGATATCAATGAAAATCCTATGACTTGCTGGTGAATTCTGGTGTCAATTGTTGTGTTGTGCCTATTGAAAGAATTATTTGTGTTGTCTCTAAAATTGATGTTTCTTGGTTATTTAGATTAACATAACAAGTTTATGTCTGGTTTATCAGTATGCATTTGCCGTACCTGTGTGATTGGTTGATAAGTTCTTTCAAGGAAGGATTAAATCCTTTTGATTAATCATAGTAATCAAGGAATTTCATTTAGATCAGTAAGAAGAACTTAATAATCACAATCTTGCATGTTTATACTGGTTATAAACAAAATATGCCAAACAATTTGAATGAATCCAGAAAGAAGTCAGTTGTTTAAGATTTTCTTTGAGTTCGTACATTATATAAGACACTGGTCTCACCGTTTTCAATCATTTGATTTTATTCATACTTTTTTACATTTGTTAATGTTGATGGTGTTTTCTGCATAGCAACAACTCAGACAGAAGGCAATATTCTATCTCTCTTGAAAGGTTATTTTCAACAATAAATTACTGAAAATCACCCCAAGGTCTCTCAGGTGTCAGGTCATGACAATGCATAAACAGCTCAGATAATATGTGAAAATGCTGGTAATCACAAAGGGACCTTACTACAAGCAAACTGTATCTTTCAATTTATCAGATTTTGCAATACGATGATCTCAAATCCTAAATCTAACCAGATGATAAAGAAATAGCAAAAGATAAGGGTGCAAGGATATGATAAGATCTAATATTCCTAGAATGAACAATGCAAATAATAGATATTTGGAATGGACCAACCTCAAGTAACCAATTCTTGATCAACCCACAATGCAGTCTCACAAGAACGGTGCAATCTTCTAAGGTATATAGATTTTCAAATCATAGATATTCATCCACAATCGAACTTAAGCACATATAAATTTATGGCCCAAGTTGACTACACCAACCTACTACAATCAGATAGTTACTGGGAGTATAGACCAGAGATCGCTACAAACATTCCAAATATAAAATCATAAACATCATTCACTAAACTAAACTAATTCTTAACATTAAACCCTAAACCTTCAAGCAATTTGAAAGATAGAACAATAAGAACCGTGTGAGATAAACCAACACAAGAGATTTCACCAGGAAAACCACAATGTCTTCAATTGTATTAGATCATCAAACTGTTGCAACAACTCCACTGTTCTGTTTACAATATTTGCTTCAAGAAATTCACAAAATGCTCTAACTTGTCTTTCCTCTGATTCTAATGTCTAATATCTAATGTCTAACTCTTTACAATGAGGCAAGAATGCCCCTTTTATCAAAGTCTCAAGACATGTTGGTTTAGCCAAACATTTACAAAATAAGAACAACTGCCAAAACAAGTCGGCCTTAGGAAATCAAAATAAGGCACACATTAAATGCCATCTATCATCAAGGTCGGCCTAGACACAGTCCCCAATGTAGTCTGGTTCAATACATGCCCTATAATAATAGGGAATCACAAATCTCAAAATGGCATTAAATACCGCCTCCCTTATCCTTGCTTTGGGCCAATGATCCTTGAACCCTCAAAAACACCCCATCTAGCTCAACAACAGATGGCAAAGGCAAGACCTTAAGTCTGCATTTAATGGAATCAATCTCCTCTTTTGACTGCTCAATAGTCTTATTCCAATCATCCTTATGTGCTTGATATTTATCCATTACTGCCAGATAGGTTGCCGCATCATCCAACTAGTGGGAAGTTATGATATTCTCAAAATCTGGAGCATAAACCTCATGCCACCATTCCCATAATTGCTCCAGACTTAGATATTTGGGAGCAATCTTTCTCCTACCAGTCATGACCTCAAAGAATGCAATGCAACCCTCATAGACACTAGTTAAATCACCATCCATTGATTTCTTTCGTTTTTGGATCTTCTTCATGGCCTTATGTCGAATCTGCAGATCCTCAAACCACTCCCAAGGTTCATTTGACCTAGAAGAAGGAAGAATCCCATCTGTAACCAACTGATCTTTACCATATTCTATGATGACCTTGGATTTCTGCAACAAGAGGTCAATATCCTCCTTATCTTGAGATAACACATGCTCCAATAATTCCTTGGCTCGGACTGCATCTTTCCCAACTGAAAGGATATCCTTAATTGCATTATCTCCTTTCATTTGCACATCCTTTAGCCAATCTATGGCAGTTTGAGCAGAGGCCTTCATCTTTTCAATCTCGAAAATGGTTTCTTTAGGCAGGAAACCAAGAGTGGCAGAAGAAGATGGGTGAAGAGACTGCAAGGGTTTCATCACTTCCTCCAAGCATTTCCTAAGTCTTTCATTCTCCTTTCTCAGCTCGTGCTTAGTCTGAGTCTCCTTTCTCAATCTGCCAATGATCACTGTACTGGAGCCTTCATATTCATCAATGTCCTGCTCCATAGAGGTTGGCCCAAGGTTAATGGTCTGCGCATTGTAATCTTTACCAATGACCTCTTCTCTAGTTTTATTCGCAATAGGGGTGGCAATATGAATGACCCTGTTACTCGCCTCATCCCTCTCTATCCTTGAAACTACTTTAGCAACCTTCTTTTTCTTCCCTTTGCCAATTTTGGATAGCATTTCATCCCAATCCAAGGGAGTGTCTTCAACTACCACTTGTTTCTTCCTTGTAATCTCCTTTTCCAGCCAATCTGGGACTACAGATTCTACCCGGATTTCGTCAATTTTTTCCTCTTCTTGTTGTTTTTCCGGTGTTTCATCCTTTTCTTTCTCAGGAGATTGCTCACCTTGGCCACCTAACTCAGGTTCAACCTCTTGCACAGGCGATGGAGTTCTAACTGGGATATCTTCCTCCTGCTCAGGCGATCCGTTTCCTCTGCCATTCTCCGGAGAATCTTCATACATCACCAAAGGAGAAGGATGATTTTCTACCTCTTCAACTTCAAGCTCTGCAGCAGTACCAAAGAGTTCCCCTTCCTTGAATGGCTCCGCCTCTCCACTGGTTTCATGCTCTTCAAGAATCCCTTGCTCAGACGCACTTGGTAGAGGAGAAGCAGCCTTAGATGGCTCCACAGTCATCATCTCCGGAGAAAGGTCCTTCTTTTGCATTGGCTCTTTAGGGGATGGAGTCCTTGATCTTCTCATATAGACCTTGGTCCTCTCTCCTGAGCTCTCTACATCAACAATAAGAGGCTCATCCTTTGATGTATCTTGAACCTTCTTCTTTGAAGCCCTGGTTGTTCTGGTCTTCTTTGGTGGTGGAGGAGCACTCTCTTCTTCTTCTTTTTCCAACTCTTCCTCATCAGAGGATCTGCCTATCTTCAAAGCCCGACTTCTTTTCTTCCCTTTGGGCTTCCTTTTTGGTTCCAGCTCACTTTCCTTAGGGCCTCTAATCTTTATTTTGAAAGGTGAGCTCTTTTTGGTTTTCCCTTTGGGGTCCTCTTCCCCGGATTCCTCTGAAGTAGTCATGGGGTTGAGGTCTCCTATCAAATTGAAGGTACAAGTTACCTTCTCACTCTCCAACTCCCAAATTTTATGCTTTAACCATCAAGAGGTAAATTTCATGACTAGGGCCATTAGGTCTTCCAACTCTGTGACTTCATCCTCATTCCAGTCGATTTCCCCAATTGACCTATCCTTAACAGCTTCATAGGCATGATCTTGTACCAGGTTTCCATTGTCCTCCAGTTGGTCCGGGATCAACTTGACATTGTATTGTCTGATCACATCAACAGGAAGCCTAGAGGACCTCTTCTTTCTTGCTTCAAGATCATCCTTAATATTGGCCCAATAGTCCTCTAGGTCATCTTTATGTCGATACTCCCTAGTGGCTTTCTTCTGTGCCTCCCTGGTGATATCAAAATTTGTTCTCTTGGAGTGGAAGGAGAGACCATATGCCGCCAATTCATCTCCTGCGGTGTGTGTTGATTGAATGGAAGGGAATACCTCTACTACGCCGATTCCAAGAGGGAAATCCCCACCGAAACCTGTTTTATGCTTCTCCCTTTTGACTATGGCATCAAACTCACATATTTGCCTCACAATCTCCAATAACACAATGTGATCAGTAGGATACCGAGGTAACCTATATGGAGCGGCCGAGCATCCATCAATTCTAATGTAGGTGAAGGTGGGAAATTGAATGAACTAGGCCCCATAATTCTTTATCAACCCTTTGGCTCCATCCGACAGTCTCACATGCTCGGCATTCTAGAGCATCCTAGTGATATGCATTGTGAATGCATCATTAGCCCTTCTGTAGTCTTTGTGTCCTAGGTGCAACTCCGAGTAAACCTCATAGACTATGTCCTGTCCAAATGTACCTCGTGGATTCAGACCCCTGTATGGGTAGAATCTTGCCAGCACATACATCACATAAGAGGACATAGTGAACCTCTTAGTTTCTAGGACGCTCCTCAGCTGTTTATCAATTTCAAAACTAATAAGCCCGGCCCAATGGTAGTTGGTTCCTTGTTCAATTTTGGTGATCACATGGACCATCCAACTCTCCAATACTCCAATGGTCTTCAATCCTGCCACTCTGCTCAGAAATGCTATTGCATCATAGATATTTGACCTGAATTTAACTCTGTGCAACTGCTCAGGTAGTTTAGAATAGTGTGATTTTGGTTTCTCCAACCAAGCATTAATCATTTGTTGAGCTTTAATGGGCTCATTTTCGTAATATGTTCTAGCCAAGTCCATGTTTAGAGCACACACAGAAGGCAAGTCAGGCATGTCAAAAGCTTGGGCAATGGAAACAGGACTGAAATTGGCCAAGACTCTTCCCTCAGTACTGACAACCCTTTGTGTATCAAAATCATACTGCCGGGCACACTCTAAAATCAACTCAAAGCATTGGATTGCAAGAGGAAACCCTGCCACATGCACCAGTCCGAACTTCATCATTCCATTCCTTAGGACTGATAGATACTTGTCAGCTATCCTCTGTTTGAACTCCTCGTATCTCTAGGCCCCCACATTGGTGTTAGACACCTCGGACCACACAGAAGATATCTTTCTTTCTGGCAACTAACTTCTAGTGTCCAATCTTAGCCTTTCTGCTTCTGAAATGGATGACCCCTTCATGTCACCTTTGGATTTTCCTGTCGTAGCCCTGCTTGATTCGGCCTGCACTCACAAGAAATTGTCATAAGTATTCAATCATTGTACATATTCCAATTAAAGGGTTAGCATAAAATCACATAAGGCAATTGGAAACTATCACAAATGCCAATCTCTGAAGATCCAAAAAAATAAAATAGTCCAAGAAAACCATGTTAACCGGGAAAATCCAGTCGGGGCAGAATTTCGGAGAAATCTGACCTAGACGGATTCCTACTGCTAAAGCATCATTAGTCAAATAAATTGTTAGTTCAGCCAAAAGATCATTAGATTATCATGTAATTCGTTCATTAGCAACAAGAAATTGGCATTTAGCATTTATTCCATAAATCCTATCTTCAGAAAATTGAAAGAAATAAAACCAAACAAGAAACTGGAAAAGTCCGGACGGGACAGATTTTCGCGGACAGTTTGAAGTATTCCGGAAATCGCTACACTCTGCGGAATTAGCTGAAACCGGGAAAATCTGGGTGCGTAGAAATTCCGTGGACACCATGGGAACCTGACAAAGATGACACACGAACCATGAATCAAACGATTATGCAAACTTTTCTACCTGGATTCTAATGGTCCCGAAATCGATGCCAACCAACAAGATTCAAAATGTAAATGAATTTAGACCTCAAAAGACCTCAAAATGTCTAAATCTTATGGCGAAATTGTGATGCCCTAATCCCAATAACCAGACCTCCGCCATTAAAGCCCAAATAAGCTACAATTTTCAAGGAAAACTATCACTTGGGTGATCAACTAATACGCACAGGGGTTTCTCAAAGTGTAAGCGGGCTGAGCTGAACAGAAATCATGAAATCATGATAACCCTATTGAACCTTGGCAAATTCAGGTAAATGAACCAAAACCCTAATCTTCACAGAATACAGTGAATGACACGCTTAGGGGCAAAGTCCTATTCGGACGTGGCTACAAAGATGCATTCGACACCCAATTGATAAACAAAACACTCATAGCAGGGATGATGAAAAACTGGTAAAGGGCCAAGCCAAACCCCAACTCTATAAATACGAAATCATAATTAAGCAAAGGCCGACCTAAAATGACCATCAACCAATCAAAGAATGGTTCAAATATCATGTAAACAGATGAAAAGGGCCAATGACAACCTACCATGGAATAGTCCAGATGATACCCGAACTTGGAGAAGTGACTGCAAAATGAACACACCCAGGCAACGAAAACCTCAATCAGTGCTCCACACAATCCACACGCAAGCGACCCAAGATCAATGCTCAAAGATCGAATGGAAAAAGCACCTCAGACGCCAAGGCAGCAAACAAGTGAATGGTGAAGTTTAAAATGATGCTTAGAAGGTTTTAAATCCACCCATTTGTGCGTCTGAGCAAAGGTACTACAAGCATTAATGAGTGACAAGACACGTCTGAAAAATCCGAAAACCCGAGCCCAAGACGGAATTTGGAAAGTCCCAAGATACGCGAAAATATGGATGGACACAAATTTCATGGGAAGGCAGAAACCGGGAATATAACGAAGTTCGGGATTTTGGTGCAGTCCGGGAAAATCTGTCGGAGCCGGAAAATCCCGGAGTTAGGCAGAAACCCGGATTCAAAAAATTCAGTGATGACCGGACCATGAACCAGAGCCCGGGAAAATCCGCTGAAGCTAAAAAATCTCGGATTCAGGTGAAAACCCGTATTTTGCCTAAAACTCAATTTTGACCAATTCAAGCCTCAAGGCAAGACCAAAACCAGCAAGACCAACGTGTCAAGACCTCAAAAGGAAAATCCAATAAAACCAAAGGTCAAAAGACACCAGAAAAAGAGGGTCCCTACTCCAAGTGGGGCGTGTGTGCAAAACTGCACAACAGTTAACTGAGCATATTTGGGTTTAGTTTTGAATGCTGGTATACAATATATACCAAATTTGTTTTATTTTGTCCATTCCAATTTGCCACCATGGACAGATCAGGGTATGAAGAGAAGATCAATAGTCAAGTCTGTTTCATTTATTATAGGCACACCCACCTAGGTCTAGCAGCGCCTGGAGAGTAGAAGGTTTAATTCTTTCAAACCTTGTTTTGTTACCCTAAAACGTTGTGAAAGCTTGGCAACCTTTCGTGGTTCAAACCTGCATTTTTGAGAGCTAACAGAGACATTGTAGGGGCATATATTACTTGTCTAATTTTAGTGGTTTGGCCCTAATAGAAGCTTATATGTGGATTTATTTTGACTATCCTACCGGGTAGGGCTACAAGCCTTTTAGGGGTATAGAGGCTTGGGTAAGTCAGGGTTTGTCAATTTGATGGATATCTTGGTAGAGTCATGGTGACACTATTTGATGGTCCAATCTCTACTTTGAAACAAAAATATCTCTAAAAACTCTAAGAGATATAATGGGATGGCATTAAAGGAACCTTCATATGAAGGATCTTCTAATGAAGGACCTTTGAATTAAGGTCTTTATTTGAAGGTCCTTCATGCAAAGGTTCCTTTTATAAAGCATTTTGGACATGAAATATTTAAAATAAAAAATACCTTCATTTTAAAGTCTTGATATGGCATCATTTTTGAATGAAGGTTCTTCATTCAAAGGCCATTAAAGGACATTTGATGCAATCATATTCCTTGTTAAAGTTTTAAATTAATAGTAAGGGCATCATGAGTAGTTTGTTCGGCCCATTCAACAATCTTTGATGCAAGGATTGAATTGTCTAGAATGTATCTACTATCAAGAAAGCCAATTTGTTTACCTGTATGACTATATCTCAAGCAATAGGTTTAATTGTGATGGCAATGATATTGACAAATATTTTGTAATCTAGGTGTTGAGAAGCATAATTGGCCACCATTGTAGGAAAGATTCTTCATTCTCACTTTTAGGTGTTAAAATTTAACAATACCTTGATTTATGAAAGAGCCCAAAGAGCCTTTCCCCATGGTATCCAAGTACACATAGCAGTGGTCTTCTCTTATACGGTTGGACATGATTTAAAGAACTTAGCTAGGAATTATTCATTTAACCAAAGGTTTTCTCATAATGCCATCATTGGAAAAGTATGATCAAATTATTCTATTATGAAGAATTGGTCTATATGCCTCTAGTAATCACTATAAATTTTTGTAAGGATAAAATGACTAATCACATCAAGTAGGAGAGAATCAAATTTGAGTTCTTCAAAGTTTATATTCCTCTATTCATAATTTTTAAGGGTTGTGTGTGGAGGAGGTTATCACTACCAAGAAGGGAGGAGATCTTTCTTTGCATATGTTTGTGGTGGAGGTATTAAAGAAGAATTTTATGCGTCTATTTCCATTCATTAGATCTAGCTTAGCCTAGCATATAATTGGGCTCCTTTGCCCCTATAAACTTCCATATGTTTGATTTCGTGTTATGTAAGTGTAATTCCATGCTATGTTGAAATATAAGAGGTGGAGGAGGCCAAAAGGAAATAACCCCTTTTTAGTTGTACCTTCAAATTTTTTCTTATTGTTTTATGTTTTTAGCAACTTTTTGGACATAAGATTTGAGGTAGGTCGTACAACAAAGAATAACATGTTCCCACCAACAAGTTGAACCTCAAAAGTTAGTGGGACTTAATTATGAGTTCTCAAACATGATATCAAAGCAAAACGGGTTCATTTATGACCTAGTATTATTTCATAATTAAATTAAAAATGTGTTTTTGTTTACATTCAATATCCCTCCTTTTGTGTAGATGATTCTATTTGTGTAGGGTACTTGTGAAAGCCATGACATCCAAGTTCCTAAAAAAAATTGCATACAATTTTTTGTTGTGTATATGGATATGTGTTTTGTGTTTCCATTTTGTTTTGTGAAGCATTGAGCAAAGAAAATATCAACCAACATCTTCTTAAAGGTATTTATGCACTTGAGAGAGGTTTTGGGTTTTAATTACCTATGTACATTGTTGTTTTGAGACTATTAATATAAGTTGTGGGGTTTGTAAGTTGCTTGTGCATGATGAAGTAAAGGCCAATCTACAAAGAATTTGAAGGTTCACATTTAGCATTGGAAGAATCAGGTGCAGACCATTATGGCATGTGAAGACCATGTATTAGGTTAATCTTTGTGCATATCATTCGTGAACCATGAGCTTTTATCTAAGGTTTTTTTTCTGCTTGGCATGAATCTCTTTGCCTGTGTGATCTTTTGTGTTAATATGTATTCATGATCTTTGTGCATGTGTGCTCTAGATTTAAAACTTGAGTGCAATATCATAGAGGTCGATCCACATTTACTCCCATTGAATTTTTGAGGTGAATTTGAAACCCTTGTTCAAGGCATGAAACTCCTATTATCCCTATTATGTATGTGTAAAGATTGCATCTAAATTGGAAACTAGGCATGAAAAATGTAGGTTAAAGAGAATGGGGGTGCCAAACTTACAGTAATCATTGTCCCTTGATCGTGGATTTTCCATGAGTGCCTTCAACCTCGTCCTTGGAACTAGTATTGACCTTGTTTTCACTCCTCCAAACTCTTCGTTGGCATTGGTATTGACCTTGTTTTAACTCCAATCTCTTCCTCGGTGCTAGTATGGACCTTGTTTTCACTCTTCAAAACTCTTCCTCTCTTCCTCGATGCCGGTATTGACCTTTCACTTCTCCAATTTGATGAGCTAGGTTTTTAGAGTATGTTAATTAAATTGAAAATTTTGGCGCCATTTAGCTAGGTTTTAATATCCAACAATATAGTTAAGTATATATTAGCTATATTTACATAATAAATTATATAATTATTCGACTTATTCTAATTATATATTATATTCTTTAACAAAATTATTAAATAAATATAAAATTATTATAATAAATAATTAATAATAAGTATATTTTTATATAATACAAATTATAATTAATATAATATATATTTAATATAATAGTAATATTAGATTAAATTATATATAATATAATTATATTTATTATTATATAATAGAATAAATAGGCTTTTACCTAATATTTTAGCAGATTTTACCATTACACTATAGTTGGTTTACCATTAAATGGCAGTTGAAACTTGTTTTCTAATGACAATATATGTAGCATGCCATTTGATTAAAGATATGATAATTCTCCTTTAAGACCTCTTCAATGTACCCATTGCACACTTAGAGAGCAGATAAATAGAGGGAGAAAATAAAAGAAGGGAGAGAGAAAGATAATGAGAAACATAAGAGAGAAAGGGAGACAAAGAGATAGAGAGAGGTAGAGAGATAAAGAGATAAGGATGAATAGCTCTCTCTCCATTGATCCCTTCCCTCTCCTTTTCCTCACTCTCCTATCCTCTCTATATCATCTCACTCTCTATCTCTCTCTTTCCATCCCCCTCTATCTCTATATCACCCTTTATCTCTATCTCCCTCCATATATATTGAGCTACCTCTTCTCTCCTATCTCTCTCCCTTCTGCACGCTCTCCCTCTCCTCTCTTTCTTCTCTCCCTTTCTACCTATCCTATCTCCCTCTTCTCTCTCTTCCTCTTCTAGCCTATCCTCTTCCCTCCTCTTTCCACCTGTCTCTCTCCTATCTGTATCATTTCTCCTCTCCTCTCTATCTCTCACCATCTCCTCCTACCCTCCCTGTCCCATCGACTCTCTATCTCCACTCTCTCTTCCTTTCTCTTCCCATATATCTCCATCTCTCTTTCTCTTCCCATATATCTCTATCTCTCTCTCTCTTTCACCATCCCCCTCTATCTCTCTATATCACCCCCTTTCTATGTCTCTCCATCCCCCTCTATATATATTGAGCTATCTCTCCCTCTCTCCCCTATCTTCTTCTCTCTCTCCCTTTCTACATATCGCTCTCCCTCTCCCCCTCTTCTTTCTCTCTCTTTTCTACCTATCTATCTCCCTCTTTTCTCTCTCTTCCTCTTCAATGTATCTCTCCCTCTCTCCCCCTCTTCTCTATCTTTATAATATCAAGCCTTCTAAAAATAGTGTTTTATTAAAGTATAAGTAGATTATTGTCACCACTCTTCATTCCACATGAAATGCCAAATGTAGCAATTGTTTTGTTGCCTTTGTCAAGTTTATTTAACCAAGCTATTTAGTGGGTTGAATAAAGTTGTGTTATGACCCTTGGTCTCTTTAAAATAATTAGACAATATTAGGGAGATCAAGAGGGGGAGAAAACTAAACTCCTTCAAAATAGGGGTAGTTGTGGGTTTTTTGGTTTTCTTGGTATACTATATACTTAGTTCCTCTAGGATAAATAAGTCACTGTAGAAAGGAAAGATGTTTGATTATCTACCTGATATTGTTTTGTGTTTTTGAAATGGAAGAGATCTACAACTCTATAGAAATTGCTATATGCTAATGGTCAAATTATTAGACTATTTAGATCATTTTCTTAGTTGTGTATCCTAACTAATATAGAGTAAGCCTTTTCATTTTAATTGACTACTACATAATATTTTATGTGTTGAAATAACTGTTTCGATTCTTTGTAGTTTTTACATTGGAATACAAATCATATTTAATTTGACGCCAATATACTTCTTTCATAAATCATATTTATTTAATATCTTAAAAGTTAGTTAAATTAGTTGTTTGAGTTAATTACTAAATTCGATTTAAAAATGTTCAACACTTTAGATAAATTCAATTAGATATATATAGTTAAATTGGAGGTGTCATTTGAGTTAATAATTAAATAACGTAATAATCAATTAAAGCAAGAGACATAATTTTGGACGTGTTTGAATTTAATAAATTACAAATTCAAATAGAAATAAATTACTTGAAATAAGTGCTTCATAACCCATCTAATCAAATCATAACCTATCAAAAAGGCAATAGGAATTTTCTAAAGAAAAGAACACTTGACCCAATCATAAGTGTATGGCCTTCGCAGAAAGGAGTGATCCACCTTAGCAATAGCAACTACCCCATCCAAAATTTGCTCACATTACACAAAGCCAGAATGTTCCTCCAAGATAAGCCAATCAAATCCTACCTTATGTGTCCTAGTAATCAAATTGGAGATGATCCTAAAAATGACATTGCGAAGGGTGATTGGTCTAAAACATCTAAACAACTTTGCAATTATTTCACTACTACAATCAATGTGTCATCTTTCATGAAATTTCCCAAAACACTATTCATTATGATCATATGGAAATTTCTAGGAGAGCTACAATAGTTCTAACATCATGAATTAAAATTAAACATTAAAAATTACATCATGAATTAATTATGTAACCACATAAGTCAAATATAATTCTATCAAGAAATTAATATCAAATAGATAATATAATCGCATAACTCATACATTTCAATGTCATTGATCTTCTTATTCATACAACTCTTTGTCTGTATCATCCGATCCAGATTCAACATTGTAAGGATTGGTCATATCATCATCATCGTCATTGATATCAGTTTCGATAATGTCATCATCCACACAGATATCATCTTCATGAACATTAACTCCTACATCATCATGTTCTAGTTCCTCTTCTTTGACATCTTCGTCAAGCACATCATCAATTAACTGTTGATCCTGATCATCATCTACATCATCTTCTAGTTCTTCAGTATATTCTTTTTCCACCACATTATACTTTACCAGCCTTCCTCTTGGATCATGTCTAACAAAAAATGACCAACTCGGTTTACTTGGAACCTCTGAGTAAAATACATGCTCATATTGGCTTGGAAGAACATAGAGCTCATTTCCAGCTCGCTTGATTGACCTTGTATTAACCATGGTAAATCCATTATCATGATCAATAACAGTTCTCTCGGGATAATTTTCATTCAATCATAGCCTATACCATAGGATGATGAATATAACTAATTTGAAGGACTTAAAGTCACACTCAAGTATATCATCCAAAATCTCATAGTATCGATTTTTCAAGACTTTTGGATGTATGTCGCTTCTAGATGAAACATTAGTCACTTGAAAGACTGCAGTTATCCCAGAATGACAAGTTTTATTTGTGTCATCCAACTTTTTGATTCAAAATTTATGACCATTGCACCACATAGCCTTGTGGTGTTTCACCTGCAATATGTCAAACATGTAAAAATTATTACAATATCATCAGTTGATAAACATATTTATTCTTGGCCGAATGTATGCAAAGAAAAAAATTCAACATATATATGCATCAATATAATTGAAAATAATTAAATAATATGGGTGATTAATATATTTATACATACCTGTTTATCTCTTAAACCATATGCTAAAGCAATTTCCCTTGGTGTAACATTGGAATCTCCATTACGATGAGCTTCTTTAACCAATGAAGCCACACCTTCCCATGTTAATGCGCGACTAAATTGTTGACATCGTTCAATCCATACCATCATCCAATCAAGATTGTTTGTGATGTACAAATATAGTGCATCCCACTCTCGAGCAACTATATAAAAAAAAATTGAAATTCATAAACAACATATAATTAGTAGTGCAAGAACACCTATACCTCATTCTCAACTTATGATTATTCGAAGGTGGATAGATGGTCAATAGTTAGAGTGAGTCTTTTGGATGTTTTTGTCTTAAGTAAGGTCAATTAAGACCATTAGACATGTTCTAGATGAAGTTTTGAGTTATGAGTTTGAGTCTTGCACTAAAGAGTTTTGTAGCCTTTTTAAGGAAAATTGGAGAATTTACATGTAAAAGGGTGCAAGGTTAGTGTCATGTCAATAATAAGGCTATTATTAAGCCACTAGAATGGTATTAAAGGTTCCCTAGGAGTTTCAATACATTTTAAAGTTCAAAAAATTAAAACATTTCAATAGTGATGTTAACAACCTTGAAATTGCTAATATTGGCATGGTGTGATGGTTTAAAAGTGGCATTGTTGTTCTCGCCACCAAGGTTGAAGCCCCATTGGGGTGGTATTGTTGAGTGGTTGTATTCTGGTTTATAGCTCTAGGTCAAAAGTGTTTACCCCTTGAATATAAAAAAAAAACCTTGAAATTAGTGTGTTTTATGTTTCATGTGATCATAAAAGATTAAAAAGTCAATTGTAGAGGTGGTTGTTCAGTAGTTGAGGTATAAAGGCTTTAAAAGGCATAAATTTATCATTTTAAACCCTCATAGGATGAGAAATAAAGAAAGTATAGCTACTATCCTCAAGAATTTTGTGAAGAAAAGCATGTGAAATGAGAGGTTCAAGCCTAGGTTTCAACAAAATATGTATGGGAGATATGATTTTATGAATTTTTACCCATGTTTAGACCTAATGGGTTGTGTTTGAGTTGATTTTGAGGTCTAGGAGGTTGTGGAAGTAGGAGATTCAATAAACCCTAATGATTTTGGCCTAAAATAAGGGTTTTTTTGGGTTTGGCAAGAATTTGGCTATACAAGTGGAATATTTTTGTGGATTTGGAGGTTTGGAGGCATAAAAATTTCTGCCCCAAGATTTTATGGGCATATGACAAGTTTAAAGACTAGATTTGTTTTGTAAAATAGGCCTAATTAGCTTAATCAACACAACCTAGAAAGGGTGATTTTGGTGATTTGGTCCAAAGGACTTGTGATTTCTCTTGAATTATGTTTAATAACACAAAAATGGGTGTCTAAAACCATCAAGGGTTTGTTTGGTGTTTTGGGAAAGTTTTGAGTTATTGGGAAAAACTAGGTTTGCACTGCTACAAGGATTCAAGGAGTTGAAGTGTGAAATATGACTTATGTTGTTTTTTAAGCTTTGAGAGTTGTTTGTATTGTTTAAATTAGTCATTCTAAATTTTTTGGAAGCCTCTTAAAGGTAGGTTGATAGGTTGGTTGAGTTGAGCCTCCTAGGTCTACATCAATTAGTTAATTACCACGATATACGACCTTAATTTATAATTGATGTATATTGAAGATTAATAATTAAATAAGTACAATATACATAAAAACCAAGTGTAAAATGTATTATAATTACCTCTCACTTTCTTCAATCTACTTTTCCCCATCAGATACTCCCCTTCAAATTTGTTAATAGAGTTGGGATCCCAAATACGATCTACATGGATCTTTGCTGCAAACTTAGGAAGATATTCAGTAATGTACACTATGGTCTGGTATACCATATATTCCTCCACCATAGAACCCTTAGGATGTGCTCTTTGTCTAATCAAAGCCTTCAAAAATTCAAGTGCCTCTCAACCATCCACATTGACCTTGTGTGTACAGGTCCACACAATTCAATCTCCTCAACTTGGTGTATGAGGTAGTGTTCTTGTGCATTGAAAAATGTCGAAGGTAGGCACTTTTGTATTTCACACATTAGATGAGGAATTTTTCTCTTCCAATAATTTATATCTTCTTTATGGATTTCTTTAGATGACAACCATCTACAAGTGTTTCAAGGTGCAAATATATTAACGAGATTTAACAAAAATATATAATCTATTACATAACAAGTAAAACAAATGAAAATTATAAGATATATACAACGAATTGAACAAATATCACTACTTACCTCATGTATTGTCCAAGATCATATATAACTTGCTTGACATTGTTGTCAAAGTTGTCTAGGAAAGATAGAGGTAGAACGTACTACAACAATTATAAAATGATCTTTTCATTATTTTTCCAAAAGTAGTAAACATAATACACTGAAAAGTACATGCAATATACAAATATATATATAATATACCAAAATAATTACCTTAATGAAGGTATTCCAATCATGCATTTTCATCCCTGACCCAAATTCATCTTTCTTTGTTATTATATTGTTTATGTTCACAACAAATCATGTGGGAAATCAAATTTTTCATATGACTTCTTTTATAGCATTGCTTTGTTGGTCTGTTAATAACCAAGGAAGGGCACTTATATTAATTTGGTCTCCATCGCTATTTAATTGAATGACATTTTTCATTGTATGATTGGCTTCCTGAATGTCACTACAAATTTTGACAATTTTTTCTTTGCTATGCCTTCCATCCAATATTTTCCATAGCGTTTATGTTATATTCTTTCCAATATGCATTGTATCAAACAAATGCACAATTTGTAGCTGCTCATAATAGGGCAACCTAATAAATTTTCTGGGATAAATTTTCATTCCCTGTGGAAGCCGACCATTAATGCCTTGACGACCTTCACGAAGCATATAAGTTAAACAAATTAACAACGACAATCATTGTCAATTACAACATGAACAAACAAACACAATATAGAAACAAAAATTCCAAACATATCATATATGATAGATAAACAATTTGATCTGATGTATAACCTTGACAATTAATTCTATTATATTCCAACTTCCATAGGTGAGGTGTCATTCTTCGTGGTTTTGATGTAGTCTCTTCTTTCCCATTGAAAATATGTTTTTCAATAGCTCGATACTTATGATTTATGTGGAGGAAGTACCTATACTCTTCAAACACCTGCTTTCCTAAACTTGTTGAACGATGAGATTTCATCTTTGGACCACAAGTTGGACATGCAAATTTTCCCTTTGTTTGAAGACCTACAAGATCATATATAATTGGATTAAATATGTCAATTTTTATAATTATATATAATGAATAGATTATTTAAAAATATGCATTATATCTACTTCATAAAATTAAATATTGTTAAAGTGCAGTCAAACGTTATAACATACCACAAAAATTTGTTAGCCCTGGGGCTTCATGAATTGTCCATACAAGCATTGCATGGAATTGAAATTGTCTTTGTCCTATTGGTCTAGAGACATCATACATAGTGACTCCATTCCATAAGTTTAGTAACTCGTCGATAAGAGACTCGATATATACATTCATATCTTTAACTTGGTACTTACCTAGTTGAATGAACATAAACATTACATAATTATTATAACCATTTTACTGCAATATATATAAATTAATGTACATGACTCTTAAATGAAAAAAATATAAGTCATTATGCAATAAATAAGACAAATGAGATGCTACTATGTTAAAGAAAATTGATGTAAACAAATACCTGGAACAATGATTGCCAACATTATGTGCTCCCTCTTTATTGACATCCATGGAGGAATGTTATTGTTGATAACAAAAACAGGCCACACAGAGTAAATAGATCTCATCTCTCCAAATGGATTGACACTGTTCGCTGCCAATGAAAGCCCAAGATTATGAGGTTCTTCATTAAAGTGTGGCCATTTTTCCTCTATGTCCCTAAATGCAAAACCATCTGCAGGAATTCAAAGAATGTCATCTCCACTTCTATTTCATGCATGGTAATCCATAAATTGTGCTAAACTTTCACACCTAAATAATCATTGCATAAGTGGAATAATGGGAATATAACGAAGAACCTTGTGAGACACTTTTTTTGTTAGTTGATATGTTCGATATCTACTGATATGACATTTTGAGCATTCTATTGCAAATTCATGTTGTTTATGATATATAATATGATCATTGGGACATGCATTTATTGCTTGATACTCCATTCCAATATCTTTCATAATGGAGAATAAAACTTAGTATGAGCGAGGTAAAATATTAGATGGTGGTAACAAAAATTCACCTATCAATCTACAACAAAAATAATAATTTTTTAATATAAAGAATATTAATGGTACATATTTCATCCTTTATTTACTAGTGATGAACTAACAACAATTAAAATAAATGAAAAAAGATGACATATATGACATACCTTAACATATGTGAGATTGTTATGTTGGATAAACCATTCATAACCTTCAAGTTCACTAGCAACAATACAACAGAGAGAAGATTTGTTTCGAATCCTTCATAAAGGGGCTCGTGTGCCTTCTCAAGTACAGGTAAATCATGAACATCATCAAAGTCATCTCGATCATCATGATCAGTTATGCCACTAAATGTGTCATGGATCAATTTATTTGTACCATCATTTTCAACTGTGTTTTCTGGCACATGATCATCTTCTTCCATAGGATCATTAACTTCATCTTCTATATTCACAGCTCCATGTTCCTCCACTTGCAAAACCACCATTTTTGGGGCCTGATAATCCATATCTTATGCCCTAGGCTGCCCCATCTTTATAACAAGGATTGACTTAAATAAACCATGATCATGATCAAGCGATTTTTTATATATATAAAAATATTAAAACGATATAAACATTTACAAATTCAATCAATATAAAGACATAATGAACAACTTACCAATGGATGATAATCATGCCCCCTTCAACGTGACCGTGCTGCCTACAATGTTTCTCAGCTGTTGTGATTATAAGTCTTCTTGTCTTGAAGCCCTTGCAATTATTGCAAGGACAATAACATTTCCCATCACCCTTTCTTTTCAATCTAGCCCACATTCTAGCAATTGTCTATTCATTTTGTTTTGCACTAATATTATTTGACATGATTTTTCTTTACCAAGCTTGAATATTTAGATCTTCAAACAATATCACACTCAAAATCCAATAATTTTTAATCATAGACAGGTAACAAAATCTAATAATTTTGATATTTTGCACCAAAAAAATTTGGCATGCAACCACCCCTGCAAAAGAGAAGATAGTATGAACTTAATGAACCCAAAAAACACTTTAAAATGCTAATTCCATAACTTATTAAATTCTAATGTTACTATTATCACCTAAAAATGCACCCTATGCAAAGTTATGAGAACTAAGATTTCTTGTGAAACATTGGATCACTACAAGGCTGTGGGTCACCTGAGGTTGGAGTGAACCTCTGGAGAAGGTCGGCTTCCTTTGGGTTATCACCTAAACTACTGATTCTGATGGTAAAGGGAGAAGGAAAATTCATAAAAATGGAACTAAACTTATGGTGATACACTATATTAATAAGAAATCATGAAACAGACACAGGGAGAACATACACTTGAAAGCCTAATTGCTATTCTTAGAGCATCTTCTTTTGGACTTAATGCTTTAGTCCTAACAGGTTCAGCCTACATACACATCTTGGGAAGGAAAGATTAATTTCACAACCTTAAAACATAAGTGCAAAATTATAAAACACAGTTAAAGACTTGCATGTTCAAAAGAAAGATATAGAAATGAGAATCAATACAAACATGAACACAAACTTCCAAGGTAAACTCTGTGTTGTATTCAAGATTCCAGTTGAGTTACAGAAAAACATACATTAATTGAGAAAGGATTGATTAAAAAAAAATCACTAACTCTTCAAAGTGTGTAATCAGAACTATTTACAAAAAGGCAAAAAATGTCTTATATACAGACTGTGTCGGCCCCTTAGGGCTTACAAAAAAAATAATATCCAGGGCCTAGAAAATGGCCCCTTAGATTTTTATTGAATTTCAAGTTGCACCCTACGTGTCCATGTTGGTGTCAAAAAATTGCCTTTAATGGACTCCCTCCTTGAACATCTTGCAACCACTGCCTTCACTTCTGCCACTCGTGTCGATCTTTGAATCTCTCTGCAGTCAAGCTTCTTTGAATGCTCCTAAGCTTCAAACAGATAACCCATTGCCTATCATTCTGTTGATCTTCTTCATCTGGTTGAGCCACCACGACATGCTTTTGGCTTTCTTTGATTGGTTGAGTGATCTACACACAGACTCCCGGGCGGTCAAAACTTCTACTAAAAAGAATCTCATCTCGGCGAGACATTGGAAGTGTCTCACCGATGCAATTGGGTGTCTTTGCAGCTATTGGCATATCATAGAACAGTCGGTGAGAGCTCATGCCGAGCTTGTTTCATTTACCCCAAGCTTACTCTTCTCCCATGGGCTCGAGCTCCTTCAGTTTTCGGTGAGACCTTACCGGGTCGGCAAGACCTCATGGCGATGGCTTTATCTTATAGCGAGCTCCTTTGCAGTCTGCAAGACATCCGTGTGTTGGTGAGACATTTTATCGAAGGCAAAATGTTACCCCAAACACTCCTCATCTTCATTGAGTTCTACATTCCTTTCGTTGAAACTTTATCAAGTCGGTAGGACCTCATGGCGATGCCCCATAGTCATACTAATATCTGCTTTTGTCACTAAGACACCCACACTTCGCTGAGACCTCTTGTAGAATTTATTTTCCTTCGACAAACTCTTCATTCAGCAAGACATCCGTCAAGACCCTTTGTTATCGGCGATATATCAGCCTGTCGGCCAGACTTCCCTCTGGGTTCCTTAACTCTTGGCAATGAGCCACTTTGTTTTGGTCGGGGAGACAACCCTCCTTCGACAAGACCCTTGCCGAAGTCTTCCTCTCAGCGAGGCCTTTTATTGTCGGCGAGACTCCTTCCGAACTCTCTTTCCTCTGCTGATGCCGCCTCCTTTGATTTCTTCGGTGTGACCTTTATCCTTCGACAAGACATTTTTCCGAATGCTTTATCCTTTTTTGAGACTTTTCATTCGCTGAGACATCACAATGTCTGCTAGACATCATCCTGACAGCGAGACATTAAACCAAGGGCACCAACCCTTTCCAATAGCCTTTCTTTCATGTCGGGGAGACATTAAGCCTTTGCCAAGACTTCATGGCGACTTCATTTACCTTTGCTGAAGTGTCCATTTGTCGCCAAGAGTTATAACGAAGGCTTCACATCCATCAGTGAGACATTCACACTTCGGTATAACCTTATGTCGAAGCCCGCTTCCTTTGCCAACATCGCTTTCCTATGATTGTCGAGGAGACATTCTTACTTCGGTATAACCTTATGCTGAAGTCCTCTTTCTTGGTGGTCTTTTCATTATCGGCGGGACTCCTGCCGAAGGCAACCACATCGAGACCACCCCTTCTTCTTTCGGCAAGACCATCTCCACTCGTCGAGACCACATGTCGATCCCTTCGCCCTTTGCCGAGCTTTGATGTCGGCGAGACATGATGAGTTAGGGAGACCCTATCTTTAGTGACATCACTTTCCTATCGGGGAGACATAACCTTTTCGCTATGACCCTTCACCGAAGCCTTAAACTCCTACCAATATGTTCCATTCAACCTTCGATCGGTGAGACAAAGCAATTTTGCTATGACCACATACTGACGATATAACTTATGTCGATATAATCTTTTTTTGTCGCTGAAACAAAAGAGAATGTCATGCTGATAGATGCCTAGAGATGGATCCCAATTACTGTGACATCAAATAAGTCTTGCCGATATGATCTTTCCTTCGCCAGTCGGCAAGACACAAATCGCTTGATGAAACAACATGTCGATAGGGATTACCTATGTCGATGAAGCACCTCATGAGTTAGTTAGTGAGACCCGACTCATTCGGTAAGACCTCTTAGCGATGAACACAACTCATGCCAATAGATCCTTCCACTATCGCCAAGACCATATGAATGTCATGCCAAAAGCCACCTGTATGTAAAAACAAATCGTTATGACATCAAAAATGTCTTGCCGATAGGCAACATAGACATTTCAAAAAAAATGGATTGGGGGGACCCTGCCATTCTCACACCAATATATTCCTTGGTTTGAAGCATTCAGACCTAATGGAACCCCTATCACATGATATTCTGCTTGATTGAGCCTGAGAGTAAAAATTAGGTAACAGTTACTATGATTTCCAACCATTAGACTCCTAAAATCAAAATATTGAACTTGCACAACAAAATTTGGAAATGAAATTCTAAAAATGCGCAAGTCTAAAAATGAAATCTAATGAGATGCTGCTTTAAAGTATATTTTCAAACCTAGAAGTACAAATCTAACTTCACAAATGAATTCTAGAAAAATACAATGATTACCCTCAACCTGGTGATATCTTCTTGAATTTTTTTCTGATTTTTCCCAAGAGAATCATCTTTAGTTCTCCACAAACTATCGCAAGTATAGAAAATTCACAAGTAGAGAAAATTCACAAGTATAGCAAAACACTGTCGCAATAAATAGGCAAACTCACTTTTATTTATGTTGGCCACAATTTGATTTTTTTCTGATTTTGCATGTTCGTCGAAATTTCGACGAAAACCTAAGTTCGACGAACGTTGGGGATAAAATTTTAAAAAATTGAAAATTATACATTGTAGACGCCTAAATTTGGACACTTAATTTATCCAAATTTATCACTTTTCATCTAAACATTCTCTTATCCGAATTAAGTAATATTACTATTATTTAATTAATACCCTTAATTCTGCCAAATCCCTAAGGTATTTAATTAATAATTAAATACTTTACTCTTTTAATCCTCCTTTCATCAAATAACTTAAATAAATAATACATTTATTTAATTCCTCACATGTCATTTTCATCTAATCCTAATTCATCTCCTAATCTCTTCATTAAGGATGTGCACATGCCTAATCCTTGATTAGGATGTGTCACATCCTCCAACTTTTGCAAGTTGGCTTCTAATCCTCATTAACCCCTAATTATCCTCTAATTACTGATTAGCCAAACCTAATTAGTACCTTGGTCAACTCTCTCCATCTCCCAAGAAATTTTTAATTCCTTTTTATTCCTCCTAGAATCCCCTTTTCCCATGCATCTTCTAGAACCTTTGACTTGTCACATCAAGTCGCATGTGACATACTCCCACCTTTTGGGAACATTGTCTTATACACTAGATTCTTCCAATCATTGTGAATTTAAAATTCACTTTTATTCACCCAAGATTCTTCCCATCTCCCAATGTATTTGCAAAGTACTTGTACTTCCTCCACCTCATGTACCTTTTGGCTACCTCACTTACACCTCATCTCCTCTTAGCCACTTCACCATCCACATGTCAAGATGTGAGGGCTTGTGAGTTCTCAACCCACCATAGCCCTTCATCTTGACCTTGTTGGATGAATCTCAACCGTTGAATTCTCTAGAGAATTCAAATTCTTCTATAAATACCCCCTCCTCAAGGACATTTTAAAAACACTTTCATTTTTGAGCAACCTTATGCTGTCAATTTGCATTCTCAAGCATTCACTATCATTTAGCCATCCACTTTGATCATCTTGCATTATCAATCTTGCATCTAGTAACATCAAAATCCATCCAAGGAGCACACAAATTCATCTAAATTAAGGGCCAATCAAGGAGTGTTCAACAACAAGGAAGGTATAATCGATTTGCATTTTATTTTATCTATTTTCCTTGTTTTATCACTCTTTAGACTAATCATTGAAGTGTTCTTAGTGTTTTATCATTTGCATTTTTAGTTATTTTGCACATTAGAATAGGGTAAAACTCCTAGGTACACACACATCAAATATCACAAGTACCTGACAATACATCAAATTATACATCTTTCATCAAAAAATTTCATCGAATTTTGTAGTCAAATGAGTTAGTGATGACACATAAATAAATTTTTTGGTGTGGTTATATGTATTGATGATACTTTATAGATTAAGAGACAATACATTGGCCTCATGGCATTGAATGAAATTTTGATGATATTTTGTGCACCCTCATGATGGTATTGTATGAAATTTCGATCATACTTTTTTCCCTCATGATGACATTTAATGAAATTTTGATGACATTTTATACAACCTTCATGGCCTTATGGAGATCAATCTATATAAATATTTTATGCATAAATTGTTTAAAATGTTCTCATAATTTACTTATTCCCAAGCAGTGTATGTAAGAGGACCCAAAAGTTGGAAAAATACTTGTCTTTCTATTAGAACCACTTGGTACATTAATACACTTCAAAATTTTATTAAATACTTGTAGAAAAAGATTGAGATCATGTTTGATTTCTTAGTCTCATATGTCTTTTATAACCAAATGTGATTTATGATTTGTTGCCATATATCTTTTATAACCTTTTAGAAATGAGGCCATATCACATGGATTGGTTTGTATGGTGTAAAATTGTCTAGGGTAATTTTTCATGGTGTGGCATTATATTATCTACCAAGATGCATGATATAGCCTTGTCCAAGCCTAGGCTACAAAACACAACCCTATTATGGTAATGTGAGCTTTTATAAAGTTTGTTTACAATAATTTAATCCCATAGCCAAATTTTAATTTTAGAATCTAATTGCATATCATGTCACAACAAGTTAAGTACAAATTCTAATCATCACCTTATAAAAAATAAATAATTAATAAAGTCAAATATTTCCCAACAAACATTGATCTAAAATATATTTACATAGTGCAATGCAAGAAAGACAATAATGAATAAGATAACCATAACATATTGAAATTTTAAATATTATTTACCAAAATTCAAGTTATTGGCCACTTGATGGTGAGATACTAAGTTTATTTATTTATAATTTCGATCATAAATCTAATATTACTCCTATGATTCTAAATATTGCAAATGTCAACCTTCTTATCAAGGTTTATTAACTTGTTTCTTCTCCTATATTTTTAACTTTATATTTGTGTGTTGATTGATTTCTATGTTATGCATTCATGAAACACTAGTTTATCAAAATCTTAATGTGTAGCTCTCTAAACAATAAATCAAACAAGCAAGCCAACTAGTCAACCAACCATTTCGTTGCTCACTCAAAAATACTTTTAGGTAGCACATCCTACATTCTTTATGATTTTCCTACATTATTTGGGACTATCCTACATTCATTAGGACTGGCCTAGGTTCATTGGGACTGACCAAGGTTCATTAGGATTGTCCTAAATATATTTAGGATCTCCTAGGTTTAATAGGATTATCCTATATTCATTATCAACTCATTCATGACACTTAGAATTTTTTGTGTAACCTACAAGTTCACATCTAGAATAAATATACAATAACCTCTCTCACTTTTTCAAGACTTCAATCCATTTGATTGTTGCAGTAAGTTTTTAAATGTTGCAAAAAGCGTCAAATGCATTCAATGAAATGTTGCAATATTGCATAACTTTTGTTTCATTCATCATGGGCCCAAACTACTAATGCTTATGAATCCAAATGGGAAATATTACGCAAGTAATGCTCTTTTTTTCTCCCCAACTCACATGAATGTTCCAAGCCACACTATACCAACAAATTCTTTAAGTGTCCTAAGTTCAAAAAACTACCAAAATTTGATGGGTTGTTTCTTGGAATCCATCACACATACAAATGTTTCATCTAAACCTACGATGTCATGTGAGGTCCCGCAATAATAACCTCTTTCACTTTTTCAAGAATCCAATCCAGTTACTCGTTGCATCAAGTTTTCAAATGTTGCAAAAACTGGAAAATGCATTTAGTAAAGAGTTGCAATGTTACATATAACTCATTCCATTCATCATGGGCTCGAACCATCAACTCCAAAAAAATTAGTTGGGTAGTTTTATGCTAGGAAAGGTCCTGTTTCACACTCCAACATGTCAGATTGTTCTAGGATACGTGCTAAGGGTAAGTGCATGGAGCTGTGACACAAAAAAGGCTCTTAAGATGCCACTTTTTTTTTGGAATCAACAAAATATAATTTGCACAAGAAAATGAAGATACTTGCATTCAAAATTTCAAGATGCAATAAGAACAAAGGTCGAAGTGCTTTGAGTCTAGTTTCTAAGGTACTAATTCTTTTTGAAATTAATGAAGATTAAGGGTCTCAAAAAGGGGGGGCCAAAACAGGTCTTGTTTTGATTAAAAAAATAGTATAGTGTTTGAGGGCTCCCCCTTTTTCATTAACCATTTTTTAAATTTAAAATATCTAAACGGTGAGAAATTAGTTAACACCATGTAGTTTATCCTCCTTTTGGCTAATTTCTTTAATGAATATAATCTTATAAATTTTTGAAATGGACACATCTCGAAAAGTTGAAATTTGAGCATGCTCCCCCCTAAATTTTTTAAAAACTAAACGAAAATGGATTTTTTTTCATCACGTGTAAAATGGAGCCTAGTCTAAAAAATGTAATTTGTTTCACATTTCGATGGAGTAAAATCTATCCTAAAACTAAGACATGTTGGTTTTTGACCAAAAACAAAGGCATTTACAAGAGAATTTATGGATCAAAACCTTAACTTAATCAAAATGAAAAAGAATTATATATTTAACTAGCTAAGAGAGAGGTTAATGCCATTCATGGTTTTTTTATAAAATTGCATTGAAATACGTGCAAACGTGATGGTGAGAAAGGACAAAAATATGAGGAAATTTGGCATATCCTATGCATTCACTTGTCCAAAGCAGCTCATTTGGTGACCGCCAAATTTGGCACTCACCAAATGGCACATCACATTTGGCATGCACCAAATTTTGCACTCACCAAGTGAGCTACTTTGACCAAAAACTAATTTTCCCCTCTTTGCTCGACCACTTTGATAATGTTGAGCATTCACGGTTTATGATCGTAGATGGATAGTTGAGGTTTTACCTTTCATACACTCTGTACCTCCTTCCCTCTTAACCAACACATACCCATTCTCTCTCAACCCTCTCTAGGTCTCTCCTACACTCTCTACCTTGTCTTCCATTCTTAGGGTTTAAGGTATAGGGTTGAGGGTTTAATGTATAGGATAACTCCCCCTCTCAGGTCTCTTCATCCCTCTATACCTCTCACCCACTCTCTCTCAAGTCTATCCCTTCCTCTATTCCTCCCACCCCCTCTCTCTCAAGTCTCTCCCTTGCTCTATCCCTTCCACCCTTTGTCTCAAATCTCTCGCACCCCCTCTCCCTCTCTCAAGTTTTTCCCTCCCACCATAACTACTCTCCCTCTCTCTCAAGTCTCTCCCTCAAAGTATCCCTCCCACCCCTCTCCCTCTCTTAGGTATCTCCCCTAGCCTAACTAAATAACTCTCTCTCTCTCTCTCTCTCTCTCTCTCAATCTCAAGTCTCACTCCCTCCCACGCTACATAGAATACTCTCTCACTCCAATCCCCTCTTTCACACTCCCTCTCTCTCAGGTCTCTCCCTTAAAATATTTGTCCCACCCCTTCTCCCTCTCTTAGGTCGCTCCCTCCCATACTAACTAGATAACCCTCTTTCTCATATGTCCATTTGAAAGGATTATATGCTTCTTAAACCTTAACTCCCTCTCTAAATAACCCTCCCACTCCCTCTCCCTCTCCCTCACTCCCTCCCA
>VDFB02058242.1:616210360-616329669 GCA_007258455.2 Sequoia sempervirens | reverse complement strand
GAGTTTAGTTTGTTTGTATGGCTTTGTATGAATACCACACTGTGTTGTGTGTGGATTTGGTTTCAAAGCTCTGTTTCTTTTGTTTCTAGTGGCAACATAACTCTAAAATTTGACTTTTTGTGCATAACAGGTTAGTGGAAAAATTGACAACTCTGAAGGGTTTAGAGGCTTGATTGAGATAGATACATAGATATTTGGATCTTTTTGTTGATGGGAGGCTTCCACTTAACCATGAAATTTTGTACCATCTGTAGGTATGCAAAAATTTCTCTACTTACATTCATTCAACTTACTATCTTCCTTACCAAAATCTACCCTTGTTAAGCCACAATCATAACTAGCACACTGTCATAATGCTTCAATCTCAGTCATTAATCTTTGTCTTGACAAAAAGGATAATAGTCATTAATACATTAGAGACTTACAGTGCATAAAACCATTGAAAATACATCACAATCATAACCTTTGCTAAGGGCACATGATAGTCTTTTAGATTGTTTACAAATTCATATCTATGATCACTTTCCATGTCTTGAAATTTAGCATGTAAAACCTAAGAATCATGTCCTCATATGCTTCACGCCTCCAAGTCTGTCCACAAAAATTTCATGGCACAAGTCTTTCCACAAAAAAATTCATGCTCTATGACTCCTACTCTATGATTTGTTTTCTTGCATTTTTTTCTCTCAACATTGTTCCTTTTGTATGTCACTGCATCAAAAACCTGAATAGAGAACCATTCACATCCTCTACTTTAGAGCATCAAAACTTGATTAGAGAACCATTCACATCCTTTACTTTACATCATATCATTTTGCATTGCAATTGTATCCCTTCAAGGCAAAAAAATCATACACCTATACCAAATCACCAAGGCACATTAACAACCATCTATACCTTCTCACTTTAACCAATTATCAGACCTTCAATACAATAGGTTCATCATCTACTCCACAACTCTATCCATTCCAACTTATTGTCCTTTTTGTAGTCAAGTCATCATTCATGCATATTAGATTCACCATAACTAAATCATTAAAAACAACATACATTTCCTTCTATACCTTATCCTTCACCAAAATACCAAGTGCCATGTTTAACAAACCAAATGCAATTGCTAACTTTTCACTATGGTGGTAGATAAATGATTCTTTTTTCTTCTATTTCACAACATTAAGTAAAATTATTGAAACTAGAAATACCCTGTTGCCTCCATGTGCCAAGCCAATTTCTCCAATATAGACTTATTGGGTGTCACCAATATAGAAAAGTTATGCAATCATCCCACAAAATCTTCTTTATTCTGAGTCATCTTGAGTTTTCCTATAGAAATAATGGTTTTGCTATGTGATTATGAGATCATCAAATCATTGAGCTCTGCACCCACCTTTCTAATGTCAATGTTGTAGGATTCAAGAGTTTTTCCTTATATTTCCATAGGTATTTCTTTAGTCCTCTCAAATTTATGCATCCATGTGTCATTTGAGAGGGTAACTCCATAAGGGTTTTGTCACAATTGAAGAATAATGCATTAGCTTATGTCCATCACGAAAATAACAAGGGTTATTATGGGGCAATTTGATAGGAAATGAGTAGATCCCAGAGTATGCTACATGCCTTCATACTACAACCTTGTTCATGATAGAAGATTCTTGTTTTGTGAGATGGAAATAATACATTAAGTGATTGATAGACCGAGGATAATGAACTATGTAGGAATATATGAAAGGGAAGTGATCAAGCATCTACTACTATGGCAAGGCCAAGAGACACAGGTGGGTAGAGATCTTAAGCACAAGTTGGTGACAATCAAGATAACGAATCAATGTTAAAAGATAGAGCATAGTCCATTAGAAATCATTGGATAGTCATGAATGCCAAATGATCATTAACAATGTCAAGGGGTAGTGACTTCATCTCAAGAGATAGTCATTTAAAATACATGTCAAGTGGATTGTGCAAAGATAATTGAAGGTAGTGAAAAGTGACAAGTGCAATGTCAAATGAAAGAGGCAACCATTATTTAAAACCAGGGATAATCATAACAATAAGTTTTATACTCACCATAAAATGACGACGAAACAATAATGTAAGGATAGTCATGATAATGTTTAGTACAATGACCATGAATGTAGAGTTTATGATAGCCTTGGTCCATTAAAGGTAGTCATAGGAAGGACAAGTCGTGACTGTCCTCAACGACGAGTAAGATATAAAGATAGTCATATCATCATGACTATCTAGACATATTGATAGTGATAAAGATTCCACGAGATGCAGGACAATAGTAGATAATAGTAGCAAGGCAGTGAACTATTTGATAGAATACTTTGGCAGACATATATGAAAAATGTCATAGCATAGACAAGGTAATGAAATATTTGAAAAATTGCCTCAAATAAATGTGGTCTCATGGAATGCCATAACAAGCTAATGCAATTGGCAGTTGCTCCTAGTTATTAGTTACATAATGTGAAGTAATTACATATCTGCTTAGGTTGACCATAATAAACTATATTGTAATTGAAATTTCATCATC
Source organism: Sequoia sempervirens (assembly GCA_007258455.2). Classification (NCBI taxonomy): domain Eukaryota; kingdom Viridiplantae; phylum Streptophyta; class Pinopsida; order Cupressales; family Cupressaceae; genus Sequoia; species Sequoia sempervirens. Next base: position 616,327,130 of record VDFB02058242.1, on the reverse strand, counting down.
TATCAACATCTAGTTATTAGTTATGCAATGTGAAGTAATACTTTGAGTTTGAAAGGTGTACAATGCAATGAATGTAATCAGTGATATGAATATAAACTAAAAAAATCTATTTTCTACAATTCATTAGTTAAATTCTTTATTTTATTTTGTATTCTATTATCTAATTGAACATATGTTCATGTGGGGAACAAGATAAGATAGGCATGACTGCAACTTTTGAAGGTGCATTATAGACTCTTCGTAGGTATGTCTACCAGGGCAGTTGCCACTACAACATATTACAAGCCTAATTTTCAGATTGCTTCATTTAGCATCACCAATCATCTCCTCAAGAACATTGTCCCTATTTAAAATGATGGAAATAGTTTGCATCCATCACAACAATTTCTATTTAAATAGTCATTTTTGTGCATATCCTACAATCATTGCATTCCAAGAGATGAAATCTCTTTGAGCCATTCCATCAAATAGTTCACGTGCCTTATCTATACTTCCACATTTTAAATACATGTCTACTAGAGCATTTCCAACTATAATATTTGAAAAAACTCCCCCTTCCATTATGTTATGATGGATGTCCATACCCTGTTCCAAAGCTCCCTTTTTGGTACTGGAAGGGAGGATGCTGACAAAGGTTGTCAAATTTGGCTTTACACCAGCCAATTACATTTGCTTTAAAATTTCTAAAGCCTTTTGAACAAATCTATTTTGTGCATATCCTGCAATCATTGTAGTCCATGAGACCACATCTCTTTGAGGCATTCTGTCAAATAGTTCACGTGCCTTGCCTATGCTTTGACATTTTGCATACATGTCTCATAGGGCAGTTGCATCTACATTTGATGAAATTCCTCTATCCTTTATGTTTTGATGGATGTCCATACCCTATTACAAAGCTCCCCTTTTGGCATAGGCAGGGAGGATGTTGACAAAGGTTGTGGAATTTGTATTTACACCCACCAATTGCATTTTCTAGACTATCATGTTTGCAAGTGAAAGAATGCCTAAATTGGAATGAATACTTTTTTAAAAAAAAATTGCATTGTTTCGTCGAAATTTCAACGAACTCAACTGACCAAACATCAAAAGCGTCTGACAAAATTGCTATACCTCCAACAAAAATTTCGTTGCCATTTCGACGCATTTCTGGTGTTGTTCCGACATTTTCGAAGAGGTGTTCCACTTGTTCTCTAGCTATTGTTCATCACTAGATCGACACAATTTTCATTAATATTTCAATGAACACTTGATCCCTTTTCGTGGCGACAACCGACGAAGTTAGGTCATGATTTTGATGGCTTAAGGTTTGTTGGGAAAGTGACGAAAAATGTTGTGACAAAAAATATTTCAATGGTTCGTCGGTGTTCTGAAAATAGTTTGTTAAAATTTCAACAAACCTTCATCGAAAATTGGAGTTGAATACAGTAGTGCATGTACAAGCATACAAAATGTGTTCACTTATGAATATTGAAAACTAGTCCTGAAATATTAGGCCTCTATTTTCCCAAATATACATTAAAATTCAGTCACTTTTAACAGTTAGTGTCTTGCATCATTTTGATCTCCTATGCTCCTCACTATTTTATACCTCAACCTATACATACAAAATATAAAATTAGATACTATGCCAAAGTCAAAAACTATAAAAATTATTTAAAATTATACATATATTATAAACACACCTACAATGTATATTGGAAGTCTAATTCTTCTTACCTATGATGCTCGATGTCACCAAGAGATGTTTTTCTTCACATAGGGATGTTTACATCCATCTATAACATAACAAAGACATATTTATCAGTTATTTTTGATAGGTCTACTAATATCAATTGACACAAAATGAAAATTATTAAATATATATATTCATACTCATGTTTGAATTAAGCACATTGATGATGAAATTGTTGTACTAACTCCAACTTCCAATTTTTCTCTTATGCTAGGAGGTGTGACTATTGGATTCATCAAATAAACAAACAATAATAGATTAAACTCAAAAGTTCACAAATATCTATAAATAAAAAAATTGAAAATTTCTAAAACAAACATAAATGTGTTATAGTGTCCATGTGTAAATCCAATGTCATAAGCATCCATGACAACATGTGTACTAGATGGTGATATGATTCCCACCTATTCAATAAAAAGTTGTATTTTAAAATATTAAACATTATTTTGAATAGAAATTATTATTTTATTTTGATATATTATACAAATTTTACCTCTGATACTTGAATATAGACTTGTACAAGTTATTATAGGAATGCTTGATGATGTCCCACCCTTTGGCATTATACCTTGAAATGCACAATATTTGCATCAATTTAATTAATTCTATAATTAAAAATTTATTTACATAAATGCAAATTTTAAGTATTTAATACATAAAATGTTATAAATTCAAATCAACATACCTACATTTGACCAACATACACCTCATTCAACAACTTATCTGCCATCACCATATTGTCTAATGCATCACTTTGATGATCCCCGCTACTCCCATAACATCTAAGTGAAAAATGAGAAAACACATGGGAGGTGGAATCATCTACACCCTTTGTATCACTATCTCTCCCAAAGCACAAATTACAACAATTTGAGCACCATCATCATGTGAGGAAAAAGGTTGGGATATTTATGTACCATACTCTATAATGATGTATGTTAAGCTAAAAAATACATGGAGATTTTGCACCTCTATACTCTCCCTGATGGCTATTAGGACCATCACATGATAAACATACTTTGTGCTATTGTTTTTTTGATGTTCATAGTTATCTACTTGGCAAGCCCCCAGTCTACTTTGGGAGGAGCCTCCACCTCTACCTTGAAACTCTCCCTCATATCAAAATAATTGGAAATTTGATGAAGGATAAACTCACAATGTAGTTTTCTAAGAAAATAGAGTGGCACCTCATAATTAATACATGGAGGTTGGTCAAATACCATCCACCACATATCACAAATTTTTTTTTTTTTATCTCATCATGATTACACCAATGTATTGAAACCTCTTTGAATTTGAAGGAATGTGTTCATTGGTTCTAGGATCTATAAAAAATACACATTTTCTTTGGTTATGTCTTTCTTTGCTTTTCACTTCATCATAAAACATTTTTTTGCATAAAACTGATGACATGAATCTCTATAAGTTTTCTATTGACTTTTTTTTATTTGTGATCATGTCAACATTCATCATCATTGCTTCCAATGCTAAGGCAAGGAATAGGTATTGCTGGTTTGATGTTGAGCCCCTCAAATTTGAAAATAATTCATAAATAGCAAATTTGTTTTGTTCTAGATGCCCTAACAAATCTTCTTGGATTTTTTGGAAGGGTTGGAGGAGGGTAAAGCAACCTATATATTTCCTCAGACAATTCATAATTTAAATTTGGTTGTGGCTCAGGGTTTATATGATTTGTTATATAATTAAAAAAATATTAAATTTGATAAAACAAATTCATTTTTTTGAAATGTAAACAAATTTAAATCTAATGCACAAAAAAATAGCACTTACCTCTTCTCCGACATGGAGTTGTGAAGCTAGATTGCAAAGGGAAAAAACACATTCGCATTATGCTGGGTTGAGGGAAAGGAAAACATTGCAAAAAATGCAAGTTGTGGATGAGAAAAATGGACAAGTTATTTCTTTTTATAACTTTTTGAGTAAAATGCATATGTTGTTGCAAGGTGTGCACCCTTGGTCTCCTTGTGTTGTGCAACATAGATCTCAAGTTCATGACATGGCTTAACCACCTCCCATGGATTTATTAACTCTAGCAATTGTATCAAGCATTAATATGTCAATCTTTTGGTGCAATGACAATTGTCATTGGAGGGCATTGTTGCAAGGTGTGTGCCCTTGGTCTCCTTGTGTTGTGCAACCCAATGCTTGGGTTCGTGACATGGCTTAATTGCCTCCTGTGGATTCATTAACTCTGGCAGTTGTATCAAGCATTAACAAGTTGATCTTTTGGTGCAACAACAACCATCTATGTTGTTAATTTTATGATCAAATTTAATGCACATAAATTAATTCAAAAATCAGACACAAGAACACAACAGATACCTTGGGAAAACCCTCCTCTTGAGGGAGAAAAACCCAACAACAATATATCACTTATATATTGAATCAACAATAGAGTCTCCTTTACAATAGAGGCTGATATGAAGGCCTATAACATGCACCACAATATGATGAAATCAAAGAAACAATATATTGCAATTTGAAGGTGAAATCTCAACCTCTAACTTAGTCTATCTACCTTGAAGAATAACTCACCAAGTAGTAATGTAAGAACAATGAATGAAATCAACAAATGGAGTGAACATCAATCAAACATATATACAAGAGGAGAGGGAAGTCGTGCCTCTTCAAATCCAAGAGTCGGCCCAATAAGAAAGAGCGTGTTTCCAATATGACCTACATAGAAGATTGCACCTCTTCATTAATATAACAAATATTAAATGACAACAAAAGATGTGTCTCTTTAATCATCTCAAGTTGGCCAAGATATCAAATATAATAAATACAATACAAATAGTCGTTAGGCTACATTTGAATTGTCTCCAATCGCAGACTTGGAAGAAGTAGCCCGACGCTACTAATAACATCAACACTCCTTCTCAGCTAGGGATGATGCTTCCAACTGTACAAGACATATCACCTCATCATGATGTCTACTATAATGGCTATAACCATATGTGGAAAAGAGAGATATCACCTCATCATGATATCAGATATCACCTCAACATGATATCAACCATAATGGCTACAACCATGTATGGTATGTACAAGTGTTCATCACTTGCGTGTTGTTGTCACGTCAACATGACTTTCACCATGGCTCTCCCAGAGGGTGAAACACAAGTACAAGAAAATCATCACGGACTCTCTCATGTGATGTTGTCATGGAGTCACACACATGAAATCCACCATGGCTCTCCTAGAGGGTGGAACAAGGGATTTCACCTCAAACTTCTCTTGCAGAGAAGAATGCATTAACAAGGGATTTCACCTCGAACTTCTCTCACAGAGAAGAACTCATTAAAGAGGACCACTGATACTGGGACTCCTTCTCAGTTAGGGTTGTATTCTCCACCATACCAAGCTTATCTCGAAAGTACACAAACTTTATCTTAGAGAGAGGCTTGGTGAGAATGTCTATCATTTTCTCATCAGTGCTGATATACCTCAACTGTATAGCTTTCCTCAACACCATATCTTTGATATAATGGTATTTGATATCAACATGCTTGGTTCTGTCATGAAACACAAGATTGACAGAAAGCTTCATACAACTTTGGTTATCATAATGAATGATAGTAGGCTTCATTGATTGTCCAAAAAATACTGCAAGGAGCTTACGAAGCCACATTGCTTCCCGAGCTGCCGCACAAGCTGCAATATACTCTGCCTCTACTGTACTCAATGCTATAGATGACTGCTTCTTGCTGCGCTAGGAAATCATAGCAGATCCCAACCTGAGGAATATCTCAAGCCATATCCAACTGTGCCACGCAAGTATCTCAGGCTATGCTTCGCTGCAACTAGATGTATTTTCCTTGGTTCACACATGAACTAAGTGCACTCTTTGCATAGCAAATATCTGGTCTAGTATTGACTAGATACATCAACGATCCAATCAACTATGCATATAGAGGATTCGCTAGATTTGAACTAGCTATAGCCTCCTTAAACATCTTCTTCAGGTTTAGTAGACTCCCTCTGAATCTTTAAGCACATGCATCAACCTTCTGACCTCATTATCCAATATTGCCAGCAATTCTTGCCTTAGATAAATGTTTTCCAGCGCACACCTTTGGTACTGCAGAAAGTTTAGGATTGTCCTCCTCGACCTCATCCTAGATCACACTATTCTGAATAGGTTTGCGGAGCTACCAATATCAAATCCAGATGACTGTCTTGAGAAAATATAATCTCAGCATCTGAAGGGATCCTCTAAGGATTTAGCACCTAGCCTTGCAATACAATAATCTTCACTTCTTCTCAGTGAGTTACAAAACTCCCTCTTGATCCCTGCTTCAAAGATTGCAAAGAAGACTCTAGAAGTGAACTCCCTCTAGCCACCAACTCAATCCCATGACTACAAGTTGTGACTTCATGCTTGATCATTTTTTTGGTCGGCATGACTTCCTCACAAGATGCCTCAAGCTTTTCATCACTAAACAATCTCTTATCACCTTCTTGCTCCTCGATCCATCCTAGAAGTGATTTAGAGAGAGATTACTAATAGTATATAACTATCCAAAGAAATATCAAGGCTAGAATAGCATGAATACATAATAATTTATGAACAATATTAAGACATAAATAAATAAATCAACCTATAAGAGAAATATATCAAAAGATTAGAATGAAGGGATAAATAAACTTATCTTTATTTAATTTTGATATAACTTTTTCTTCCATCTTTTACTCCTCTCAAGAGTGCCAAACTCAACACAACAAAAAAACAATCTACACAACTACAAATTTCTTGAATGCAATATGCAACTAGCATGTAGAACCAACTCTCTCTAAGAGTTCAAGGCTCTATCACAGTTTAATCACCATTGAAATTACAATTCTCTTTTTATTTCAGAGTCACACTCATAAATCTTCACAACCATCATGAAATAATTTGCAATAAATGAAATCTTCAAAGGATCTTATGCTAGTGAACACAATTAAAGAGAAACCACTATCTCTCTTTACTAATTACAAGGTCCAACTAAATGATAAAACTCAACAAACAAAGAATACTTATCTCTTTAATTATTTTGATGGATACAAATAATGGACATAGTAAGATACGTTGCTCTTGCGTATAGATCAACACACAACCTTCACGGTTTGAACATAGGCCCATGGCTTAGAATAGAAATTCCTTAGAATTCTTTTGAGGAGAGATCTCGTCCACATCCGCAAATGAAGCATACTGATTAGGCTTGGTGGGGAAATCCTTTGCATAGTGACCAAACTTGTCACAATGAAAACATTGGACTTTGGAGAGGTCCCACTTCTTCTTGAATGCGGGAGCACCATCAACTCCTTTATCTCTATTCCTCTTGAAATATCCTTTCTTTCCACCTTTCCCTTTCTTCTTTGAGGATTGAGCGGAAAGAACATGAATGTCTTATTTGTAGAGTTTCGACCAATACCCCTCGCAGCCAACCTAGACTCTTCTTGAATACAATCTGGCCTCAAATGATCAAACTTGGGAAGTTTCAATCTTGCACTGATTCCTTGAATGTAAGACTCCCAAGATGAAGGAAGACCATTAAGGGAAAGCATGGTCAAATCCTTGACATCAACAAAATGACCAATAGAAGAGAGCTAATCTCTTAATTCAAAAATCTTCATGAAGTAAGCGATGACAGATTCTCCTTTTGCCATCTTAACATGATGAAGTTGTTGCTTTAATGCAAGTGCCCGACTTGTGTTGTTGATTTTGTACATCTCCTCCAAATTTTTAAATATCTCTCTTGTTGTCTTTAACTTGGAGACAATAGGAACAATATGATCCTTCACGAAATCAACTAATATCTTCTTCACCTAGATATCTTTCTTCTTTCACTATACCTTCTCTTCCTCATCAGTAGTTTTAGGGACTTTGCTCTCCAAAAACTCGACCAATTCAATTTCTTCCAAGGTGAGCATAATTTTGAATCTCCAAGATGTGAAATTAGATGCTCCCTCAAGTCTATCCTCAAGCTTAAGACCGATCACCATCTTGACGAAGAGATAGAAGTAAACAACGATGAGAAAGAGAGTAAAGAGTATCACTGTAATAACAATTTGATCAAGATCTTCTTCAAACCTGCTCTGATACCATGTTAATTTTATGATCAGATTTAATGCACAAAAATTAATTCAAAAATAAGACACAAGAACACAACAGACACCCTGGGAAAACCCTCCTCTTGAGGGAGAAAAACCCAGCAACAATATATCAATTATATATTGAATCAAAAATAGAGTCTCCTTTACAATAGAGGCCAATATGAAGGCCTATAACATTTACCACAATCTGATCCGATTACAAAAACAATATACTACAATCTATAGATGAAATCTCAACCTTTAACTCAGTCGATTTGCCTTGAAGAATAACTCACCAAGTAGTAATGTAAGAACAATGAATGAAATCGATAAATGGAGTGAACATTAATCAAACATATATACAAAAGGAGAGGGAAGTTGTGCCTCTTCAAATCCAAGAGTTGGCCCAATAAGAAAGGACGTGTTTCCAATATGACAAGGTCAACCTACATAGAAAATAGTGCCTCTTCATTAATATAAAAATATTAAATGACAACAAAAGACGTGTCTCTTCAATCATCTCAAGTCAGCCAAGATATCGAATATAATAAATACAATAAAATAGCCGTTAGGCTACATTTGAATTGTCTCCAATTGCAGACCTAGAAGAAGTAGCCCAACATTGCTAATAACATCAACATATGTAACATATATTTTTTCTTTCATAAAAATGTGTACACATTTTGTTTTCATAAAAATGCACAATTTTTTTGTTTTCATAAACATGTGTGTACATTTTTTGTTCAAATAATGCACTCATGTTATGGCTTAAAAAATTTGAGCCATAACACGAGCGCATTATGGCTTGAAAAATCTAAGCCATAACACGAGCACATTACTTGAATTTCTTCAAAACACGAGTGCATTTTGCTCATTTTTGGGCATTTGACCACTTTTTTGTGCCCCATCTTGGTGCGCATGCCCAAAGGGAACAAGGTAGGGAGGGAGATAGAGGTGAGAAAGAGAGGTGCAGAGAGAGAGTGGTATGGAGTGATGGAGGAAGAGGTAGGTAGAGAGAGAGCTAAAGAGGGAATGAGGGAGGGAGAGTGGTGAGATAGAGAGGTGTAGAGAGAGAGAAAGTGGTAGGGAATGATGGATGAAGAGGTAGGTAGAGAGAAGGATTGGGCAGATAGAGATAAGTAGAGAGGAAAAGAGAGAGGGAGGGATAGGTATGGAGGGAGAGAGGGAGGTGAGAGAGAGGTAGGGAGTGATCCAATTAGAGGTAGATAGAGGGAGGTAGAGCGGAAATAGAGAGGAGAGGGAAGAAGGGAGGGATGGAGAGAGAGATGAGATAGAGAGAAACAAAGAGAGAGAGGGTGAGATGGGGAGAGAGGGAGGAAGGGAGAGTGAGAGAGGGAGGGAGGGGGAATTAGGTAAAGATATAGAAAGAAGGGGGATGGAAGGAGAGGTAGATAAAGAGCGAGAGGGGTAGGTAGAGAGAGGGGTAGGGGATACAAAGAGAAGTAGGTAGAGAGAGAGAGAGAGAGAGAGAGAGAGAGAGAGAGAGAGAGAGAGAGAGAGAGAGAGAGAGAGAGAGAGAGAGAGAGAGGTATTACATAAAACTAATTACCCAAATTTAGTAGAATTATTTTCTTTTATTTTAATTAATAATTAGTAGGTTTTCGATCAATTTTTTTATCCATTCATATTATTAACATCCTTTAAGGGGCTAAGTCTAATTTTGGCTTTATTCATGCTTTGAGGGAATACGATTCTTTATTACAACAAAATATATTTCAATTTTCTTTATCTAAGATTTTATACAATAGAAATAGTTTTTATGATGTAGTTTCAATAATTATAGGAAGGTAATTTTTAATTAATTAATTAATTCTTTTGCATCTAATTAGTGTAAGTTAAGATTGGTGAAAAAAAATATAATATTTATATTTGAAATTAATGCAAGCAATAATTCTTCAAGGAAAAAATAGAATTTTTTACTTAAAGAAATACTAATTTTTAAAAGATTTATATCATAGAATTAAGTAATAAAGATTAGCTAAAAACAATTGATTTGGTGGAAAACAAGTGGGTGATGAGGTGCAAGTTTTAGAATGTTCTAGAAAATTATAGATGATGAAGTTTGATTGTGCATGAATAATGGTCACACATATTTATTTGGAAAGTTATCTCAAAATGTCATATATAAAGCATGTTTAAGTCAATCGTAGATTGAATGAAACCATAATAAATGAGGTTGAGATCATGTCTTAAGTGACTTTGCTGCAATAGATACTCAATCTTTTGTTGTTAACCAAATAAATATCTTCTTAAAGTTGTATTTTTGATATCAACTATTTATAAACATGTTCTATATATAAAATCCTAAACAAATTTATGCAATGAAACTTCAAAACCATTCACAATATAATTAAACATGTCTAAGATTTAAATCTAGATTGTTCAATAACATAGAATCAAGCATGAAACCATTTACAAAACAATGGTATGTTACTCTTTTTCAATTCATATATATATATTTATATATATAAACAACTAAATTAAGGGAAAAAATAGTTTTTTATATAAAGAAATATTATTTTTTACAAAATTTATATCATAGAATTTAAGTAATAAAAGATAGGCTAAAAAAGATTGACTTGGTGGAAAACATGATGGTGAGATTATAGATGATTAAATTTGATTATGAATGGAAAGTTATCTCAAAATATCATATATAAAACATGTTAGGTTAAATGAAACCATAAAAAATAAGATTGAGATCATGTCTTAAATGACTTTGCTACAATAAATATTTACAAACATTTACTTTTATGAATATTTACTTAAAATTTACTTCTATATTAATTATTTACAAACGTGATCTACATATGAAACCCTAAACAAATTCATGAAATAAAACTTACAACCATTCCTAATATTTAAATCTAGATCGTTCAATAACAACATGGAATTTTCGCTTTATTTTATATTTTTTAAATAAAAAGTTTTTTCGCTTTATCTTTTGGGCATGTCCACGCGTTGTGTAATTTCCAAGCATTTTCTTTATATTTTTTTCCTCCAGGAAGCTGCCCATTAAATTCACACTACCCTTCCTCTCCCACACATGCAGTCAATTTAACGCATTTGCAAGAATCGGTCGTTGTAGCCTGCAAAATAATAATTACAACTCTTGTACAACCATATATTTTCTTCTTTTATTCACACAAACAACCTTGTCATTTTGTAACTTTACAGTTGTTTGAGCCGGTTTTTACAGCTCTTCCCTTACTTTTGCAGTCATAAATATTTTCGCCCATTCAGTCATAAAAAAATTTATGTCACCGAGATTGCGTGATCAAAACGCTAGTTAATGGTGCTAATAGTAAGCATGTATTGGTGTTCAACAATTTTGTATCTCGATAAATTAGTTAGAAAGTTATATAAAATTTAGTATAATAATTTATAATAATTTTTTAATATTTTTAAAATTATATAAAATTTAATATAATAATTTTTTAATATATAAATCAAATTATGGAAAACACTCGCACAATTATTGGTACATGTTCAATTATAGGGTCTTCTCTTCTAGTAGGAAACAAAAAAAGGTAATTGAATTTGAAAATTTTAAATATGATATTCAATCCCAAATACTTCATGATGAATTCTAAGTGATGTGAAATTAAATTTACACAAAAAAATGTTAACTTCAATATAATGAATTAATGTATGGATATGAATGTGAAAATAGATGTAAGTAATGGTGTCTAAATAATGTGAATATATGAAAATATGTGGGTTAGTAATGGAATAAGATTAAATGTATGAAATAGGTAAATAAATAGTAAAATATATTACTAACTAAAATTTGAAGAATCAATCAAATTTAATTGAAAAATATATACCTTGTAAATATATAATTATATTCAATCATTTCATCAAAATAAAAATCTAAATTAATTATATTAATTTCACTATTATAATATATATAAAATCTAAAAATACAATTATATTTTAAATCCTTCTACAAATCTTTTCTCCAAATATATAATTTAAAAAATAAAATAAAAATCTATACTAGGTATTGAATATTGGATGTGACAAGAGACATCCTAGCCTAATTACGTATTCCACTCAACAGGGCACCGAAAGTGTCCATCAGTTTCTTGGAGAGCCTCAAACCACCTAAATTACGCATTTGATTCTTTGAACTTAAGAAGTGGCCGTCCCAATCACTAGATGTAAATCAAATCGAATCCAATCTCCTTTTTCTCTACTTTCCACGCATTTTCTCACGCATTTTCCTTCGGTCGAACCGAAACCACTTTATTCTTTGTACAGGGCGGGAACTGTAATTTCTAGGAATTTTCCTTAGGTATTTTCGGCCTCTGATGTGTCGATAAATGACTCAATTTCTTTGAGCAGGTTGGCGCCTTGTGTAATTTCTAACCGCTTTCTTTACTATTCTTTTCCTCGAGGAAACAACGAGGAAAGTACCGAACCCGCCTGTGGTGTGATCTATTTAATTCACGCTACTCCTCCTCTACCACATCAACTGCGCTTTCGTTACGCACACTGCAATTAGTTCCTATTCGTTCTGCTTTTTCTTTCTATTTTTGGACGGGTTATTACCGTTTGGATTGGAATCAATGGCGTCTTCTTCATCATCTCAGCAGCAAAATCAGCAATTTAATGCTTTCTGTGGAATGGAACCCGCCAGCAAAAGAATGAAAGTTTCTGAATCTTCAAAATTGTATGATGTTTTCATCAACCACAGAGGCCCCGATGCCAAAGGAACTTTGGCTACTCAGCTTTACAACTCTCTTCAGCAGTTGGGAATAGAGGCGTTTCTTGATTCCGAAGAAAAGGAGCTGGGAAATTCGTTTCCTTCTATTATTGAGACTGCCATCCGCTCTGCTAAGGTACACATAGCCATCTTTTCCAAAAGATATGCGGAGTCAGCTTGGTGTTTGAATGAGCTAGTTCTCATGTTAGAAAGTACGGCCAAAATTATCCCTGTGTTTTATGGAGTGAAGCCTTCTGATCTCCGCTACATAGAAACCGGAGTATACGCTAAAGCATTCATTACATATGAAGAGAAGGGCAGATACCTGAAGAACCTTAACGCGTGGAAGGAAGCCCTTCGGTCTCTTTCTCTGATAGCCGGGGAAGAAGTCGACAGGTAATATTTCTGTAATTTTGGTAGTTTTACGTTATATAATTTCTTCAAATCTGGTTTATCATTTTTCTCACAAAATCCTTCTATCATTTACAATGTTTCAGTGAATGGGATTGCCAAAAAATAGTAGCAGCTGTGCAAAAAGAAGTACAAATGAAAACATTTTTACATGTTGCTGAATACCCAGTGGGGCTCAACAATCTTGTGGAAGATTTTCAAAAGCGATGCCTTGATGAACTTGTACAAGATTTTGAAAGTCAGTGCGGGCAGGAAGGCGGGAAGCAAAAGGCTCAGGTAGTGGGCATTTTTGGCATGGGCGGAGCGGGGAAAACGACTCTCGCCAAAGAATTGTTTAACAGAAAGGGTATGAATTACAGAAGAGCAAGTTTTTTGTTTGATGTGCGAGAAAAGTCTGCGATAAGCCAATTGCCTTCCCTGCAAGGTAAGCTTATCAAAGATCTCTTTGGCAAAGAGATCAGTTTCACAAGTACAGAGGAAGGAACAGCCTATCTCAAAGATCGTATCCGAAGGAGCCCCCTTTTAAGCGTTTTAATTGTTGTAGATGACATTGATCATGTGGAGCAGTTAAATGCTTTACTGGTCACGGATATCTTAAAAAATTCTGGTAATAGTCTGGTTATTGTCACAACCCGTAACGCTGGTGTGCTTATAACCGCAGGGATTACTGTTCGTTATAATTTGAAAGGAATGGATAGAAATCATGCTAGAGAACTTTTCTGTTGGCATGCCTTCCGCGAAGCCTATCCATGTAGCGGGTATGAGTTACTGGTTGATGACTTCGTAGACGTGTGTGGAGGCTTACCTTTGTCGCTTCAGGTTCTGGGCAGACATGTTCGTGGTAGAAGTCAGAGTTATTGGAGTTCAGAATTGAATAAAGTTAGGAACATGCTGCCTCGGGACGTAAAGCAAAGATTGTTAATAAGTTTTGACGCACTGGACAGTGAAGAAAAACAGGTTTTCATGGATACTGCTTGTTTCTTTGCGGGAAAACCAAATAATACAGCCGAAAGAATATGGATGGCATCAGGATGGAACGCACAACATGCACTGGAAACACTCAAAGATAGGTGTCTTGTGGAAGAAATTGAAAATATGGGTCTGAGTCTGAATATACAAGGGGAAATTGTATTGAGAATGCACGACCACCTGAGGGACTTGGGAAGAGAAATGGCTCTTGAGCTCAGCCCTCCTCATCGCCTGTGGCTTCCTCAAGATCTAAAATCGTTGGTATGTGTGCTATGCCTCGAGATTCCTTCTTAGTATTGTAATATTCCAAATCTTAACTTGTCACTAAATAGATAGAAAACTGAGCTGCTTCTCTCTATGCAGAAATCAATGGGTTTAAAAACTATCCTCACCAAAACCAATGTCAGGTGTTTCAGTTCCATTTTTGACGAGTCCATGGGTACTCAAGTTACATTCTTTTTGGGCCAGTCGGTTAGTTGTCTTGAGACATCAGCTTCTTTACTATGGCTCCAGCTTGAGGGGAATTCCAAAGAACAGCCAAGCATTCCTTCATGGATTCCTCTTCAAAAATTGCATTGCTTGAAAATCCACTTGGGACAACTCAAAACGTTGTGGGAGAATAGAATACAGGTATTTTGATCCCCTCTCTCAAAATTTAAATCTCCGTTAAGGTTATGGTGGAATACATTATGTTATAGTTGCCCCGTACTATTTGTTTTTCCTTTACCATTAGAGCTTTACACAAATTTATCTTGAATTTCAGGCACCGTCCCAGTTGAAAGAGCTGCAAATTTCCCAAACCTCTTTAAAAGAGTTTCCAGAATTTCTAGGAATATCAGATAATTTAGAGAATGTTTTCTTAAATGCCCGGGGATTGCCAATCCAAGGTTTGTCTTTACTAGAGTCTCTCAGAATGAATCTTTCTAGTTTATGTTTGAGGTTTTCCACATTAAAAGGGGAGCAAGCTTCCACTAAAAGAGGAGAGAGAACTCTGAGTGAATCTTTGGTTATCGAAAACTTCAAATTTAATGGGGAGTTGGATTGGAATAATGGGGAGGCCCCAATGAGTGGCCTTGAAAAGCTAGAGATTAGTTATGAAGAATTTGTATCCAAGATCTTAATTAGTGGAATTCACTATCCAAGCCTTGAGTCTATCAAACTTCATTACATGGAAAATCTAATGGAAGTTGATTTGACAAGGGTAAACACATTGAGTTCTCTTGTTATTGGAAATTGTAAAAAACTCAAAAGATTGGCAGCAACATCTGATCTTCCAAATCTTAGGAACTCGACAAGTGTGTCGGGAATTCCAGATCTTAGGAATCTTGCAGGATCGAAGGTTAAAGATTGTACAGATTTGGTAGCAGTTGACCATTTTAATAGTGTATCAGGAGTATCTAGTTTTAGGATGCTGGCACAATTGAAAGTTAGTGAATGTCCAGAGCTTGAAGAGCTAACGCTTGGACATCTGAGCTGCCTGGAAAACATTACTATTGAAGACTGTAATCATTTGAAGTACTTGTGCTTCAGTGGTATGAAGTGTCTGGAGAGCATAACATTCGAGAGAAATGTGATGATGAAATATTTTGAGTTGGATGATTGTGAAAAGTTGAAAACAATGCAGTTTGGTTGTAAAGAACTTGTAGAATTAAGCATTCGGGGATGTCCGGAGCTTCTAGCATTGCCACATTTTGAAGGCCCAAGTTGCCTGGAGAGGATTATAATTGATGGATGTGGGAAGTTAGAATATATTAAATTGCATCGTTGTCAAAATTTGAAAAGTATGTCAGGTAACTCCAAAATTAGATGGTTGATTATTAGAGAGTGTCCTAAGCTTGAGGAGTTGCCATGTCTCTCCAGAGTGAACGGCATGGAGATAATTGAAATTGACTCTTGTGAGAAGATACAGAACATTAGGCTGCCAACAATACTCATCAGTCTGTTTGTACATAGCTGCAGAGATTTGCAAACATTAGCAGGGACCGGTGATCTTCTGGAGCTTAGAGAGCTGACTATTAGAGAGTGTCCTGAGCTTGAGGAGTTGCCATGTCTTTCCAGAGTGAACGCCATGGAGAAAATTGAGATTCAGTCTTGTGAGAAGATACAGAACATTAGGCTGCCAACAACACTCATCAGTCTATTTGTAGAGAGCTGCAGAGATTTGCAAACATTAGCAGGGACTGGTGATCTTCTGGAGCTTAGAAAGCTGACTATTAGAAAGTGTCCTGAGCTTGAGGAGTTGCCATGTCTTTCCAGAGTGAACGCCATGGAGAAAATTGAGATTCAGTCTTGTGAGAAGATACAGAACATTAGGCTGCCAACAACACTCATCAGTCTGTTTGTAGAGAGCTGCAGAGATTTGCAAACATTAGCAGGGACCGGTGATCTTCTGGAGCTTAGAGAGCTGACTATTAGAAAGTGTCCTGAGCTTGAGGAGTTGCTATGTCTTTCCAGAGTGAACGCCGTGGAGAAAATTGAGATTCACTCTTGTGAGAAGATACAGAACATTAGGCTGCCAACGACACTCATCAGTCTGTTTGTAGAGAGCTGCAGAGATTTGCAAACATTAGCAGGGACCGGTGATCTTCCGGAGCTTAGAGAGCTGACTATTAGAAAGTGTCCTGAGCTTGAGGAGTTGCCATGTCTTTCCAGAGTGAACGCCATGGGGAAAATTGAGATTCAGTCTTGTGAGAAGATACAGAACATTAGGCTGCCAACAACACTCATCAGTCTATTTGTAGAGAGCTGCAGAGATTTTCAAACATTAGCAGGGACTGGTGATCTTCTGGAGCTTAGAAAGCTGACTATTAGAGAGTGTCCTGAGCTTGAGGAGTTGCCATGTCTTTCCAGAGTGAATGCCATGGTGGAAATCGAGATCGACTCTTGTGAGAAGATACAGAACATTAGGCTGCCAACAACACTCATCAGTCTCTTTGTAGATAGTTGCAAAGATTTGCGAACATTAGGAGGAAACGGTGATCTTCGGAAGGTTAGAGAGCTGACTATTAGAGAGTGTCCTGAGCTTGAGGAGTTGCCATGTCTTTCCAGAGTGAACGCCATAGAGAAAATTGAGATTTACTCTTGTGATAAGATACAGAAAATTAGGCTGCCAACAGAACTCATCAGTCTGTCCGTACACCGTTGCAGAGATTTCCGAACATTAGAAGGAACCGGTGATATTCTGGAGCTTGCAGAGCTGATTATTAGTAATTGTCCCGAGCTTGAGGAGTTGCCAAATCTTTCCAGAATAAGCTGCTTGGAGCAAATTGTGATCGACTCTTGTGAGAAGTTGCAGAACATAGCAGGTATTGAAGAGTTACATGCATCAGAAGATATGAATCTTAGTTATTGCAGCAATGCACTAATACGGAATTGCATTCACAAGCTGAAGGTAATGATTTCAATACTCCCTTTTAACATGCAATCATAAATATCATTTTTAACGTAAGCGTTCTTTTATTTCATTATTGACCTTCACCTCTGTTTTGTAGTTTGTCCTTACAAGATAGTCTATATTTTCGTTAAGTTGTGTTTTGAGTGATTTTTAAATGAAAATAATTTGCCGTGGATGAATCGAGTATTTTGTCTTTTATTTCAGAGAGTGCCATCAAGCGGAATGGATATGATTGGAAGAGCAGCGGATGGAGCGGCGTCAAGTTTAAACGAAAATCTGTTTTGTGGGGGTAATATTGGCGTCGATGGAGTGATTGAAATTGGTATTCACGAAACTTATCCCCAGTGGTCAGAATTGAACGCAGCAGTTATTGTATGCTTAGTAATCGTGGTTGATAACTCTACTTCGTTAGAGGATATAAATCTATCACTTCAATACGAATCACTTCAATCCTCGTATTGTTTCTATGCATATGATTATCAGTATAGAATTCAGGTGCGTGAAGGAGAATGGATAATTACAATGGTAGGATCTGATAATTTGTCTCGCAAATTTCATTTTCATCGAATTTTGGATGTTTTGAGGAGGCATGGAGTAGTGAAGAAGGGGTTTTGGATAGAGGTGAAGGTTGGAGAAGAGTGGAAAACTAAGCAAGTGCTCTCTACAATTGTTGATAGGTTATATCATTCATGAATTGAGTTTTCATAGTTGTCTTTATTTTTGAAACATTCAAAATGTAGATTCAAGATTCAATTGTATTTTCTAGAATCACTGAGCTTTTAAAAAAAGAAGTGAATTTTAATTTAATTAAAATAATTTATTTTTAATAGTAAAAGATATTTGGGTTTAATTTCTTGTATGGTCATGTTTGATGCTCGAATTTGAAAGTTCGTCAATTAATGAGAAGTTTTTTGATCTCTTAAATTATTTATAAAAGGATAAAATTTAATTAAGATATAAATTAATTGATGAAAATTTAAAGTGAGGTTTTTAATAATAATAGTTTTTTAGTTTTTGTTATGATAGTAATAATTAATATTTTAAAAAGGTTTTGATTAATTAATAATAATGACTAACTTTCAATTAATTAAAAATAATTATTTTTAAAAATAATGTTAATATTTATTTTTAAAAGCAAAGATATACATTTTTTAATGAAAAATGATAGAAAAAATTATGTAAATTATCTTTTTATCAATAAATAGTAGGTAGGTCTCACCTCCTTCATATTATAATATATAAAGTACTATTAAAATAAAGAAGCATAAAAGGATTTAAGCGACATGATCAAATTGTGAGAAAATACACAATACAGATTACATGGAGAAAAATAATACACACAAATAAACACACAAATTTATGTGAAAAACTTGATAAAATTATACTAGGAAAAAGCAATGGACAATTTTTTTTAGTATTTTGTTAATGTGGAAAAATACACTAATACGACAATCATCAAACTGTACAAAAATAATTACTTCACATAGGATAAGAAATCCTAGTTGTAGAGTCTTTGTAGGATTTTTTTTCAAAAAGGAAAGTGTGACTTATGCAACTACATGTCAAACATTTGTTGAAATTACCAAAAATAGTAAATCTAAACAAAATTCAACTTCATCAAAAAATGTCTTTGGTGTGGTAGGGGGCTACAATAGCCCTCCTACAACCCCGATCAATTCCACCTTTGATTAAATAAAACGCTTCTAGTTGCATCGGGCACATACCTAAGGCACTACTTAGGAACTCAATGTTGACTATTTGTCATTGGTGGAATAAGAATAAAATTGACTTATATTCCAACACAAATTGTCATCTACTAAACCAAATTGTTATATACTAAAAGGAAAAAATAAGATATAAAGCCTAAAAAATATAAACATATGGCTCCACATGACATATGACAACAATCTTGACCATAATATTCTAGAAGAAATACATAGTTAAAAAATACCATTAGATGTTTAAAAACTCATGCAAAGTATAGTCTAACCTAGACATGACAATCTTTTCTAGAACATTGCAGAAAAAGTAATAGTACAATCAAAATGCCACTTTGATATTTAGGAATTTAGAAAGGAAATAGAATAATTGAATTGGAAAATTCAATTGGAGGAAATGTTAGCAAGAAAAATGGGGGAACACAGACTGAAGTTATGGCCCCAAGAATTTTCTAAGTGTTGTAGTTTATATCCTGAACTCAGTAATATAAATATGAACACCAATGCAATTAAACATATACTTATCTAAACATACATCCATAAAGTAATAGATGACATCACACAGATAGAAATCTAGTATTCATTCTATTAGTTATATCCAAATGGTACAATGTAATATCTTCTTGTATACTCTTGTTTCATCCTTATCTACTCTTTATACATTTATCCTTTCATACATTAGTCTTTGGCTAGTGCAGAGCAAATTTTTAAAGTCTTATTAGACTAGCGAAATTTGTAGCCAACACAATCTTAATTCAATAATTTCATTTTTTTAATTAATAAACAATTTAAAATTTATTAGAAACAATGGTAAAAAATTCATTTTATTGATAATAAACTTGCAAAATAATTACATCAAAAACTTACTACAAGAATTCTCCAGCAACATTACAAACATGGGATGAGATCCCTCTTCAAATTGATGCCCTTAATTTCTCAAACTCTCTTCTCTCTTAATCGGTGTTGCCTCCTCTTTAGCTTTTCTTAGTCTCTTTGTCTATTGTATGGTGTCTTCTTTTCACCTTCTTCTTATGACTTCTCTCATTCCTCCTACATGGCCTCCAATCTCTTTAATTTTGTTATTTTCCTTTTCATTTTTCTTCAATTTCCATCAAGAAAGGATGCCTCTAAATTTTATTTAAACTAGAAAATAAATAATCTCCAACTTAGCAAAAAGAACAAAGTGAAAATTATTGTGATTAAACACTTTTTTGGGCTCTCAAATAATTTTTTATCCCATTTTAAAATTCAAATTCCCAAGCTTCTTTATGCAATGGAAAGATGAAACATAAAGGAATAAAATCCAATAATTTAATTTCCACAAACTCTATACTATCATGCAAAATATTTTTATCAAATTGGTGCTTTGGAAGTGTACATTTTGGTGCTAGAAGGTGACTTTTGATATAAGTTTTTCCCAAAAGCTTTGTTTTTCCTAAAAACTAGCGAAGATAATTAGTATAACATTAAGATGCTTCCATCCAAAGGATTTTTTCTGGAACCTTCATAAATTTTCAAAATTGAAAATTTCCATAAAACTACTTGCAAAGTCTTAAAACAATGATTTGGTGAAAATTCAAATATTGTAATTCTGACCACATAAGAGACTTTATGATGCTGAGAGATGCTTGAAACCATCAAAAGAATTGAAAATTAAAAAATTAAAAATTAAAATATTTTTAGGTGATGTAGGATCACTTGTGGACCTGGATGTTCCTACATCAGACACAGAGTAAAAAATTTGTGAGCATAGCTCCAAAAATGGAGTCAAGTAGTAGGACTACCCTTTCAAGTTTCGAGAAACTTGTAGCATACTTCAATTCTAAGATCTAGGTACCTTGCAAATTTTTTTCTTCCTTATTTTCTAGCACTTGGCTGAAACATACTCCATATTCCTTTGCCAAATTTGCCTTTCATCTTTACTTCTCTTCATGGAATTTCTTCCATCATGAGCCTGCCTCATTCTACTGTAATTGTGTCTTTCTTTCATGGGATTCAACCCACCATAACCTGTCCACCACCACCAAATTCCTCCATCTTTTTTTTTTATGGGAGTTAATCCAGTATAATTTTTCCACCTCCACCAAAATTCTTCTTCCAATTCCTTACTCACCACTTAATTTTTATATACACACCCATATTAATATTATGGAAATCAAATATTAATGAACTTCCTTGTGGAAGTTCATATTGGAACATTTTTCAATTACATTTTATTTAATATTTGATAACTCTAGGTGTTGATCTCATGACCAAATTTAGAAGTAAATAGGTTAACACACTTTAATTATATTGCTGCAACATAATTGGAGAAGATTATGGTGTTCCCATGCTCCCAATGATTGCCTTTGAGGGAAGGGGAAAGTGTTAGCCAAAAACAACCATCATTATTTGTCAAGATTAATATCGATGAAATTAATACTTATTTTATCTGTGGCTTTTTTCTGTTGAACTCGTCTTGTTCTATAATTTTGCATTTAGACTCTAGAAATCCCTTTAATATAAAACAAACCAAGATATTTCGAAGGTCAGATGAAATTTGAAGGAAATAAGAAAATTCTATAAAAATGTTCATTACTAGATTTGGAACTTTTGTAAGTAGCTGCTTCTATTCCATGCATTCATATTAACAAGCCAAATCTTGATTAGAGCTAGCCTAATTCCATCTTAACTTAGATATGATATGGTCTGAAAGATATCTTAGAATATGAAGATTATGAAAACCTTGTTGCATTAATCACTATCTGATAATGTCTTTTCTATGGGGGCATAGACCTTTCGCCACCCTGGCTGTAGGATATGCTTCCTATTCCAAATCAACATTCACCTTGCCCTTACATGTATTAATAAAAATTATAACAATAAGCTGGAAAGAATGCTTGAAGTGTATCAACAAATAGTGAGATATCGATTGTCGTAGCTTAAACCAATCCCCACATCATGGGAAAAAAATCCGCATTAAGATTCAATGGTAGAGACAATTGTAGTGTGGGTTTGTCTCTATGGATCATATCAAGGAGGTAAGGATCAACTAGTATCAGCCATTATAATTGTGATCTAGTGGTAGGTTAGCAAGAGTTTACCATGGTTGGTCCAATTTTAAGTTCTAGGTGTTGGAAATAATTCCAACTTCACCATGCTTCATGCCTTCCCACACTCCCGCAAGACACCTTCACTTGGCACGCGGTAAAGCAGTGTCTACCGCAGTCCCACTGCCCATGTTTTCCTCTCGTGCGGTTGTGTAGTGACCCCACAATAGTGCAAGTCTTTCTTTCTATGCTGGCGGTAGAGCGGTGGTGACCTTTCATTTGCATTTTTGGTGTACATATTTTTCTTGGGAATTTAATATTTGAAGGACAATATTATTTTGATTAGATAGTTAAATCTGGGCATATACTTCAACTTTTAATATGGTTTTGTGTGTAATTTAAGATAAAAATACTTTTCACTTGGTGTGATTATGATGTTACTAGAGATGTAATTAATGACATTAATTTCACCTCATTTGATTGTTGGTGAAGTTTTTCCTTGGTAGTTTTTATGTAAAGTTTTTATTATTATTACATAGAGTGAGAATAGAAAAACAATAAATGCTCTATAATAGCAAAATTGAGTAGCAACTCTGTTTTATGAGATCAAATGTTTAAGATTTGAATATATATATATATATATATATATATATATATATATATATATATATATATATATATATATATATATATACAAAAGTGTGTTTTTATTTTTTGTGTTTTCAGTTTTATTTTTTGGGTAAATTTTTATTGTCTGCTCTTTGTTATATTTTGGTTCTGGAATCCTCTACCTCTGGCCTTTATGTGGTATCAGAGCAGGTTTATCAGAGCTGAGGGTTATTAGAACTGAATATTTTCAAAAGGATTTTGAAGGATTTAAAGTTTTCTCATCACAAAGGTTTCTGTGAAAGAATGACAGCAAGCACAAGCTTGACTAACCCACAAATCCCACAGTTTAATGGGAAAAATTATGATTATTGGGCAATCACCATGAGGGCCTTGTTTTGTTCACAAGATTTATGGGAGTTAGTAGAGAATGGATTTCCAAAGCCAGCTAATATAGTAGAGTATAATGCTTTGACACAAGCAGAGAAGGACTTGTTGAAAGACAATAGGAAGGACTCAAAAGCTCTTTTCTTTATTCTTCAAGGAGTGCATGAGAGCATTTTCCCAAGGATTGCAACAACAACAAGGTCTAGAAAAGCATGGGACATACTCTAAACAACCTATCAAGGTATGGAAAAAGTCAAAATAGCCAAGCTACAAATATTGAGAAGGGATTTTGAAATTATATATATGAAGGACAATGAATCAGTAGATTCATTCTTCACCTAGATTATTGGACTAGTAAATCAAATTAGATCACATGGTGAGACACTTGAAGATAAAAGAGTGGTTGAAAATATTTTAAGGAGTTTACCCACAAAATTTGAGACAATTGTTGTAACTATAGAAGAAACAAAGGACCTCACACAACTTTCAGTTGATGAGCTCCATGCATCTCTCATTTCTCATGAATAGAGGCTGAGCAGGTTTGCAAATATGTCATTGGAGCATGCTTTCAAGTCACAAGCTTCAATCGGCCAAGGAAGAGGTAGAGGAAGATCAAGTTTCAGAGGAAGAGGAAGAAATTTTTACAGAGGTGGAAGAAGTAGCCCATCAAGCTCAAGTGGAAGAGGTGGCAATCGAAATTCAAGCCAAAACCCCATTCAAGATTAGTCATAAGGACAAAGGTATGATAAGACTCAAGTCCAATGCCACTATTGTAAAAATTTTGGGCATTATATGAATGAGTGTAGAAAGAAATAATATGATTATGGTAAAAAAAATGAAAATTTTACAAGAGAAATTTAAGACCAAAAAAAAGAAAAGAGCACAATGTTTCTAGAATGTAATGTTGCACAAGAAAGTGAAAAGGATATTTGGTTTTTAGACTCAAGCTGTAGCAACCATATGATAGGAAATCTAGAAATTTTTTCAATTTTAGAGGAAAATGTTAAATCTGATGTTACATTGGGTAATGAAAACAAAGTGTTAGTCATTTAAGGAAAGGGAAATGTCAACATTCTAACTAAACAGGGGGAGAAAAATTATATTTTTGACGTGTATTTTGTGTCGGGTCTAAAACACAATTTGATGAGTATAGGACAACTTGTTCAAAAATGATAAAGAGTAACTTTCAAAAATGGTCTATGCACAATTTTAGATAAATATCCAAGCAATTAGCTCATTTCCAAAGTCAAAATGACAAGTGATAGAATGTTTCCCTTGAAGATTCAGCCAAGTTTGAATATAGATTATGCACAAGCACAAGAAAATACAATAGTCATGCATATAGTCTTTCAAGCAGAAGTAAAAGATGAAAAATGGTTATGGCATTTAAGATTTGGGCATCTTAACTTTGGGGGCCTAAATTTTCTTCATAGGAAAAGTATGGTCAAGGGACTACCTCTAATAGTAAGACCTGAAGGAGTATGTGAAGGATGCATCTTAGGAAAGCAACATAGAGATCCATTTCCAACAAGAAAGTCAACTAGAGCAAAAGGCCCTTTGGAGATTGTACATTCAAATTTGTGTGGACCTATGCAAACACCCTTTTAAATTGGTGGTAGTTTTTATTTTCTAAATTTTATTGATGATTATTCAAGGAAAACATGGGTCTACTTTCTAAAGCATAAGAGTGAAGTGTTTGATCTCTTCTATCAATTTAAGTCTCTTACTAAAAAATAGAGTGGTCATTATATCAAAGTGTTGAGGATAGATAGAGGAGGTGAATATATTTCAAAAGAGTTTTTAAGTTTTTGCAGAGATCATGGGATTCACAAATAGTTTACTACTAGATACAAACCTCAACAAAATGGGGTAGCTAAAAGAAAAAATAGAACAATCATGGAAATGGCTAGAAGCATGTTGAAAGCTTAAACATTTGTCAAATGTATGTTGGGCTAAAGCTATATCATGTGCAACATATATAATGAATAGGTGTCCATCAAAAAGTGTCATGAATATGATTCCTGAAGAAGCATGGACTGGAAGAAAACATAATGTTGCTCACATGAGAGTTTTTGGTTGCATAGCATATGCTCTTGTGCCTGATGAATTAAGAAGAAAGTTAGACAACAAAGAAGAAAAATGCATATTTGTTGGATACAGTGATGAATCCAAGGCTTATAAACTTTATAATCCAACAACTAAGAAAGTCATAATCTGCAGAGATGTACAATTTGTAGAAGATGAACCATGGGATGGAAGTGTTGAAAAAATAGTCAATATATCAGCAAGAATACCTCAAGAGGAAAGTGAAATTTTTGTACCAACAAATATTTCTTCCAACGTGACTCCTTCCATGCCCATTCAAGCTCAACCAAGTGGTCCACAAGTGACGCCTTCATCAAATGTAAGAGAAACTTCACGTTTAGGACAATAAACACCATCTACAACAACAACTTTAGGTGTTGGACCAACAAGTCCAAGTTCAACAAGTTCAAGTGATTTATCAAATCCTACATTGGAAAGCATGAGAAGACAAAAAATCAGAAGTATAAGGGATATTTGTGAGAAAAATGAAGGTGAAAATAATTTTGATCAAGTTTCTCTTTTTGCATTTTATTCACAATTAGATGATCCAATTCACTTTGAAGATGCAATTAAAGATGACAATTGGATATGTGCAATGGATGAAGAAATTGATGCAATTGAAAAGAATCAAACATGGGAGCTTGTAAGTCTTCCAAAAGACAAGGATGTAATAGGAATGAAATAGGTTTATAAAACCAAATTAAATGCAAATGGTAATGTGCAAAAGCATAAAGCAAGACTAGTGGAAAATGGATATTCATAGCAGCTCGAAATTGATTATAATGAAGCTTTTGCACCTGTAGCATGTCTTGACACAGTAAGAATGATTCTTGCCATTGCAACACAAAACAAATGGCCAATTCATCAAATGGAATCAACATTTTTAAATGGCTATCTTGAAGAAGTTTATGTGGAACAACCACCTGGGTATGAGATATTGGGACAAGAAGACAAAGTTTACAAGTTGAGAAAAGAACTGTATGGTCTCAAGAAATCCCCAAGATCTTGGTACAACAGAATTGATACATATCTTTTACAAAATGGTTTCAATCGATGCAACAATGAGCCTACATTGTATACCAAGATGAATGAAAAAGGTGAAATTCTAATTGTATCTTTGTATGTTGATGATTTGATTTTCACGGGTGATTTATCAATTGATTTGTTTAAAGGAGATATGAAGAAAGAATTTGAAATGATAGATTTGGGACTCATGAAATACTTTTTAGTCATTGAAGTAAACCAAAATTGAAATGGTATTTTCATCTCTCAAACAAAGTATGCAAATAGTATTTTGAAAAAGGTTTCATATGATGAATTGCAAATCAACACCAACACGAATTGTCATAGGGTTAAAATTGAGTAAGGATGACAAAGGTTCAAATGTGGATTCAACTTTATTTAAGAGACTTGTTGGTAGGCTTATGTATTTGGCAGCCACAAGGCTAGACATAATGTATGTTGTAAGCTTAATTTCTAGATTCATGGAGACTCCAAAAGATACACATTGGAAAGCTGGAAAAAGAATTTTTAGATATGTAAGTGGAACAAAGAGTTATGGAATTCAATATTCAAGTTCAAAGGAGTTCAAGGTGATTGGGTATATTGACAGTGACTGTGCTAGAAGTATTGATGACAAATAAAGCACTTCAGGTTATGTCTTTCATTTTGGGACTGGTGCAATATCACGGGCTTCAAAAAAGCAACCAATAGTCACTCTTTCATCAACAAAAGAAGAATATGTAGCAACCACAAGTGCCTCTTGCCAAGCAGTATGGATGAAAAGAGTGTTGAAAGAGTTAAAGAATGAACAAGTTGATGCAACAAAGACTTGTGACAATAACTCAACAATAACATTGCCAAAGAATCTAGTTTTTCACAAAAGGAGCAAACACATTGATACCAAATATCATTTCATTAGAGAGTTAATCAACAATGGTGAAATCTACTTAGAGTTTTGTAGGTTTGAAGATCAGTGTGCAGATATTTTCACAAAGGCGCTTGGAAAAGAAAGTTTGATTTATCAGAGAAATCATTTGGGGATCATAGACGGTTGTATTTGTAATTAAGGGGGAGTGTTGGAAATAATTCCAACTTCACTGTGCTTCCTACCTTCCCACACTCCCAGAAGACACCTTCACTTAGCATGTGGTAAAGCGGTGTCTACTACAGTCCCGTTGCCCCTATTTTCCTCTCATGTGGTTCTGTAATGACCTTGCAATCCCGCAGGTCTTTCTTTCTATGCTAGTGGTAGAGTGGTGGTGACCTTTCATTTGCATTTTTGGCGTACATATTTTTCTTGAGCATTTAATATTTGAAGGACAATACTTATTTTCATTAGATAGTTAAATTTGGGCATATCCTTCAACTTTTAATATGGTTTTGTGTGTAATTTAAGATAAAAATACTTTTCACTTGATGTGATTATGATGTTACTGGAGAGGTAATTAATGACATTAATTTCACCTCATTTTCTTGCTGGTGAAGTTTTTCATTGGTAGTTTTAATGTAAAGTTTTTATTATTATTACATAGAGTGAGAATAGAAAAATAGGAAATGCTCTATAATAGAAAATTTGAGCAACATCTTTGTTTTATGAGATCAAATGTTTGAGATTTGAATATATATAATACAAAAGTGTGTTTTTATTTTCTGTGTTCTCAATTTTATTTTTTGGATAAATTTTTATTGTCTGCTCTTTGTTATATTTTGGTTTTGAAATCCTCTACCTCCGACCTTCACTAGTGCCCTGCCCATAGGCTGTGATTCCACAAAGTGACCATCCTAGATTTTTTTGTTAAAAATGAACCATGCCCCAACCATAATAATAACCCTTAAAAATCCTATACAAAAAGTGACCATTCTAGGGTTTAGGTTTGAGTTTTTGTTGGTCTATCCAAAATAGTCTCAAACTTCAAAATGTAGTTCAAGGGAAGCTATTGGAGAAAATAGGCAATTTCTACCAAAAAGATGGTCATAAAGAGGGTCACAAGAGAGCTCCCCAACATGCAATGGAAGGTCCTATATTTAATCCTAGATAGCCCATGGAAAATAACATATTTCAAAACTTTTTAAACTACAAAACGGATAAAATCTTATTTTAAGTGCACATTTGATGGCTTACAAAAATTGTTTATATATGAAAATAACCAAATCTTAGTAGAGTATTCTTCTTGTATCCTTGGTGAAAAAGTATATTAAGTGAAAGGAGAAAACTAGGGCAAGATGTTTTGACCATTGGGGATGATATAGACAACAATCTGTATGCACATGATGCTCCTCATATCAAGTTGGTTGGAAGTTGGATCCACTAAGAGTCCTGAAAGAAATCGTCCATTGATCAGGTTTTGGTTTCAAAACCCTTTGACCTTCAACCATTTGACCTATTGTCATCTTTGAACACTAATGTAGTTTCAATTCAATTATTTCCTTTAGTACGCTGCAAGTAATGGTTGCCCTTGATTTTTTTTTTTGATTTCTTGATTTTTGTTTGCCAATGTTTCTGACATTTTTGAGTTGCTTTCAAGTGTCATTCATGGTTTATTCATGCATAATACATTGATAGCATAAAGAACTAAAAATATAGATAAATTTTCTAGCAAAAAATATGCTTTCAAATTATATTTTCTCAGATAAAGTAACATAATTTTTTTTATTCTTTACAAATACTTTCAACTCAGAAAGAATCAAAATCAGACCTAGAAATATGAAAAAAATACAACAATATGTAGTCTCCAACTTGCAATGTTCTTCACCAAGAGATAAACCATTAGTCTCCTTTGCAAACTCATCACCTAAACCCACTCTATCAAACCCCACATTAACAGTTAACAAACCTTGACATACAATAAATCTAGAAATACACCTAAGATTGGGTGACCTCTTGGATAGGGTGATTTGACCTATAAATAATGTTTCTTATCAATAAAATCATATGATTACCTTATCTTGGTCACCTTGATGAGGAGTTTCCTTTGAGCCAATACTCAAAAGACAATTGCAAACCAATAAGGAGTTATTTAAAAAAAACAAAGTTCTAACCCTATCATGAAATGCCTAGAAAACTCTAAAAATCACCATAAAAATATCACACCCAACAAGCCAACATGATGCCAATCCTTGTCACACCAAAACCACTGAAAACTACTAAAAAATACTCAAATATCTTAATGATTTTTTGATTGAAACTACAAACAATGAAGCTATGAGGTGACCCCTAAATAGAAGCACACCCTAACTAGCTAGGGTAGGTCTTTCACTACCGAAACCAACTCCTGATTGAAGAGGATTTTCGTCCTCAACATCAAACTACAAACCACTAGAGAAATTCTAGTAACATCCTATTATGCAACCAAAATCAACCTATCCAATGAGGCTCCAAATGAGATAATATAGGCTCAATGAAAGATTAGGGCAACACGACATTTGAAACTTAACTTCCCTCCAAAAAGTTTGCCCCTTTTTTCATTTGTTTCTAATAAAAATAATATTTTAAACTCTGCATAAGCCTCCTTGGGCATCCCCCTTATCTAGCACACAAAAATGATTTTGATGCTTTAAAAACACTTAAGTTCATCAACTAGGTGCCAAGGTACAACTTTATGATCCCTTTGACCCTGAAAAAGTTATTAAATAAATTTATTAAAACATTTCAAGATAGGAAATACAAATATTAAATTAATTTGACCTTAGCAAACCCAATGCCCAACTAAAATGACATTACTAAAAGTAGCTTGGCCATGACTAGTTTCCATAAAAAGACTTACAATTTTTAGTAACTACTAAAAATAATAAATATACTGAAAAACTCAAATTGGTGTGAAAAATGATATGCAAAGTGACTTACTATAATCAACAAGTGTTGGGCTCGGCCCGCCTACTAAAAAAAGTAAAATCCACCTAAAACTTTGAAAACCCCATAGAGACTAGAACTGAGTTCCCTTAAAAGCATCATTTAGCCTAGATAGGAACTTTGGAATAGGCTAAAGGTTAATTCCAAAACTCAAAGGCTAGGAAGGGACATTACAATCTTCCCTCCCCAAAGATTGCTTGCCCTCAAGCAATAGGGCAAGCAATCACAATGCTAGAAATCTGCTCACTCTCCCAAGTAGGATCCTCAACTAGTAAGTCCCGCCACTTCACCAAGTACTCCGTGATCGCTCTTTGTCTTACGGTCCTCTCCTTGAAATCAATCACTTCCTCTGGTACAAGGTCCAAATTACCCTTCTCATCTAATGAGGGAAACATTGCTAAAGGTATCACATTATGTCTAAGCACCTTTTTGAGGTGAGATACATGAAAAACATTGTGTACTTTACTTCCCTCAGGTAACTCTAGCTCATAAGCTACATCTCCAACTCTCCTAGTGACTCTGATTGGACCATAAAAATGAGGTTTCAACTTCTCTACTCCAATCTTCTTGAGAGGGGATTGTCTGTATGGTTGTAATCTAACATAATCCATGCCACCAACCTCAAACTCTCACTCTATACCACTAGTATAGAAACAACAATATATGACTAAAAGAGATACTAAAAACTACTTGTAAATGACTAAGTTACATGATTGTGTGACCATGAGTAGTTTATTGCTGGTAATTTATAATGTGATTGAATTGATGATTAAACCATTTTTAGTCATTAATTTAGTCATTTTTTATTCACTGATAAAGTCATTAATTTAGTCAT
Source organism: Sequoia sempervirens (assembly GCA_007258455.2). Classification (NCBI taxonomy): domain Eukaryota; kingdom Viridiplantae; phylum Streptophyta; class Pinopsida; order Cupressales; family Cupressaceae; genus Sequoia; species Sequoia sempervirens. The sequence continues at coordinate 616,296,284 of VDFB02058242.1, read as the reverse complement.
TGATTATTTTTAACTGGTCACTTATTTAGTCATTTTTATTCACTAATTTTCATCCATTAGTAGTGTATTTAGTCATTAATTTTAATCATCATTTTGATTAATATGGTAGTTTATTTAATTGTTTTTGTTCACTAATTTTTGTCAACTAGTAGTATATTGATACATTGTTTATTAATTACATAATCATTATATTTAGTCATATTTATTCACCGATTTCTATCAATTGGTAGTATATTGAGTCAATTGGTAGTTTATTTAATTGTTTTTGTTCATTGATTTCTACTTAAAAGTGTTGGAAATGAGACAATGCTTTTGAGGTTTAAACATATCCATTTGCACATAATAAAACAAATATTAAGAAGATAAAATATTGAAATTTTATTGAGAAAAGGTGTTCTTATAGTAGATACAAGACAAAAATATGTCTTTGCTTTGAAAAATGTGTTACAAAGTGTGTTTCTCAATGTGATGACTGAGAAAATTGAGTTACAATGCCTTTTATTGCTTATACATCTCCAAAATAGACAAAAAACACTAAGATCCTTGAACAACACATTCAAACTATTGCATAAAGCAGTGGTCCAAGCTATCTAATAGCTAGTACATGATAAAAATCAACTACATGTCATTTTTTTCAAATATTTTAGTGGCCACCATGCGAAGGTCCCTTCTTTCTCTTTCAGATAAATCTAGCTCCATCTATTTTGTCTTCATAAGCAAGAGGTATGCTACTTGTGACCTTTAAAATATTTACATTTTCATCTCCCATTCCTTTCAATTTGACTCCATGTACAAAAGAGAGTAAGTGAATCTGCCCAATTCCCACAACAACACCATCAAATGGATCCAACACCCCAACTTTATCCCCTTCTTGGAGTTTATCAATAAATGTCTACAAAAACAAAACAAATATGTGCATTATATTGAGATGTAAAACACACATTATATTTTTTTTGATAGTTGTACATAATGTCTTATGTCTTGGAAAAAGTCAATTTTTGTATGTGTTTCTTTTATTATGTTGAATAACAAAGAATCAACTTTTTACTCTGAAAAAAAAAAAAACTAACCCATTGTGAGGTACAAAAAAATGGAGGGAAAGAATGTAACAATAGTACTAGACTATATGACTACTTAAAAAAGAGACATGGATTGGCAATGAAGTCCCCCTAACTAAGGACCATGACATCTCCAAACACAATGCACTAATGCATTATTCAAAATCTATGTATGCACTCTATTACAACTAAGCTCTATGCTTCCATATGTAAGTTATATATTCTCCTTTATTTCCATAATATATGTATACTAGCTAATTACACTTCATTACTATTCTAACTAGCTTCTATCAAATGGGTAATGATTATCCTTATTTACATAATAAAATAACTATTACTTACTTGAATAATACTTATTTACATGTGGTTTCATAGCACTCACTTCAAGTTCAATATGGCTACTACTATGAATATCATGTGCATGCTTGTCGAGTTCATCATCATAATCATTATCAACAAACATAAAGTTGTACAACTTTGCAGCTCGAGCTCTATTGACAAGGTTGTTTTCTTTTCATTCTGCTTTCATATGGGTATGTGTAGGATCATGATGGGCCAAAAAGTGGCAATATGATGGGTATGTGTAGGGTATGTGGCTGATGACATTTTTTTTACCCAAAATTGATGAAACAAAAAGGGTTTTTAAAGGATATTCTTAGCTTTCCAACAATATAAATTATGCTTTCTTTGAATTTAATAAATAATTATTATTCATTTTCTATTTAAATTATGACTAAAGTCCTGATTGATAGGCTGATTGAAAAACATCCATAGCTTTCAAATGGTATCACATTTTTTGAATCTGAAACATGCATCACATTCTATGCTTCACATACTATAAGATTAAAAAAAATAAAATTGAATTTCATGAAGTTTTGACCAAGTTAAGGTGGTTAGACACACAAGTTTTTATATTTTTTAAAAGTTGTAATAAAAAAATCATAATTAAGTATTTACTTGGAAAAAAATTACAAAAAAGTATGCATCACATCGGAACATGAGTCCTCTACTTATATCTAAAGTCTTATAAAAAAATTTATCATTTTAAATTGTGGCTAGGGTGGTCAGACAAACACCTACTTATTTTTTCCTTGAAATTTAAGTACTAGTACATTAAAATTTTAAATTTTCACCAAATAGATTTAAAAAAAAAAAAAACCTACTAGTTTAGAAACTACATTCAATTTGCTATAGATTTTGTTCTTACATATTTTTGAAATAATATAGATAATTTATTCAAATTTTTACGTCAAGTTGCCTAACTCTAATTTTTCTAAATTTTTTGCCACTTAAGGGCCTATTTTTTCCATGATGATCTTGCACATACCCATATAATTTCTTTGCATGTGGTTTGATCATCATGCAAAAGTTAATATAAGTTAATTAAAGAATGAAAAAGTTATAATTTTTTATTCCAAAAGAACATTTTAAGCATTAAGAATGACAAAACATTGAGACAAATTAACTTACAACTTAAAGAATGTAAAAGCTAAATTTTTTTCCCAAAAGAATAATGACAAAACATTGGGACATAGTAAGTTACAACTTAAAGAATGAAAAAGCTACAATTTTTTGTCCAAAAGAACATTTTAAGCATGAAGAATGAAAAAACATTGGGATAGATAACTAATAACTATTATATTACCCCAACTTCAACACAACTATGATGATTGTGTTGCACATTCTTATGCAGTTCATCATGATCACTATCAATATTGATAGCTTTATTGACATCATGAAGGAATTTTTGTTTTCCTAGTGCTATTTTGATAAAATTGCTCTGCATGTGGTTTAACCATCATGCAAAAAAATTATGTAAATCATTCAATAGTAAAGTAAATAATGCAAGCTATACATTTGTCCAAAAGAACATTTTCTGGATCACTCCAACAATAAAGAAACTAGGTTGGACTCTCTTACGCTCAGATTTCAATAATCTAAATATTAAGAGACATTTGTATATATAATTGTTAAACAAGAAGAAATGAGATCAATAGAGCTTCTTACCTCATATAAATCCATGGATTAATGCTCATTCCATGCAAAAACTATAGGGTTAATGGAAGCAACCAACTACGAATCTTGCTGAGTGAGACTAAATATGCAACTCATTACACATTGGTACCCTTAATTTGAGTTGACATGATCTAGAAAGGCTCCTACTAGGTATTTAATAGATGGCTATGAAATCTCTATTAACAAACTAGATTTCCACTTCATCCTACTCTTAGATTTACTAGGATCTAGTGCTGCCATATAATTGAAAATATCTTTTGCAGCACCTGCTTCTCTATTACTATTTTCCACCTAAAATACAATGTCAATTTCAACATATAGTTAGTTTAATAAAATAAATAAATAAATAACACAATGTAAATTGAACCAAAAAGCCATACACTTACTGCAATTTTTTACATTTTAGCATGCAACTTGCCTTGGCCAAATTTATATCTAACCCTCACATTATCTCTCACTCTCTTTCCTTTGTTTCTCTTTGCCAAATTATATTCTTCAGAATGCATAATTTCTTTCAATGCCTCCTTCTATTTGGGAGATAAAGTGGATTCTAACCTCTCTTTTCTATCCATGATTTTTTTTTGCAATTGTATCTAAAATTGTTCATCAAAATTCTCATCTTTTACTTATAATATTTTCTAGAGATTTGTCCACCAATCTCAAAAGCATTTTCCATTTTTTGCATAACATTTTCCATAGTTTGTGGATCTTGCACTGCAAAACATTATTTGCAAATATCCAAATGGGCCCTACATTTACACCCAAATTGGAGGCCCACTTTATAACTCATTTGACCCAATGGACTCACAATCTCTCAATACCTTAACCAAGAATGGATTCTTACCTTTTAATTTTATTTCTTTTGCATTCCTCTCTATAGATATGTACAAATCTTGACTCAATCTTTGTCTTTTGACAAAAGGAGACACATCTTTTATTAAACCACTACTAGTATTTCTAGTTGATCCACTAGTTCCATCAAAATTTCTAGATGCAATAGGTGCATTCTAAGCCACAATAGATACAAGGGGTCTCTCTTCATGACTTTCATTAACTAGAATTCCATGCTCCTTGGCCACATCAGTTGTGGCATGAGTAGGTAGATCAATACCCGTCTCTAGATATTTCACTTCAAACATATCCTTTAATGTTGAATAAATCATTTATAGACTTGTTGTTCCTTTGCTCTAATGTTTTTCAATAATATCTCTTAGACTTTGTGCTAATAGATCATCACGACATTGCATATCACCATGTGCTATATCAGGCTGCACATCACCATTTTCTATATTAGGTTGCACATCACCATATGCTATATCAGGTTGCACATCATCACAACTATTATTTTCACCAATTGTATTTGTTGAATCACAAATGCATTGGCTTCTATGAGATGACGACACTATATCTTTTATTTTCTTTTGTTTTTTCTCCGCATTTTCTTTGCACTCTTTTTCTTGCCTATAAAATAAAAAAATATCATATTATGTCTTATATATATAAAATTTCCTCAAACACTATTAAAAACACTATATACTCTTTTTCTTTTGTGTCTTTTTCTTGCATATAAAATTTCCTCAAACACTATTAAAAACATAATATACTACTTAGTGGATTTACAACTTGCATGTTTGTCAAACCAAGACGTGATAAATATTCATTATTTGTGGACACTTTTTTTCTACATAAGTGCTCATAATCTGTCACTAAAATTTTTGCATTATGATCACTATTGAATCTAATTTGTGCTTTACAACCTTTCCTCATTTCTTGAAGTCCAAATAAATGATAATGTATAAATCAACAACTTCAATCAGTAAAACTTTATTGAGTTTGTAAGTTGATAACTATTGACTTTCCAATCCGCTGATAACTACAAATGGAAACTTAAAATAGAATTTAGTTTACAAATTAAAAAGATTTTGTAGTAAAAAAACAAGAAGATTTTTACAATTATAGGTATCAAACAAATTTTCCTTAAGGATATATTCACAGTAAAATAACTAATCAAAACATAACACAAGTAGGATGAAGGAAAAACATACTCTAGTAAGGTTATGTCTTATTTGTCTCTAGTTATCTTGGGAGTTGAACCAACACAAATATATATAATATTAACATATATGATGATGTTTTGACACCAATAAATTGTTCCTGATTGTAAACCACATATCTCCTTGTTAGTTTAATTTACTTATTCTCCCCAGGTTACTATGATTTACTTAAAGGAATGTAACCCTTAGATTGGTAGAATATGAGAAAGCACACATTGATTTGAATGATGAAGTGAATAGGTTATTCATAAAAATGTGAAATTGAAAGAGAAGTTGAAGGGAGCATGCCCTTCCCAAGGCATAGAATTAACAGTATATTAGCCCCTTTCCATCCATGTTGATATAGGTGCAATCATTGTTGAACAAGTAAATGTGTTGAAACAAGAAATTGAGAAGTTGAAAAAGACTAATGAAGAAACAAAGTAAGGGGCAAAGAGACAAATGCTCGGGGTATTGGAAAAGGTTTTGGAGCATAGGTTTAAACTAATTATGGAAAAATTAGAAAATATATATGAATGTTATGTCTCCTTGTCACGAGATTTGATCAGATGAAGGCCCATGCACATAAATTGGACTCCTTATTCAAGAAATGGCAACCTGTACATCACAACTTAATAACTTTGTGCAAAATTTTACAAAGGAGTGTTGAGGCCCCAACAGCTTTAAAGCCTACTGAGCAAATGGTCTAAATGGTCATAGATGAATTTCAATACATATATGCAGAAGACCAAAAGATCAAGGCAAGAATGGATTCATTTCACACACTAAAGTAGTGGTTCATGCCTAAGATACTAAGGGATGATGATCAACTGAGAGGCTCCAAGGACTAGATAGATGAGTTTGGCCAAATTATTCCTAACTTCCTCACTAATTTACAAAAGGATGGTGAGATAAATCTTCACAACCTCAATTTAACCTTGGATGGAATAATTGCACTAGATGTTGGATACTCAAAATTCATCATGAATTCGAAAGGGTTATTAGATAGTAGATGGAAGAGTCACTTGGCCAACACATGAAAAAAATACAGGAGTACAAATGGTCTCATGATTACACATTGTACCAATGGGAGTAGGAATATTTAGCTCCCCTAGAATAATAGGCCTTGAAGTACCAAGCCTTACAGATACTATCATGAAGAGAGGACCTTGCCAGATCTAAATGATCATGGGTACCTTACGATGAGTAATGGACTTTCATATATTGTGAGTGCTCTAGATTTCAAAATATGATCATTTCTATTCATTTCTCATCTTTCATTTCTTTTATGTAATCCTATGTAAACAATGATAATTAAGACTTTTATTTATGTTAAAAGTAACTAAAAAGACACTTTTTGACATGTCAGCCATGACAAAATTTTGAAACGTATTGTAAAATATTTTTAAAGATCAATATAATGAAGTTATAGTTGGTGGTCGAATTTTAGTTTCAATTATTTGTTGAAGTGAATTAATGAATGTTATCTTGTAACTAATAACTAGATTCTAATAGATGACAAAATGTCAAAAATTGTAGACTAAGAGAAAAACTATTTTTTGTTTTTAATTGAAAGGAATTTCCATAGCTATAGAGTTATAGAGAGCAAATAAAATAGAGAGTTTGACTAATGAATTATAAAAAATAGATTTTTGTAGTTTATTTCAAATTGCTAATTACATTGCATTGCACATCTTTCAAACTCAAAGCATTACTTCACATTGAATAACTAATAACTAGATTTTGATAGGTGACAAAATATAAAAAATTATAGAATAAGAGACAAAATTTGTTTTTATAATTGAAAGGCATTTCCATAGCAATAGAGTTATAAAGAGAAAACAAAATAGAGAGTTTAACTAATGAATTGTAAAAAATAGATTTTTATAGTTTATATTCAAATTGTTGATTACATTGCATTGTACATCTTTCAAACTCAAAGCATTACTTCATATTGCATAACTAATAACTAGATGCTCATAGATGAAAAAATGTAAAAAATTGTAGACTAAGAGACAAAAAACTATTTTTTTTAATTGAAAGAAATTTTCATAGCAATAGAGTTATAAAGAGAAAATAAAATAGAGAGTTTAACTAATGAATTGCAAAAAATAGATTTTTGTAGTTTATATTCAAATTGCTAATTACATTGTATTGCACATCTTGAAAATTATGAAAAGGTTTTGGAGGTCCACCTTGAGAATTATGAGAGCTTAAAAGATGTAGGCCATATATATGCTCAACAAGGGCAGAAAAAGAAGGATTTGAAAATTTTATGAAAGGAAACTCACATAGATCCACATGATGCCCATGCATTTATCAAGATGGGTGAGTTATTAATATCATTAGACCCCAATGCAACCTTATATTCTCTTAAGACAACAAAGCCTCTTTTGAAGAGGAGCAGAGAAGAAGTACCCGTTGAATTGTTAAACAACATTGGAGTTCTTCATGCTAAGCATGATGAACTAGAGTTGGCTCAAAATTTTTTTATGGAGGCATTAGGAAATGAAATTTAGGTTGAATTCATAAATAAAAGCCCGAATGCCAATTCTATAGTTTTTTGTGTGTGCTTTAAGGTATGGAATTCTTCCAACAACTAGAAGGTGGTGTTTCACTTGAGTTACAAGTTTAATTCCCATATGCTCCAAAATGTGTAGGGGAAACTAATGAAAAAGAAATCCCCTAAACCCTAAACTACTTGTATGGTTTTGGTAATTAGTTGCATATTTAACTATATTTCCATTTCATCCTACTCTTAGATTTACTAGGATCTAGTGTTGCCATATAATTGAAAATATCTTTTGCACCTACTTCTCTATTACTATTTTCCACCTAAAATACAATGTCAATTTCAACATAGTTTAATAAAAAATCAAAATAAATAACACGATGTAAATTGAACCAAAAATCCATACACTTACTGCAAATTTTTCCATTTTAGCATGCAACCTACCTCGACCAAATGTATATCTAGCCCTCACATTATCTCTTGCTCTCTTGCCTTTGTTTCTTTTTGCCAAATATTCTTCAGAATGCATACTTTCTTTCAATGCCTCCTACTATTTGGGAGATAAAGTGGATTCTAGCCTTTCTTTTCCCTCCATGATTTTTTTCTACAATTGTATCTAAAATTTTTCATCAAAATTCTCATCTTTTGCTTGTAATATTTTCTAGAGATTTGTCCACCAGTCTCAAAAACATTTTCCATTTTTGTATAACATTTTCCACAATTCATGGATCTTGCACTGCAAAACATTATTTGCAAATATCCAATGGACCCTACATTTACACCCAACTTGGAGGCCCACTTTACAACATTTGGCCCAATGGACTCACCATCTCTCGATACCTCAACCAAGAATGGATTCTTACCTTTTAATTTTCTTTCTTTTGCATTCCTCTCTATAGATATGCACAAATCTTGACTCAATCTTGGTCTTTTGAAAAAAAGAGACACATCTTCTATTAAACCACTATCAGTATTTCTGGTTGATCCACTAGTTCCATCAAAAGTTCTAGATGCAACGGGTGCATTCTGAGGCACAAAAGATGCAAGTGGTCTCTCTTCATGACTTTTATTAACTATAATTTCATGCTCCTTGGCCACATTAGTTGTGGCATGAGTAGGTAGTTTAGTACCGGTCTCTAGAGATTTCACTTCAAGCATATCCTTTAATGTTGAATAAATCATCTACAAACTTGTTGTTCCTTTGCTCTAATGTTTTTCAATAATATCTCTTAGACTTTGTGCTAATAGATCATCACAACTTTGAATATCACCATGTGCTATATCAGGCTGCACATCACCATGTGCTATATCAAGCTATGCATCACCATGTGATATATCAGGTTGCACATCACCATATATATGCTATATTAGGTTGCACATCAACACAACTATTTTTTTCACCAACTGTATTTGTTGAATCACAAATTCATTGGCTTCTATGAGATGACGACACTATATCTTTTATTTTCTTTTGTTTTTTCTTTGCATTTTCTTTGCACTCTTTTTCTTGCCTATAAAACAAAAAAAATCATATTATGTCTTACATATAAAGCTCTTGCATATAAAATTTCATTAAACACTATTAAAAACAAATAATATACCACTTAGTGGATTTACAACTTGCATGTTTGTCAAACCAAGATGCAATAAATATTCATTATTTTTGGCCACTTTTTCTCTACGAAAGCGCTCATAATTTGTCACTAAAATTTTAGCACTATGATCACTATCATCTAGTTTTTGCCTTACAACCCTTTCCTCATTTCCTAAAGTAAAAAAAAACAATAATGTATAAATCAGAAACTTGAATAAGTAAAACTTTATTGAGTTCATAAGCTGATAACTGTTGACTTTCCAATCCGCTAATAACTACAAATGGAAAATTAAAATAGATTTTAGTTCACAAGTTAAAAAGAATTTGCAGTAAAAAACCAAGAATATTTTTACAATTACATGTATTAAACAATTTTTTCTTAGGGATATATTCACAAGAAAATAACTAATAAAAACATAACACAAGTAGGATGAAGGAAAAACATACTCTATTAAGGTTAGGTCCAATTTCTCTCCAGTTATCTTGGGATTTGAACCAACACAAATATATATAATATTAACATATATGATGATATTTTGACACCAATAAATCGTTCCTAATTGTAAACCACATATCTCCTTGTTAGTTTGATTTACTTATTCTCCCCAGGTTACTATGATTTACTTAAAGGAATGTAATCCTTTATTGAAGGAATTGTAAATTAACCACACAAAAACAACAAATGTGTTTTGATAAACTAGATATACCCTTGATATATTGATTTAAATAACAAAGAAAGATCAAATTGGAGACCACAAGATAACATTAATTAATTCACTTCAACAAATAATTGAAACTGAAATTCGACCACCAATTATAATTTCATTATATTGATCTTCAAAAAGATTTTACAATATGTTTTAAAATTTTGTCCTAACTGACATGTCAAAAAGTGTCTTTTTAGTTACCCACTTTTAACATAAATAAAAAAGTCTTAATTATCGTTGTTTACATAAGATTACATAAAAGTAATGAAAGATGAGAAATGATAAGATTTTGAAGTCTAGAGCACTCACAATAAACGAAAGTCCATTACTCATCATAAGGTACCTGTGATCATTCAGATCTGGCAAGGTCCTCTCTCCATGATAGTATCTACAAGGCTTGGTACTTCAAGGCCTATTCTTCTGGGGGAGCTAAATATGTCTACTCCCATTGGTACAATGTGTAATCATGAGACCGTTTATACTCTTGTATTGTTTTCATGTGTTTGCCAAGTGACTCAAGTCCATCTGCTATCTAATAACCCTTTGGCGTCCATGATGAATTTTGAGTATCCAACATCCAGTGCAATTATTCCATCCATGGTTAAATTAAGGTTGTGAAGATTTATCTCACCATCCTTTTGTAAATTAGTGAGGAAATTGGAAATAATTTGGCTAAACTCATCTATCGAGTCCTTGGAGCCTCTCAATTGATCATCATCCCTTAGTATCTTAGGCATGAACCATTGCTTTAGTGCGTGCAATGAATCCATTCTTTCCTTGATCTTTTGGTCTTCTGCATATATGTATTGAAATTCATCTATGGCCATTTAGACCATTTGCTTAGTAGGCTTTAAAGCTATTGGGGCCTCAACACTCCATTGTAAAATTTTGCACAAAGTTATTGAGGTGTGATGTATAGGTTGCCATTTCTTGAATAAGGGGTCCAATATATGTACATGGGCCTTCATGGGCCTTCATTTGATCAACTGCTTGTGACAAGGAGACATAACATTCATTCAAATTTTCCAAATTTTCCATAATTAGTTTGACCTGATGCTCTAAGATGTTTTCCAATACCTTGAGTGTTTGTCTCTTTTCCCCTTCCTTTGTTTCTTCATTAGTCTTTTTCAACTTCATAAATTCTTGTTTTAACACATTTACTTGTTCAATAGTGATTGCACTTATATCAGTATGGATGGAAAGGGGCTAATATACTGTTAATTCTATGATTTGGGAAGGACATGCTCCCTTCAAATTCTCTTTCAATTTCACATTTTTAATGAATAACCTATTCACTTCATTCAGATCAGTCTATGCTTTCTCATATTCTACCAATCTAAGCTCCATACCTTTAACCGCAACCCTAGTAAGCATTGTTGAGTGCATTTCCATAGTACTTGTCTCTAATTTTGATGTTTCTTGAGGTGTCTTTACCATGAAATTACCTCTCATTTCTTGTACAACATTAAGCAATCTTAGTTTTTCTGTTCTTTTTTTCTTTTTCTAAAAGGCTAGGGTTTCAATTCTTGGATTGTAACTTGTGCCACTTATTCCCTTATCTAAATTGAATTTAGAAACCGACATGAGATCTTCTTGTCTTCTTACTTGATCCAATAAGAATATATTTTTTAAATCCATCCCAAGAATAATTAGTATATTGCTTTCTAAGACCAATTTTCTTGCTTCTTGGGGGCAAACAGTAATTTCATTAATCCTAAGTTCTTAAAAAGTTTGGGTAAAAATCGAGTCATGTTATGACTCCTCATTTCCCAACTTATTAACTTGGAGTCTCTCCTCAAATTCTTTCATTTTCATCTTAATCCAAAAATCCTTAAACTCGAGAGTTTGAATAAAGTCATCATCTTCAATAAATCTAAGGGTAGCAATCACCCTTTCCTCATCATGTACTTCTTAATCATTATGCCCATGTACATCCACTATTTCTTCTGGTTTGTGAGTATCAGTTGCAAGCTTAGTCAGTGGTTAACTTCATCATCTTGAAAATTCACAAACTATACATTGGCTACCTCTTCAGTGTCCCCTACTTCTTTAGTTGTTTCATATGCCACTAAGGGGGCCACTCCATGTGTCTTCTTCTTCTTCCTCTTAGGACTTGGTTGCTCAAGGGATGCTTCTGATTATATTGTGGCAAAGTCTAGTAGGGGCTTTGTGATTACAATGCCACTTGGTTTGATGGGAAGCTTGAAGGGTTTTGAAGACTAACCCTCAAGTTTATCTTGTGGTTCAACATATAATCTTTCAAATTTGTCAATTATTAAGTTCATCCTTTTGATAGGATCTCCTTCTTCAATATAGAATCCTTAGAATCTTGTGCCCCTTTTCTTCTTCTCCTCCTCAATACTCTTTATGATTTCCTAGTTCCTCTTCCTTTGAAAAACTTCATGACTCGGTGTAAAAAAAATTCTTATTACATATTATTTGTAATCCATTTCATGGTTAATCCTAGATCTAGTGAGAAGTGTCTGCCTTATAAAATTAATATTCCCTTTAGGATCAAAAACCCTTTCTCCTTGTGACATCAATGAATACCTCATCTTCAAATACCTTTGCATTTCTTGAAGAGTGTCAGACCCTATGGATAGATTGCCACATTCATTAGGTCAGGGAGGAATGCCCCCTTTTTTTGTCTTGTCATAACATCTTGCTCCATCTATAACATTTTCCACATAAATTCTAAAAATGCAATTCAAATAGAAAAAAAAATAGGTAAAACATGTGGGGATTGAGGACACCCATAGACCCTTATTACTATTTGGTTTGCTAAGAAGAACCATTCAACAAAATTGTGAGAGTCTCCCCACTTTGGATTCAATTCTAAAGGTCTTAATACTTGCATGATTTGATTAGGAAATCTTGGTGAAATATGACCAAGACTGGCCATGACCCTTATTAATAAATCATCATGAAATATTACATAATCACTATTTTTGCATCTACTATCCTAGATGTAATCACTAGTTTTGTAACCTATTCCCTTGATTATCAGTCATTCCCAAACAAATTCTTTTAGTCCATCTCTTTCTATTATGGTACAACATTAAATGACACAATAGAGAGTATTTCTTGAAAGTGATGGGAGCTTTAAGTTCTCTCTTACTTGCAAAAATCCTTCATCTAGACCTTTCTCAATTACAACAATAAAGTCATACTCAATGTTCACTTCAGGATTTTGTATCTTCATTGCCATCATCATGAGATTGATTGGAATCATCTCTTGAGCATCTTTTCCAAGCACTTGGCACAAAGCAAAATAAGTTCTTTTGAAATATACTTGGAAGTCTTCTATGGAAAATGGCTCAATTTGGGAGGGGGAGATAAGTATCCTCCTATTGTTTACACCCCTTTTCATGTGTAAAGGAAGTTCATCACTCCTATATGTTTTTCTCAATCTCATATAATCCTCTTCACTTCTATCCAAGTTGATATTAGTGACAACTTGCTTGTTTAAGATAAAACACTCTATAATTGGTTCTTTACTCAACACCACTAATGGTGAACCATCTATCATTCTTATAGTACTAGTAGCTGATTGATAATGATATGCCATTACTTTAATAAACTCAACATCTACAAAGACATTTGGGACTATCAATTTGGTCAAATATAAGGTCCAAGGATTTGAAACTGGAATCTTGTCATCCCTTTTTTCATAAAAGTACCAAAACAGATCCCACCTTGAGATAGGGATAATTGGGTCTCTAAATCCATGGATTGTATCTTTAAACACCTTTTTGAATCCTTTGTCTACAAAATTAGGTAACACATCTAAAATGGATTGTTTCAAGGACCTCTTCTTTGTTGTAGAAACTATGGACTCTTCCTTTTTACTCGCAAGTTAACTTATTTTGGGTGGCATGATGAGGAATTTACTCCTTGATTTCTTTAAGTGTCTACTTATAGGAGAAAATTCAGTTCTTATACAATTGCTACATAGGGTTTATGTGAACTTACCCAACAAAATAACAGTTGCAGAGTCTTCCCCTTTGAACTCCCTTTCCTTCACTATGATGAGCTATGTGAATGATTGCAAGAATGTCATTGAATCCCAAGAATATTTTCTACTCAGCTCGGTCACCTCACTATTAATGTTAATTCATGCAAAATATTTCATAATTTGTCCATATTTTGAGTTTGAATACATGCCTTTTATCTTGGGAAATGGAATAGTTCATGTTTAGAGGTGTAATCATTTCTAGTGATAATTTAAATTGTTTGTTAACTTGTATAGCAGTACCTCTCTGACATATCAAAACTGTTGTGGGGTAGAGTATGGTAGGGTTAACAGTACCGCCACCCCATGCACACTCCTTTGGAATCCCGCAGGACAAGGGGTTAATTCTAGTGGTTGGGTGATTGTTCACCGCTATGTGTCACAGTGTTACTGTTTACCCCTGTATTTCTAGAAATTTATGTTTGATTAGGTTAGAATTGCTAAATCTTAAAAAAATCCAAAGATATAATGGAGAGCAAAGGAGAAAACATGACAATAAATGAAGCAAAGTTACCCAAATCTTTAATCTCCATGGCTGACCTCCATTACACCTTCTAGCTTGCTGCAAGTTGAAGAGTGCCCTCAGATTATTCAAGCAACTTTAAGATTATGCCATGTCCTACACAAGTGTTGAAGGATTTTTCTATGCAAAATGACTCTAAGTGCCTAAGAGAAGTTCTAAGTATGCATGAAAATGTGTTGTGAAAATGAAGATCAAAAGTTTTCCTAAATGCTTGAGAGAGAGAGAGGAAGAAGAAGGCCAAATAAATTTGAAATTTCCATTTTATAAGAAAAGGAAGTTTTGAATGGACTGATGAGATTGAAGGTCGAATCGACGGTCCATAATTGATGCACCAAGAATATGCTATTCTTGGAGGAATCATGACAGGAAGACCTGCAAAGACATGCAGGCCATGACAAACATGCAGGCTAGGACAGACATGCAAGCTATGATAGGAAATGAATGTTATGACAGGGGATTATGACAGAGTATCTTTGACCAAGTGGTGCATAAATAATTTATTCAAAAATGGAGGAAATGGACAAGTGGAAAATAAATAATTTATTCAAATTATTTATTTGAAAATGGAGGAAATGGACAAGTGGAAAATAAATAATTTATTGAAATTATTTATTTGGAGAAAATGAAAAGAGGAGCATTTAATTAAATTTATTAATTTAATTAAATAGAGAGATGAAAATTAGACCTTAAATAATTAATTTAGATTAACTATTTAATTAGGAGAGGTGGCATGGGATAGTCAAATGATTTTAATAATTGTTTAACTATGGAAGAATTAAAGGACCATGAATAGATAAATAATTAATGGTAATTATTTAACTATAGATGAAAGATGACAAAATAATTAAAGAAATAATAATTTATTTAACTATTGAAGAAGAGGAAGAAATTAGTGACGCAATTAGTTTATTTAATCGGTCATGATAGAATAAATAGACATGAATTAATTAAATAATTAAAATTATTCAATTAATAGATGAAAATGGAACAGATAACATAATTAAGTATCTTAATTATTCTAGGATGAAAGTGGTGAGAAATGGAGCTTGCAGGCCTAGGTCAATTTTCAGTGTCTACATTTTTCCCCTCTTTGTCATAATACAACCTGTCGCATTGTGACAAGGAAAAATAAGTCAAAAATATGCCCCGGTGCAAAATAAGATGGGGAAGAATGATGAGGAGGGTTACGGTATGCCCCCTCGAGAGGAAAGACGGGTTCCAAGAACACGGGTGTGCTCTTGAAATTGATGAGAAGACTAGAATATGAAGAGAGAAAAAAAATGTTAGTGCCAAAGATATGGATGATGATATGGATGCAATGCCTATATGAGATGGGTGAGGGAAGATGACAAAACAGAAGGAGACGCATGTTAGTAAGATGAAAAAGATCCTTCAACACATTGCCATAAGACTACTAATTGTTGCTCTTAATCATCATTGGGAAAATTATCGCGATGGCCAAAAAACACCATGATATGACGTAAATCAAGGTGTGCAAAGTCATACCATCACTTGACTTAAACAGTCACAAACAAGGATGATCATGACTCATACAAAAAGGCACATTTTCCCCAGTCTTTTTGTCATAACCAACCGCAAGCAGAAAAAGACAAGAAGTACAAATCATGAAATGTCATTGCTTCTCTAAATCTCGTTTCCAGGACATCCTCGAGAAACTAGCAACATGATTGCCAAAAAAGACAAAATAAAGCCAAAACCATCATCATGATATGTCGCTACTTTTCTAAATCCTAGAGTCAAGACATCGCTGAGAAACTAGTAACATGAGTGTCAAAAGACAAGACAAATGTCATGATACATCGCTGCTTCTCTAAATCTTGTTGTCGGGATCTCGCTGAAAAAATAGTAACATGATGAAAAATCAATAGACAAGTGCCAAGTGTTTTAATGTCGAGATGTTTGGTTTAATGTCGAGATGCCAGGGTGTCAAGGTTTTGATGATGCTAAGATGATGAGTGCCGAAGATTGCCAAATTCAAGAAGGAAACATCCTGAATAATGTTGATGTCAAAAGGAGAAACCCCCAAAAGTCAAGAGGATCCCTCAAAATTCTAGGTGACAGTGATGATGCCTAGGAAGGACACATCCTAAGGCATAAATGATAGGGGTTGTTCTTCAGAAGGACACATCTAAAAGAACATTGATGTCAAGAGGAGTGATCCTTAAATGTCAAGAGGATTGCTCAAAATGTCGGATGATGATGACGATGCCTAGGAAGGACACATCCTAGGGCATGATTAAATGATGGGCTACCCTTCAGAAGGACACACCTGAAGAGTAAGCAAGATTTGATTGGCTTGACTAAGTTTGACTGATATTGACCAATTTTGACATGCCAAGATGATTGTCATGTTCCGTTGACAGATTGTCAAAGTTCACTTGGGTAGATTGTTCATTCAAATTTAAGACTATTTCATGTGTGTGCGAAAATTGTGCAATGAGCCCTAATGGACTGACCTAGTGCGGCCTCGGGGGCCCATTGACAAATGGCCTTGTCTACGTCATGCACTTAGAGACCTCGTAGTTCGACACAACCAAAGACTTTGTCTTGTTGATGAAATATTGAGTCATGATTTATTTTGACAAACCTAGTAGGACTAACCTAATGTCTCGGGGACTCGAAGATGAGCCTTGCCTACGTAGCAAATGCGCAGAGACAATGTAGTTCGATAATAACAAAGACTAATCAAGACTTGAATTGACGTGACTATGTTGACTAACATGAATCTATTTTTTGGAAGTTTTGTGTTTTCTTTAGGACATTTTTTTTTAATTTTTAGGTCTTTTTTTCAAGACATTTTTTTGATTTTTAAGTCTTTTTCAAGACATTTTCCAATTTTAAGTTTTTTCAAGACATTTTCTGATTTTTATGTCTTTTAGGACATTTTCTGATTTTTAGGTCTTTTTTAAGGACATTTTTTTATTTTTAGGTCTTTTTTAGGACATTTTTCAATTTTTAGGATCACGTGCGGTACCCACTGCAGTCTCATGATAAAATTTTTCCCCTAGTCAAGTTGAATACCAATTGATAGGTGACGACAACGTTGTTTGACGTGGGAAGGATGCATCTCAAAACAACGTGACGATGACGATCATGTGACGAAAGTATCGAAGTCTGTAGCCAAGCCAGGAACAAATTCAAGTAATGTTTTGGATAATGTGCTCATTGCATTTGAAATGACTTGGTTAGGACTAGATGGGATGATGGAGTATCCTCAAACCATTTGACAAGGGAAAGCCAAGATAGGTGACAAACATGAAAGGATGAGAGGTGGCCTTGGTAAAGGATATGAGACATTTCAAGAGTTTTCTTGAAAGCATGATTTATGTGTGCGAATTTTATGTCAAGACCAAGGTAAGTGGGAAAATGGATGGAAATGATATGGATTAAATAGATGGATGCCAATGTTAAGAGGAAGGCATAGGAGATGAGACGACTTGCCCCCAAGTGTAAAAGTCCACATAGATGATTTATTTTACACATGATGCCTGTTTGCCAGGTTTTCACCATGGTACTTATCCAAGGCGCCTGTTTGTTAGGTTTTCACCATTGGAGGAAATTTTTCTCTTTACTATTTTCTTGACTTTTTTTATTATTTTTTGTTTCACCGAGACGCTTGTTTACCAGGTTTTCATCAGGGTGATGATGTTTTACATTTTTCAATTTTTTTGTAGTTCTAATTTTGCAAATAGCCTGGATGCTTTAGATTACCACTAACTATTATGAATCCACTGACAGTGCCGATGTAGAGACTAGTGCCATGATATGCCAATAATGTCCTTTCTGAAGTCGTTGGCTTGTCAGAATGATAATGCTTGCATATAATTGATTGATTTCATCATGGTCCTTTCTGATACTAGAATTGGCCTTATCAGAATATGCACATCATGATAAAGTGCCATGAGACTCCTTGTAATAAAGAGCTGCCATGATGCGATGGATTTGTGACATGGGATTTTTGGACTTTAGGCGAGATGTAGGATTATGACAGATGATGGTAGACATGGATGGATTGTTCGGATGTTTGGATGAATCACTTTTTTATTTTCCAAACTTGGTATGATGGATGACGAATTTTGGAGGGGTGGAATTTGGAACCAACACCTTTAGATGCCTTGCTTGATGACCATTTTGAAGGAGGTGGACATGTGTTATATATGGGATTCCTCTTGTCTTGTGGCTCCACATTTTTATTAACTTTTTCTTTTGACATATTTTCTTTGCTTGATCCACTTTTCTTTGGGATCCATTTTAATTTCATTTGTCCACTTGTCTTGTTGTCTGATTCAGTGGCCTTTGACATTTTATTTTTGACTTTGTAAGACTTTTGTTTTTGTTGGTTCCAAAGGGAAGGTTTAAGATGTTGAGAATGATGGTTTATGGTGTGGGTGGATGAGGTGTGGGCAACAATCTTATGACAAGCATTTCTCATGGACTCTATTTTGACATTTGTATCTGACAAGGTTTCCCCCAGTATCGAGGAGGTTCCATTGACATCGTTTGATTTGCTAAATAAATAATAGCAAAGACCTTGATGTCTGTAATTTTCCTGAAGTTGTATTGGTTCTTGAATTCCTTGCTCATGTATGCCTAGTCCTTTTCCTTGATAATGCATGCTCTGAAAAATTCTATTTGCGATGGGGTATTTACTGTTTTGAAAGAAAGATGCTAACCCATCATGATGTATGTGGACATTGTCACTTGGAATATTTTGGTCTACAAGAAATCCTGCTCTGAAAAAGATAGATAATCCTAGTTGATAAAGTGTCTTAGCTTCATTGTCATGTTGGCCATATTTTTGAATGATATCTTTGGTCTGATCTTGTGACATGTTAGGTTCAAATGATTCTATTGGTGCTTCCAATTCAATGTCAAAGCCATCATTATGGTTAGTTTCATGGAGTCCAATGAAGTCAACTATAGCTTGATCATTTGAAAATATGTCCATAATGGAAGAATCTTGTTCTTGAGGAATATCATCTATGTGTGTCATGGAGGCAAGTGTCTCATCTTGAAAAGTGTCGATAGTCGGGTCCTGAATAGGGTCGTCAAGTGTTTAATCATAAATGGTGTAAAGGTCAAGGAGTGGATCATTCTGGATTTCTTGGTCAATAGTAGGGTCTTGGTCAAATATGGGGTTGTCATGGATGATATAATTGGGAATAGAATTATTGTCGAGGATAGGTATATTTTGGATGTCATGATTGTTTTGAAGGACTTCTTGAATGGACTTTGAGATAGGTTCATGGGATGGACTACCTTGATCCTGACTTGAAGGTGACATTATAATGTCATGCTTTGGGCTTTCGTTTTGACATGTATCCTCAAGTTTAGACAATGGGATTTGACTTTGGACAATGATAGAATTTTCATGACTAAATGTGGCTTGTGAGGGAGGGACTTGAAAAGGATTAATGGATGAAGGAATAGGATAGGACATGGATACTTGGACTAGATTAATAAGGTATGATGTGGAGACTTGACATGAGTTGGTAGATGGTTGACAAGGCATGTAGACTTGGACAGGATTGGTAGGTGAAGGACTAGAATATGACGTGGAGACTTGTAATGGACTAGTGGATAGTTGGTTTCCCTTGTCAAGGTTAGGATAAGGGTAATAACTAGACATGTGTTGGAGACTAATGGTAGGATTTTTGTTAAGTGACTATTGATGGTGAGGGTAGATGGATGGAGGTCCCAAAGTAATTATGTCAAATCCCTGTGGTAACTTAGCCCCTTGGTCCAAAAGCATAGATTTTGAGGGTCACGTAAGACTAATTTTTCTACAAAGGAGTCTATATCAGGATTTTGTGTTGCAGCTTCTAAGTCTTCTACATATACTCGTCCATTTTGGTCTCTTTGTATGAATGGTTCAAAAGGATTTTGTAATGAAGATGGCATGTTCATGGAAGATTGCATGTTCATGTTGTGAAATGGGTCAGAAAAATTCCAATGTTGGTTCGTGTCATAAGTGTTATTATCAATGTTGGGATTGAAATCTTGTCCAAAGTTTTCCATTTGTTCTCCCTGTCTTTGAAGTCTTGTTTCCACCATCAAAGAGATTGCTCAAATGCAGATGATGACAATGCAAGTATGACACTAGTCTATGTTTTTGTCTTTTTGTGTGGTAAAAGATGACAATGCAACAAAATGATAATGCAAGTATGCCAAAAGCCAAGGTGACTAGGATGACGATGCAAAGAGATGATAATGCAAGTATGCCAAAATCCAAGGTGACTAGGATGACGACGTTGAATTGGATGACAATGTTGATTAGGAAAATGACAATGTGGACTAGGAAAATTGCAAGGTCAATGTGTAAAATGAGGACTAATGAGGGAACTAATGCAAGGCCTAGGTTCAAAATGACAACTAGAATGAATGATATTTTTGGATATTTTTGGAATAAAGTATGCAAGGTAGGAACTAAAATGAATGCAATTTGGAGAAAGGGGTACCTAAGCACTCTAATCTTAATCCTTGTTTTCAATTTTGGTTACCAAAGGACTTGTTGAAAATGACAAAGTGACAAGGTCAATATGACTAGTGAGTTTTCCTAACTAGACTGTTGAGTTGGAAAGCCTCACAAAAAGTGACAATTATTGAAGATAGAAGTGAATGACGAAGTCCAAAATAACCTAGTTTCGAAAGCAATAATTTTACAAATTGTGATGAGGTTCACCTAATCCAAAACATGCAAAGATGAAAACCTAGGGTCCAGCTAATGCTAAGATGATGATTATGAACCTAATGGATAAAGGTCAAATTTGAAAGATTAAGCCTATGATAAAAAATGTGAACTAATGGGAAAAAAATGAAGATTTTGAGCAATTTGAAAGCTGGTTTTTGATAGAGACTTCTTAGAAAAAATTGTTTGACAGCAGGTTGAAACTATTTTTTTGATGTTTTATTGAAAATTTTGAGTTGTCTGAGGTTTTGTGTCTAGATTTGTGAATGTTGTGTATATTGTTTGAAAATCCAGCAAGAACTTGACAAGCACAATGTTTTGGTGTATGCAAACACACATGAGACAAGAACAATCCTAATAGGCCAAGGGTTTGTATACTTGATATAGCCAACCGATATACCCCAAATTGGTGCTAAACACCTTTCCTTCTTGAGAGGGGATAACTTAAAATTTTGGTAGCACTGGCTCCCCCCCACAGCTCATTAACGTCATTCGGGCACACCAACTTTAGATTCTTGGGTAGTCACTTCCCAAGAACTGCTATCTCTACTCAAGGGAGTCAGTAGTGAGTATCTTCAAGCATGATATTGTACCCTGCACTATACCAAGCAATGGCCAAAAAAGGTTGGACTCTAAAAAAAAGCGTCTAGTAAGGGCATTCCATTCGTAGGGCATGATCCATGCGGTGAGAGTCCCCTTTCAGATCTGTCTTGTCAGAACCATATGCGTGATTCTTGGGCTTTCCCTAAGAATCCAATTTTATATACCGATTGGAAGTCCTTCAGATTTAGGGTGCTACTAGTCTGAGTCATCCTAGGGTGAGTATTTTTTTCCACCAGAACAGACCCAAGTTCTAGAGTCAGTAATCATTTCTATTACACCCAGGATCGCCTGAAAGTGCAAGGGGAGAGGATACTTTGATTACTAAGTCTTGAGGGTGACAAAAAATAAGGTGGGTTTGGTTTTTTGATCACCTAGTTTTCACAAGGTGAGAGCATAATCACCTACCACCTTCAAGCACAGTCAAACAAAATTGAACACATGTTCATTTTAATGCACCAATGGAAGTGTTCCTAAACTAAAAATCACAAACAAGTGGTTTGAAAGATTAGTCTTTGACAAACGGAGCTACAAGACCACAGATTAGTAGTTTCATAAATGTCTTGGACCAATGAAAAAGCTGCAAAAAACTAAATTAGAGCAAGAGATTAAAAACCAAACTAAAACTTAAAAGTCAGTAAATAACTAAATTAGAAAATGAAGAGACAAAACTAAACTAAGAAAAATAAATTAAAGAAAACTAAAAACTAAGAGATTGATTTTTTTGTTGCTCCAAAAGAAGCCATTTTTGGGAGCCTCATTCCAAAACCACATGCTACAAACAAAAGATTAGTAAACCAAAAAAAACTTGAATGAAAACAACAAACTAAAATAGTGATAACTTTCTCAAAACTAAACAAAATTTTAAATTGTAGATATCTATAGAAAGCTAAGACAAAGACCTTCAAAACCCAGAAAATGTTTTGCAAAATCCTGCAAGACAAAAGTCTTATAAACAAAAGAAAATTCGGGTCTTAATAAATAAATCTTAAAAATCTGTGATCACTAAAATGGCCATAACTTAAAAATCTTAATGAAATTTTAAACCATTTAAAGTTATGGAAAGATGAGAACGAGGCCTACAAAACCCAGAATTTTTTTTAAAATATTTTATGCGCTCATTTTTCTATGCTCAAAAGAAGATGATGGCATTTCATATGAATTCTTGGTTGTAACCTGCAAAACAACAAAACAAACAAGAACACACAAATTTCTCTACAAAATGTCGGGTTCACCAAATGTATCTCTGAAAATTTATATTTGATTAGGTTAGAATTGCTAAATCTTAAAAAAATCCAAAGAAATAATGGAGAGAAAAGGAGAAAACATGAAAATAAATGAAGCAAAGTTACCCAAATCTTCAATCTCCATGGCTAACCTCCATTACACCTTCTAGCTTGCTGCAAGTTGAAGAGTGCCCTCAGATTCTTCGAGCAACTTTAAGATTATGCCATGTCCTACACAAGTGTTGAAGGATTTTTCTATGCAAAATGACTCTAAGTGCCTAAGAGAAGTTCTAAGTATGCATGAAAATGTGTTGTGAAAATGAAGATCAAAGGTTCGTCTGAATGCTTGAGAGAGAGAGAGAGGAAGAAGAAGAAGGCCAAACGAATTCAAAATTGTCATTTTATAAGAAAATGAAATTTTGAATGGATGGCTGATATTGAAGGTCGAATCGACGGTCTAGAATTGATGCACCAAGAATATGCTATTCTTGGAGGAATCATGACAGGAAGACATGCAAAGACATGCAGGCCATGACAGACATGCAGGTTAGGATAGGCATGCAGACTATGACAAGAAATGAATGTTATGACAGGGGATTATGACAGAGCATCTTTGACCAAGTGGTGAATAAATAATTTATTTTAAATTATTTATTCGAAAATAAAGGAAATGGACAAGTGGAAAATAAATTATTTATTCAAATTATTTATTTGAAAGCGGAGGAAATGGACAAGTGGAAAATAAATAATTTATTCAAATTATTTATTTGAAAATGGAGGAAATGGACAAGTGGAAAATAAATAATTTATTCAATTATTTATTTGGAGAAAATGAAAAGAGGAGCATTTAATTAAATTTATTAATTTAATTAAATAGAGAGATGAAAATTAGACCTTAAATAATTAATTTAGATTAACTATTTAGTTAAGAGATGTGGCATGGGATAGTTAAATGATTTTAATAATTGTTTAACTATGGAAGAATTAAAGGACCATGAATAGATAAATAATTAATGGTAATTATTTAACTATAGATGAAAGATGACAAAATAATTAAAGAAATAATAATTTATTTAACTATTGAAGAAGAGGAAGAAATTAGTGACACAATTAGTTTATTTAATCGATCATGATAGAATAAATAGACATGAATTAATTAAATAATTAAAATTATTTAATTAATAGATGAAAATGGATCAAATAACATAATTAAGTATCTTAATTATGTTAGGATGAAAGTGGCGAGAAATGGAGCTTGCAGGCCTAGGTCAATTTTCAATGTCTACAACCCCTTACGGGGATATGGTTTACTTTAGCTGTTAACATGTTCTCACTGCCACCTTGTGCTATTGATATTTGGTTTTCGTGGTATTACAGTAAGCATTTTTACATTGACCTATATGTCTCATAATCCCATGTATACCTCTATTGACTATTGCAGTAGTGTGATATTCAATTTTATCTCAAATGTAGTATTTTAGATATCATTTTATTGAAAAGATTAAACAATTTTCTAATTTTGCAGTCTCTCAGTTTTAGTTTTCAGTGTCAGTCAAACCTAAGGGATTATTTCTTTGTTTGTAATGAGGAGGATTAGTTCAATAATGTTAAGATATCTATATGTATTATTAAATCACATATGTTCATTATTGTTTCCTTCACACAAGCATATTTAATGAATGTGGAGGCTAGAAGCTATATTACAAACTAAAGCTATCCAAATATCAGAGAAATAAATATAATTTATTGCTAGGAGTTTTAAGAGTTTTTTACTTTCAAAGGTATCTTGTTGTATTATTTGATACCTTTATACCTTGCTTCTTTTCATATCTCTAGTAGTTCTAGAGAAGTTATAAAAGTTTAGCATCTAGAAAACATATAGGACATACAAGAAATTATATTCTAACTAAACAAAATTAATTTCAACCAAAGTAAGAAAACTAAGAAGAATGATTGAACCTAATTTTAAATGCACCTCAAATTGGTAGTGAACATCTTAGGTTTTGTATACAATGTACCAGTAGAATAATGATGATTACATTTAGAAATGTATCAGTAAAACAACAGTGAATAAGCACACCTATACTTAGATCTTTATTACATTCAATAATAAATTACACCATACATATAACCAAATCTTAGGTGACATGATAACCTCTTAAGTTGATAGGATAGTTAAGGTGACAAAACATCATCATAATCATCTATGTTTCTAGCAAGATTAGAATCATGATCACTTGTGTCTGCATCTGCTTGATTTTCTTCCTCATCCTCATTCGTGACATGCAATACATTCACTCTCCCAATATTTTCTTTTGTATTCAAAATATCTTCTTCAAACACTCCATCATCATCTTCCTCCACTTCTTTGAATGTTTCTTGTAAATTAACATAGTGCCCATTAGGCATTATATCAATAACTTCTATGATTTTTTTTTTAAACAAGACTCTAGAGATTGTGAAAGTTCACTTTCCTCTGTTGTTATATCTTGACCTTCTTTTGCATCATTGACTGCATTACCAATCCATTCTTCAAATTTTGGAAAAAAATCACCTCCAATCAAATTAGGACATCTGCACTTTTAAGGTTGATGTTGCATCCAAGCTTGATTCTATTCTTCATATTTTCTACATAAAATATTAGCATACAAATAGTAAGATTAATAATATAAATGTGTAAATGCAATTGAGTAAATAAAAATTTATTGTGTAATTTTATTTTAACCCATGCCACTTATTGAATGAAGATGTGTTTTGAAGAATACAAGCATGTATCACACTTCTTTCTTGATGTGATAGCTTGAAGAGACATCCATTTCCTTATAATACTTCACTTGCAACTCTCCCATCTTCATCATCATCCCATACACATTGATTGAAATTTTTAAAATCCTTCATATATTTTGTGAAAAATCCCATGGCCTCTTGCATTGAATATCCTTTACACATGCTCCCTTCGGGTTTTTCCCTAGTACAAACATTTTTTTTCAAAACCTTCATGTATAATTCTATCTAGGATACATCCATCTCGTTCTTACTAGGCCATAATGCTCTAGTCCATATTTTAGATGTATCAAAAGATGCATAGAAATTTTAAAGATTGTTGGTGGAAATTTGTTAAATATTTTTGGTGGAAATTCCTTGTTCTAATAGACAAAGGACTTCAACAACCTCCTCCCTTAAACTATCAATGTTTGGAGAATCTAATAAACGTAAACTCATTCTCTTTAATATTAGACCCAACCTTATAATTGTGAATCTTTGCCCCTTTCCAAAACTTGATATATTTACCACAATAGATAAAATATTCTTGATTATGACATGATAGTCATGGGTCTTGAGGCCTCTTAAACCATTAATGTTAGTTTGGCTTCTAATAATACTACTTACATATCTAGTGGGAAAACGAGTCTAAGACATCAACTGTAAGAATTGTGCACATTGTTCCTTTGTCCAGACATAAGGAGCAACAAGTTTTCTATATTTTTCATCATATTTTTCAACCCAAATATTTCAATGAATCTTTAGTTGTCAAAAGTCTTCACATGATGAAATAGTATCAAAAGCACCATAAAAGGTTTCTATAATAGCATAGGCTATATTTTTCTTAGTATACATAAACTCAACAATATGCCTAATGGTTATATCCTTAAAGTATGTCAACTTATATAATATGCACAGTTGTTTTACACCGCTTTCATTACATGGATCATATCTACTAACAACAATCCCATAATTTTCAATAAATGACATTCTTTTTTGTCCATTCTCAACAATGTAATCACCCATTATTAGCAATGGTGCTTCATGATTCTCTTCTTGACCATTGAACCATGTTTTTTTTAATGATATGGATGATCCATTTTATGGTAAGAAAAATTTCCACAATAAATAAACTTATGCAAACTTCTTGAGGGCCTCAAAAAATCTTGAAAGTTGCAAGTAGGACATCCATGGTATCCATGAACATTGAGACTGGACAATGTGCCATATATAGGAAGATCATGAATCATAAACAATAAGGAAGCTCTCAAAGTGAAATTTATTGAATGACCATACCTTAAATATTGAATTGCTTCAATTCCTTTCCAAAATTCCATTAGCTCATCATATAATGGCTCTAGATAAGCATCAATTGTATCTAAAGTCACTTTTTTCTTTCCTGGTATAATCAATTAGCATTAAGAAAAA
Source organism: Sequoia sempervirens (assembly GCA_007258455.2). Taxonomy (NCBI): domain Eukaryota; kingdom Viridiplantae; phylum Streptophyta; class Pinopsida; order Cupressales; family Cupressaceae; genus Sequoia; species Sequoia sempervirens. Next base: position 616,269,103 of record VDFB02058242.1, on the reverse strand, counting down.
TGGTTTAGTTGCTAACCATGGAGGCAAGCTATAACCTATTAAAAACATTGGACAAGTTGACCATTTTGTACTTTGATTTGAGAATGGGCTCACCCCATCTAGAGCCAAACCCAACCTTATATTACAAGGATTTTGAGAAAAATAAGTCCATCTGTTATCAAATTCCATTCATGTCTTATAATTAGGCACATGCCATTTTTTTCCATCGATGCTTTTATTTTGGACATGCCATTTCATAATTCAACAATGTCTTTGCACCTTTCTAGAAATCACAATTGATTTCAACCCTTGTCTATACCTTGCTTCATGACATTTCAGACATTCACTCTCACTTGCAAGATTATTGTTAAATAATACACAACCATTCACACATGTGTGGATGTTTTCATACCCTAATCCAAGCTTAGTGATTTTATTTTTACATTTACTTTGTTTTGTTGGCAATGTGGAGTCAGGTGGTAACAACAAATTAATAATGTCAATAACTGATATACACTCTCATTTGTCTAACCAAACACCACTTGTAAGTTAAAAAATTGAAGGATTGCTTTGAAATGACTTACAATTAGCATATGCAGGCTTTAAAGCATCCCCCATCAACTTGGCCCAATCATCATCTAGACCCTCATTCAACATTTTATCAACTTCAAACCCTTCGTCTAACATTGCTACCTCTTCATCTATGTTTGGTGCCACTTCATCTATGTTTGTTGCCTCTTCATCTCTCACACTCTACAATTCTATCATATCTTCATAATAATTGCAATCCCAAGGGCTTATACCACTATGCCCATATCTTATCATATGTCAATAAATCATATTTCTTTTTTTCACCTTTCCACCAAGACAATCATTACATGGACATGTATATTTTTCCATGTCCCTCTCATTGGCCACTCTCTCATCAAATGCATGGTATTGATCCATAGTCAACCTTCAATGTTGATCCATCTATAATTTTCTACACATAGCAACAAAAAGTTGTAGACTAAGAGACAAAATCTATTCTTTTAATTGAAAGGCATTTTCATAGCAATAGGTTATAGAGAGCAAATAAAATAGAGTTTAACTAATAAATTGTAAAAATAGATTTTGTAGTTTATATTCAAATTGTTGATTACATTGCATTGCACATCTTTCAAACTCAAAGCATTACTTCACATTGCATAACTAATAACTAGATTCTAATAGATGAAAAAATGTAAAAAATTGTAGACTAAGAGACAAAAACTATTTTTTATTTTTAATTGAAAGGAATTTCCATAGCTATAGAGTTATAGAGAGCAAATAAAATAGAGAGTTTAACTAATGAATTATAAAAAATAGATTTTTGTAGTTTAGTTCAAATTGTTGATTACATTGCATTGCACATATTTAAAATTCAAAGCATTACTTCACATTGAATAACTAATAACAAAATGTAAAAAATTATAGACTACAAAATGTAAAAAATTATAGACTAAGAGACAAAAACTATTTTTTTAATTGAAAGGCATTTCCATAGCAATAGAGTTATAGAGATCAAATAAAATAGAGAGTTTAACTAATGAATTGTAAAAAATAGATTTTTGTAGTTTATATTCAAATTGTTAATTACATTGCATTGCACATCTTTCAAACTCAAAGCATTACTTCATATTGCATTACTAATAACTATAAGTGTAGGAATGAGTTAAACAAACTAAAATACATCTACACTTCTAAATAAGACGTAATAGTAAAGATTCAAGAAAATTTAAACTAATTTAAACACAGGAACCTCTGAAGCTGTCCTATTGCTCTCTAACTCTAAAGATCTCTCTAATCTACTTTGCTCTCAGATTTTAGAAGCTAATTAGATTATTGAAATGACACTTAGAGAATGAGAATTCAAACTATCTCTATTCCTATATGATTAAATAATAAAACTACTGTAATGGCAGTCATGACTGCAAATGCTGGATGCTTGACAGATGTTGGATGAATGCTTGAATGCTTGGATGCTTGGAAAACTTGCAGAGTAATATTGCACAAGTTAGGATCCATTTCCTGTAGCCAAAAACCTGCATTTATAGCTTTCATAGCAGCACATTTGCACAGGGATACCGAATAAGAGGATGGGATTCAATCTGGAGAATTGAATGGCATAAGATGAGAAGATGGAGCTGATCATGGAGGATTGTTCCTCCCCATGAAAACACCAGGCAAGATGAGAGGAAGAATTTGTTGGAAGGAGATTGAGAGGACTTCCTGCAGGTTTGTCCCCGAAGCTCTTCCCGTGAATGACAGTAGAATTAATTAGATTTTAAAAATTTAATTTTATTGGTGAGTGATAAAAGGAATATGATTTATGCATCAATTTAAATATTTTTGATTTATTTAAATTTAGCAAAAGAGGAATAAATAATTTAATAAATCAAACTATAGGATTTGTTTATTAAATTAAAATAAAAGGAAAATGATAATTAAATAAAAGATTCTAAGATATCTTTATTTAATTAAGAAGAAATGTGATGAGGTAATTAAATAACACAAATTATTTAAGTTGTGTATTTAATTTTAAGATAGAAGTATAAAAGAAGTAATAATGATAATAATTAAATAAAACAAAGTTTTTATTTATTTTTATTTAATTAAGAGAGAAATAATATGATGAAAATGATAATAATTAAATAAAACAAAGTTTTTAATTTTGTTTATTTAATTAAGAGAGAAATAATATGATAAAAAAATGAAGAATTAATAATGAACTTAATATAAATAAATATTTCTATTTATTTACTAAGTAGATGAATTTAAGATTAATTAATCAAATAAGTCATATTTAATTAATTAAATTCTCCAGACCATTTTTAGGTGTCTACAATAACTAGATGCTCATAGATGAAAAAATGTAAAAAAGTTGTAGACTAAGAGACAAAAACTATTTTTTTTTAATTGAAAGGAATTTTCATAGCAATAGAGTTATAGAGAGAAAATAAAATAGAGAGTTTAACTAATGAATTGCATAAAACATATTTTTGTAGTTTATATTAAAATTGCTAATTACATTACATTGCACATATTTCAAACACAAAGCATTACTTCACATTGCATAACTAATAATTAGATGTTGATAGATGACAAAATTTCAATTACAATATAGTTTGTACAAAGTCAACCTAAGTAGTTATGAAATTACCTCACATTGCATAACTAATAACTAGGAGCAGCTGCCAATTGCATTTTCTTGTCATGGCATTCCATGAGACCACATTTCTTTTAGGCATTTTTTCAAATAGTTCATTTCCTTGTCTATACTACCACATTTTTCATACATGTCTACTAAAGCATTTTATCAAAAATTTCAATGCCTTGTTGCTATGGCTAAAAGCCTAAAACATGTGCTTTCGAACAAGTTATGGATGCTTGGAAAAAATCTATCAAAGCATAATAGTAAGCAATAGCATAGACAAGGCAATGGACTGGTTGAAAAATGACTCAAAGAAATGTTGTCTTATGGTGATGGAATGCCATGTGTATATGCATAATATTGGTCATGTCTAATTAATCCTAACATTTAATTAAATATTTATTATTTAATTAATTGCTCTAAAGTCCTCTACATATGATTAAATTTAATTAATTTAATTATATTGTTCATTCACTTTATTCTTCCACCTTAATTAAATAAATTCACTTTATTTAATTATTTCACACTCATATGTCTACTTAATTAATTAAATAAATATCCTTTATTTTTCTTAATTAATTATCACCTTTTAAATTTAATTAAGTCTTTTGATTTAATTAAATTTAAAATATTTCCTTTCTCCTATTCAAAATCTTTCTTCTAATTAATTAAATATTTTATTTAATTAATTTCATCTACATGTCATTTCTTAAAAAAATTAATTAAATATCTTTATTTAATTAATATCCTTCATATCTTTTCAAATCATAATTAAATATTTAATTTAATTATGAAATCTTTTTTTATTCTTCAAATCTTAATTAAATGATTATTTAATTGAGAAAAATCTTCATGCCACCCATAAATAAATAATTGAATTTATAATTCATTATTTATCTTCTTAAATCTTTCCAAAATCCTCTAAAAAGATGATTTTTTATCATCTCATCTTATCTCTTCCATAGATAAATAATTGAATTTATAATTCATTATTTTTCTTCTTAAATCTTTCTAAAATCCTCTAAAAAGATGATTTTCTTATCATCTCATCTTATCTCTTCCATAAATAAATAATTGAATTTATAATTCATTATTTATCTTCTTAAATCTTTCCAAAATCCTCTAAAAAGATGATTGTTATCATCTCATCTTATCTTTTACATGAAAGAAGAAACAAATCCCGCCTTTTATTTTCATTCTATTTTTCTCTCCAATCTTCTCCATCTTCGTATGTTCGATCTGCCAAGAATTATCACAGTCGTTGATCACATCAGCCAATCAGAAGCTTTTGAAAACTATATAAATACTGCTACAAATCCAAGCATTGGTTCTAATTAGAGATTAATTTCATTAGAGACAAGGCAATTAAAATTTAGTATTGTTATCAATTTAGCATTCATATCATTTAGTAATTCTAGTTTCTTCCAATAGCATTCATAGCATGTTAATCATATCTTAGCTTAGCATGCATTTATCTTTAATCTTGTTCTCTAGGAAGACTATTTGTTGATCCTAGCATACAATCTGAGAGCAAGCTGGAATTGACGAAAGCACTGGAGATAGAGGACAATAGGATGATGTTAAGGACAAAATATTGAGTTTGCATTGTTTCTTATTTGATTTTTTGTTTTGATATAATGTCTTATTGGTGTGCTTGATTTGTTTTTAAATCTACATTTCATACACTTAAAAATTGATCACACATTTTATGGCACCCACCGTGGGGCCTTTGCCCCATTTTTAACATCTACTTGCAGGTTTTCTGACAAGTTTTCACGTTTTGAAGTTCGGCTTGCCAAAAAAAATTGCATTTTAACACATCCATGGGTTTATTTAGCACATCCAAGGCTTCTTTCAGTGCTTTTGCAGGTCTTTCGGTGCATCTAGGAACTATTTCAGCACATCTAGGGAACAAAATGACACATCTAGGAAACAAAAAGGTGCATCCATTTAGCTCACTTCATTTAAAATTGTAATTTTTTTTTTCATTCCTAGATTAGCACATTTAGGATTTCTTTTAGCACATTTAAGGTTTTTTGTAGCGCTTATGGGTTCTATTTTAGTGCATTGATGGTTTGTTTTAGCGCATACAGGTGATATTTTAGCGTATGCAGGTTGTAACTAAATAGGGTTCTGAGTCTGACACCTTCAGCAGATAGGATTTTTTTTTTGGCTTAAAAAGAAGCAACCCTAGGGTAGACACAAAAAATTTAAATGAACCAATCCTAGGATAGACATGGATTAAAATGAAACAATCTAGGATAGTCACCACACAATGATCTTTTGTGGTTAAAATGAACAACTTGTTTTTGGTGAAGCAACATCTTCACATAGATTAAATCATTATCATTTGGGCTCTAAAACGAACATTGTCTACTTTGTCTGTGGCAACAGGTCTATGCTCTCCCCTTAACTGGGTGATCAAAATACTAGACTTTCTTTTTCAATTTCTGCAATTTTAATGCTTTATTACATCCTTTAGAGGCCTGCTCTTGTGGGAAAAAGTACTCACCCAAGAGGAATGACCCAAGTGGGTTCAAGCCAAAGCCAGACTATTCCACCCCACTATAAAATTTAAATCAAATCTAGGGAAACCCACTTTTTTTGGTAGTGTGCAAGATAACCATCTCCAAAGACTTTGTTCTAAATGTTAGGAGGTCTCCTAAGGGAGTTTATTATTGTTGCACCGAACGAAAACCCTTACAATGAACCTAGTGTAGTAGCCAATCGTGTTAGTTTCTAAACATCCTAATAATCACGGTGCAAGGGGAGGGAAGAATCTACCCCCAAGACAATCACCATATAACTACTAAGGACTATTTGCTCAGGGGATCTGGTATCCACTTTTGTCACTCTAAGTACGCGCCTAGAAAAGAAAAAAACATAGGCGCCCCTTCGGGGGTGACACGGTTGTGTGAGTTGATGCAGTTCTAAGATGTGGGCTGTGGTTATTATGATGACCTACTTGAGTACTAAGAGTGAGTCTGCCGAATTGTCTTTTATGTGTGAAACCTGTGAAAACACTTTTTGAAAAATATTTTGAGCATACACTTTATGTTTAGTATAAGGCTTTAAAAAAATTGTTTTTAGAGTGTTTTTTGTATTTTCAATCACACAAATTCAGATAAAAGATTATCCAAAGTGAATAGGCAAAAAATTCAGCTGAAATTGTTCAATTTTTTTTTGAAAAACTGCTTTGGAAAACTCTTTTAGCACATCTAGCAAGATATTTTAGCACATATGAGGTTTGTTCTAGTGAATTAACTAGTTAGTTCAATGCATTTAGATCCTATTTTCACACATTGAGGGTTTTAGCGCATAGGCTGAATATTCAATGAACAATTTTTGGTCACTATCAAAAATTTTTTTTGTAGTGCATCTAAGACATATTGTAGCGCATCTAAGGTCTATTGTAATGCATATTCCTATTTCTGCAATGCATATAGGGTATAGAGTAGCTCATCTAAGACATATTGTAGCACATCTGAGGTCTGTTGTAACGCATATGCCTGTTTCTGCAATGCATATAGGGTACAAAGTAGAGCATCTATCACTTTCCATAATTTTTACTTTTGATAGATTTGAGTTTGTAACATCCTTGGTCCAGTAGCATTTTGCAATTTCTCTCATGCTTAGAGAGTGGAAATCAACCAAATTTGTTAGGAAATTGATTGCCAATAGGATCAAGAAACCCAAGAAACATCTAGGTTACAAGAAAACCTTGCAACAAAGAAAGTTTTTTTATAAAATTCGAAACGTCTTGCTCCATTACCGTAAATTTCTCCATAGGTACCAAGATTTTTCTAGGGGATTTACCAACGAGTACATTATAGAGCCTTTATATTCAAGAGCCTATTTTAAGAGAAGAGCTCTATCACAATGACACAATCACAATCAACCTCTCAACTTCAATTATCTACCACAACCTTCTATTGAATATCCAACACATCCTAGTCAAATCCTTTAGTGAGTTTAATTAGGCTATTTGATATACTTCAAAAATAAGGATCAAATCTTAAAAGTGCACCTTTCAAAAAAATTTCTATTATTGATTCAACTTCCCCAACAGGATTCTGATATCCTTTATCATTGAAATTCACAATCAAGAATTAGGAACGTATTTTGATCATATCATAAGATTTTCATCTTATCAGATAAAAAAATCATCATTTTTGCACTTATCAAATTGTGATCTAAGTCTAGAAGAACATTTCAAAATCATATGCCTATTTTTACAAGATCTCAATACAATAAGCTGAGAGAGGATATTCAACAAGAAGATTATACCTAAAGAACTCAAGAAGAAGATGAGAATATTAATTTCAAGGATAAAAAAATCATCATTTTTGCACTTATAGCGTGAGTCGAAATCCCCTTTTTAACGACAACATGGGTGAAAGAGAAAAAAAATCATTCCCTTCCAATAGAGACATGAGCAGAATTCCTGTAGATAGTGATGATGAACAAGATGAAGAACATCACCTTAGAGAAGCTGAGCAAGATCCTAAATTTTACAAAGCCTTAGAAATTTTTTTAGAGCAAAACAAAGAGAAATATTTCCAATATTTGGCTAACAAAGGAGCTAAATTGCCTCATGATTTTGATACTAAGAACTTAAAGAAAGGTCTTGATGAAATACCCTTGTCTGATACTAGTACCTTGTCTCAACAGGTTAAGGAACTTCAAGGATAAATTAAAGACATGCAAGGGGGAACCACAAAAAAGACATATGATCTTGATGACATTTGTCCTTATCCTTTTGACTGACATCTCAACATGATCCCATTTCCCAAACATTGTGAAATCCAAAAGTTTGATCTTTACAATGGGAAATCCGATCCAATTGATCATTTTAGGGACTTCTGAAATATGACTTTAGAGTTTTCCCATGAGGATACATACTTGATGCACTTATTTCCAAGGAGTCTTGGAGGCCAATCTATGTGTAGACATCCAAATTTGGACACTTAATTTATCCAAATTTATCACTTTTCATCTAAACATCCTTTTATCCAAATTAATTAAGTAATATTACTATTATTTAATTAATATCCTTAATTCTGTCAAATCCCTAAGGTATTAAATACCTTACCCTCCTTAATCCTCTTTTCATCAAATGAATTAAATAAACATTACATTTATTTAATTCCTCACATATCATTTTCATCTAATCCTAATCCATCTCCTAATTTCTTCATTAAGGATGTGCACATGCCTAATCCTTGATTAGGATGTGTCACATCCTCCAACTTTTGCAAGTTGGCTTCTAATCCTCATTAACCCCTAATTATCCTCTAATTATTGATTAGTCAAACCTAATTAGTACCTTGGTCAACTCTCCCCACCCCCCAAGGAATTTTTAATTCCTTTTTATTCACCCTAGGCTCCTCTCTTCCCCATGTGAATTTTTAATTCACTTTTATTATTCCTAGAATCCCCTTTTCTCATGCATCTTCTAGAATATTTGACTTGTCACATCAAGTCACATGTGACAAACTCCCACCTTTTTGGAGACTCTTTCTTATCCACTAGATTCTCCCAAAGCTTTCCCCTTCCCCATGTGATCATTGAAAGGTCACATCAAAATACTTCCAAGGTACATGTCCTTCCTCCACATCATGTACTTCCCTTCCACATCACCTACACATCATCCTACCTTTATCCACTTCACATTCCACATGTCAAAATGTGAGGGCTTGTGAGTCATCAACTCACCTTAGCCCTTCATCTTGACTTTGTTGGATAAATACCAACCATTGAATTCTCTAGAGAATTCAGGTTTCTCTATAAATACCCCATCCTCTAAGGCATTTAGGGGACTTAGCCATTTGCAACTAAATGCTGCCATTTTATGCACTCATCTAGTCTTCAATTTCACCCATTTTCATTTGTATCCAAGCATATAGTCAAGACTTGCATTTAGTCATATCAAGAGCCATCAAGAAGCATACAAATCAATCCAAATCAAGGGCCAACCAAGGAGTTTCAGCTGCAAAAAGGGAGGTATATCAATTTGTCTTCATTTAACACTTTCCTCTTTGCATTTACAAATTTCTTAAGCTAATCTTGAGGTGTTTCCTTATGTTTTTCCATTGCATTTTAATTTCTTAAGATAGGTTAAACATTTTGATATCACATTTTTGGCACACCTGGTGGGACCCACAAGTGGGTTCCTCAATTTAATGTTCGTTGTTGTTGAGTTTTTTGAATGAATACATCGCGGAAGGGCGGCTACACCCCTGATTTTCTGCAGTGGGGCGATTATGCCCCTAATTTTCTGCAGTGGGATGATTATGCCTCTAATTTTCTGTAGTGGGGCAATTATGCCCCTGATTTTCTGCGGTGGGGTGATTACGCCCTTGATTTTCTGCGATGGGCTGATTACACCCCTGATTTTCTGCAGAAGGGCGTTTACGCCCCTGATTTTCTATAGAAGGGCGACTGTGCCCCTGATTTTCTGTAAAAAGGGCGACTGCGCCCCTGATTTACTATAGAAGGGTGACTGTGCCCCCTTGTCACCGCGAAGCAATGCATTTTGAAAGGTAAAACTATCATTTTGGCTTCGATTTTTTGCTATTTTCAAGTATTAACCCCTAACACTGTTCTTGCAAGGATATTGGTATTTTTTGCTAATTTTTCTTTAGCATATTCATGTGAAGTTGATGAAGAAAGCGGGATAAAACATCTAACATTTGCTTGCAGGGCTATCCGTTCGCTCAACTTTTTAAAATATCCTTGTTGTTTGCGTTAATTTAAGAACATAGTTTAATTAGGGGGAGTAATATTTATTACTTGTTGTGTCTATCTTTTTCTGTTACCCAAAGGGAGCATTAGCTTGTTTTTGCTTTCCCCTTGCACTTCGTGTGAGCCTGGGGAGTAATTGGAAACAATTAGTGCTTTCTTTCTAGTGGGACCTGCTTGGGGATTTCATCACCCCAAGGGATGATTCCAACCATGAGTACCGGCGGGGTATATAAAGGGGGGAGAGCCAAAGCTATACCCCAATCCAATCACATCGTAATTGGTGGAGCGTTGAAGCTAGGGTGGTACCTAGATAGACGTGAAGAGTTGGTCTGAGCCCTTTAGTATCACGTTGGGGTTCCTGACTCACGCTTGTGACAGGTTGGTGTTCACGGTTGTGCCTCACGTACTAAGAGTATATCGAGGACTCCCTAGACACCTTGTGCATCCTAGATTAAGACCTCTTTGGCCATACCCGTAACACTAATCATAGGATTGTGTTTGCTTGAAAGTGCTTTCTTGTGAGAAACCAGTGAAATTTTTGACAAATTGGCCTTATCACTGTCATTTTAAAGTCCTTGCCATAGTCATTTTCATCAAACCAAGTCCCAAATTTTTCGCAGTGGGGTGATTACGCCCCTAATTTTTTGCAAAAGGGTGATTACACCCCTGATTTTCCACAGTGGGGTGATTACGCCCCTGATTTTCTGTAGTGGGGTGATTACGCCACTGATTTTCTGCAGTGGGGTGATTACACCCTTGATTTCCTGCGGAAGGGCGATTACGCCCTTGATTTTTTGTAGAAGGGCGATTATGCCACTGATTTTCTGTAGTGGGGTGATTACGCCCCTAATTTTCCATAGTGGGGTGACTGTGCCCCTGATTTTCCGTAGTGGGGCAACTGTGCCCCTAATTTTTTGCAGTGGGGCGATTACGCCCCTGATTTTTTGCAGTGGGGCAATTATGCCCTTGATTTTTTGTAGAAGGGTGATTACGTCCCTGATTTACTGCAGAAGGGCGACTGGGCCCCTGATTTACTGTAGAGGGGCGAATTTTCCCTCCTGAACACCTGAAATCACCCCGTTTGGATTTGTTTAGCCTCTAAACCATCATTGAATCATTCCCAACCTTTTTCTCATCATCCCAAGCCACTGTTTTGTCATTTAAACCCCTGAAAACTCCCATTTGATCATTCCAAAGCTGCATCTCCTCATTCTGAGAGTCATTCATCTATTCTAAGCACCCGTTTTCCCGTCATCAACACTTTTTTGAAAATCATCATTTCATCACCAAAATCACATAAGTTCCACTTAGAACATCATTAGAGTCCATATCTAACATCAAATCATCCATACCAGTCACTTAGACTTCATTTTGAAAATTTTGATTTTTGTGCCAAACTTCCGAAGGCCATAACTTTTGACTCGGGTGTCCGTTTTAGCTGAAATTTTACGGGTGGTTGCATTATGAGATGGCATGTGGATCCTCGACTGGCTAAAAGTCCCTTGGACCCCATTTTTCCACATTTTTGGGGCCTCAAACTTTCATCTTGACCCTCAAAATTGCAATTTAGTGTTTTTTCCTAGCATTTTGAAAAATCATTTTTGTCCATAACTCGGATTGCATGTCTCAAATTGGGGATGTTAGTTGAAAATTCATCCTATATTTTTTTTGGGTATTTTTTGGAAAAAAATTGGACTCTCAAAAGTACGCCCGTGAGGTTTCCTAAAATGGCAAAATTTGACAATTTTTGAAAATTGCCAAATCTGGAAAAATCTGATTGTCAGCACCTTATGTTCTTTAAACCCCAGAACTTGGTGTAGAAACAATCCCATCGCATCATCCAATCATCCTAATCTGAGCTTTCATCCAATCCTGATTTGAGCTTGACCTAAATCCTGATTTGAGCTTTAGTCCATTTCCATCCCAAATCGTTGACCCATCCTCTTTATCCTTTCATCATCATGAATCCTTATCCTCCATCAATAGTGGTCAAGGGAAACCCTAATTACATTGACAATGATAACAAAAGTCTTGTCAATCAAGAAGAATGTGACATAGATCTCCTTGACACTATCATTGCTAGTAAGCTTTCTCCACCCCCTTTCCACAATCCAATCACCCCTTCAAGTTATCTTGTTATGCCTTCATCCATGCCTAATCATGCTCCTTATGCTACCTTTGACAAGGGATATCCATCATATCCATAATACACTTCATCTACATCATCCTCTTATCCAACACCCGCCTCCTCTTGTCCTAGTCTGCCATCACAATACCCTTATCTTAATCCCCCGTCCACATCATCCTATCTCAATCCTTCACCGGCATATACCCACTACCCTAATCTTCCATACCAATCTACTCACCCAAATCATACACTCACACCAACTTATCCTAATCCAACATCCACATCAACTTATCCTAATCTAACATTCGCAATTCAATATCTCCATCCGCCATCTTCCCATCATAATCCACCATCCCCATACCCATACTACAATCCACCACCCACATCATCATGTCCTAATTCACCATTCCAATCCCCTTATCTTAACCCTTCATCTAATAGTCCCAATCCCCCACCAATCCATAATCCTTCATCCACTCCCACCATGCCATCTCAGCCTAGAGCATTCAAAATTTTCACTCCAGAAGTTCTCCAAGGAGTTATAACAAAGAAGACATCTCCCACTCCACACCTTGAAGTTATGGAATCATGCCATCCCAACCCATCATCCATGGTCATTAGAGATGAGACCCTTCTCCACCCAACACCTATCATTGATGGTACCACCCCTAGCACCACTCAAACCATCGAAACCATCACATCCTCTGAATCAACCGAGCCCCCATCTCCTACCATCACATCCTATAATTCTACTAAGGCCCCATCTCCTACCATCACATCCTCTGAATCCGTTGAACCCCCATCTTCTACCATTACATCCTCTGAATCCACTAAGTCCCCATCCCTTACCATCACATCTACTGAATCCATTGAACATCCACCTCCTATTCCAAGAGTGATCAAACCCATCGACGACGCCCAAATCCAATCCACTAAAATCCATTTTGATGACTGCATCGAATCCTCCATCCTTCCATCTCCCCAACTTGAAGAGTCTCTCCAACACTCTATCATCCTGCCATCCACACAAGATGAGTCATGCCAAGAGTCTAATCCAAAACATGTCAACATATCCCCTTCTCTAGATCAGGATCCTACCATCCCATCTAGTCCACCTCAAGATTACAGTCCCCCATCCATTCCATCCCATGATCCCCTTGTCATTCAAGTTTCCACCCCTCCATCTCCATCTCCATCACATGATCCCACTACCACAAATCTAGATCCTATCATATCCCCTGATCCCTCTCCTGATACCACCCATCCAAATGCTGCTATCCCATCATCTCCCTCTCATGATCCCCCATCATCGCCTAAAACTGTTATCCCCACACCGCTTGCATATCCCCTTGGTACTCTCACATTCTTCCATGGTGGCCTCCTTATAGAAGACAAACGCAGTGTATTTACCACCCATCATCCTCCACCTAATAATGGACTCGCATCATGTTTTCAGAATAACACAAATCCTATCATGGATCGCATGCTCAAGAAAATGAACTATCAAGGAAAAGGTCTAGGCCTTCATGAGTAAGGTATCTTAGAGCCCATCCAAGTCAAAGAACAAATTTTCATGCAAGGTCTTGGACCTATTTCCCAAGACCCACAATCTAAAGATGTTGGTACAACTTCTAGACCTCCTCAACGAGCCTCTTCCAAAATAAATATAGGCTCTTTCCATCGCTCCACCAAATCATATGTTGCCATCCCTCCTCCTCTATCATATTGCCTCAAAACAACCGTCCATATTCCTCCTTCATTTGCTCCATCCATTTTGGGTCCTTACATCCCTCCATCTACCATTCCCATGTTTCCTCCAGGTCCTACGTCTATTTTGGGCCCCTATATCATAAAATCACCTTCTCCATCTCATCCTATCCATCCTTTCATCCATTCATCACCTATCCATCTCATCCATCATAAACATCCCTCTCACATATCCCATAATCAGGATCAACAAAGGTACATACCTAAACATCCTCCATCTACACATAATCCCCATACTCCTACCTCCATCACTCCACATCATCCATCTCCTCACACCCATCCCATTGCTACTAAGAGCACGTTGGACGTTAAAGCAAAAATGCATAAATCCAAACATCCACATGCATCTAAATCTCCCCATGTCCCCTCTAAAAGACATAGTGAAGAGAAGAGAAATCTAAATCCAAATCAAATCCACAGGCCACAAAGGCCCACCAAAGCAAAGATCAAAACTATGTGGATCCCAAAGAAAAAAGATGCAATTCCTTCAAATGAAAAATCTGTAACAACATCCAACATTACTCATCCAAAAGCTAATCATTTTCATCCACCCTCTCCTAAATCTGTTTTGGGTCCCTATGTCCTGAAATTCACAATTTCATCTCATCCATTGTCCCCATGTTCTCCATCCATTTATCCTCTTATCTTTTTACATCCACCCCCACATGTGCCAATGTTGGTCCTAAACACACCACCGCATCACACATCCACCCCATCATTCTATCCATACCATTTTCAACATCCCACCCTTTACCCCACATATCTCCCCCATCAAATCCCTCTAATTCATCCTCTTGCATAATCCACTTATCCTAATAATGTTGTACCAACATCCAACAGTCGGTTCAAACACGGGCTCTTAATGCCTCGTATAGAACTTGATGCTTGAGTCCTTCATCCATATCCTTATCGCATGTCTTCTCAATCTCCTTATCCACCTCCCTATCCTCATCTCCTTTTGCATGATATCCAAAAATCCACAAAAATCCAATAAAGTAAAAAAATCCACAAAATCCAAAAAAAAAAGAGTAAAGAAAAATAATTCATCCAAAGGGTGAAAACTTGGCAAGCAAGCACCTTGGATAAGTACCATGATGAAAACCTGGTAAACAAGCATCATGCGTAAATCCCCATTCGTCCTTTTCCACACTTGGGGGCAGCCTCCTAATATGCATTCCCTCCATCCACTATGCTTCCAGCTATGCACCTGTCTTCTTGCTATACCTATCTTCCGCATCCTACCATCATATCCCATCCCTCCATCCTTCTTATGATCTTGGTCAAAACGAGGGCACCTATCTATGCATGCTTTGGACACCTCTTGGTATACATTCCCTTCCTCCATGCTCTATCATAATCCTTAGTCACCCATCCTATCCTTAGAAAAGTTATCTCCTTTATCTTATCATCAACTCATCTTCCCTCCCTCATGCACCATCATACATGACATATCTAAAGTGGGGGCATTTATCTTCCTTTGTAACATAGTCCTTGGAGACATCATCTATCATAACATCCCTTCATCTCCCTCTCCATCAGTCACGATATCCCTTCCATCTCCCCATCCTTATCTTCCTATCCATCTATCCTAGCATACCTTTCATCTCCCCATCCTTATATTCCTATCCATCCAAACAATCCCTCCCATCCTCCATCCCTATCTCTATCCATTCTTTCATCTTTATCCTCATCCCATCTCATCCCATCTCACAATCCCTTGTCATTGGTATCTAGCCATAGGCCTCCCTCCATGCAACCTAATGCCATTTATCTCATCATCATCACTCCTTCTCTTACACATCTTGCCAATCCCCTGTCACTTTTCATTACTCATCTATCTATCGTATTATCATCCTCCCAAGTCATTTTAATGATTTGGATAACTATCCCATCCCTGAGCTTTATGTGATTGTCATCATCCTATCCAATCTAATAGGTCCATCATATCTCATCATATCGATCCCATATTTTTATCCACTTATCCTATCATCATCCTTTATCCATCGTTTGTCATTGGTCGTTGGTCGAACTACGTTGCCCCTATGCTTTCACATCAGCAAGGTCGATCACTTGATCTACCCCTAGGGCTCCTCTATCATCTAGTGTCAGTCTTTCTGCTTTGTCCATCCACTCCTTTATCATCTATCATCAGTATTTGCTTTTGTCTCTCTAGCCCTTGTTATCCACCATTAGTCTTCATCATCCTCTTTCTACTTTTATCCATGGTCTGTCGATAGCCTTTTACCGAACTACGAGGCCTTTGCACTTTCACGTAGGCATGGCTAATCTTTGATCAGCCCCCGAGCCCCTAGGTCGCTAGGATGTGTTAGTCTCCTATCTTGTTTCATGTCTCTTGTGTCATGTCATCAAGCTATGCCCTTATCTAGCTGGTTCTTAACCAACAAGAGCCACTTGTATCATCAGATCCAATCAGTTTCAAATACCTTGCATCATATCGATCTTTTAGTCTAGTAACCATCATCAGTCTCAATAGGATGCATCCTTCCTAACAGACCTCATCAATCCCATCCATCCCCTTGATCCTATGGGAAAGGAAATTTGAAGTTGATTGCGATCTTTTGATGCTTTTGGATTTTTTTAATCATTTGAGCTCCCTATCATCACTTATCACGGTCGCCTTGATCCATCATATCATGGTGTGCTTTGACTAGTCAACATAGGGGCATATTTTGATCTTTTTATTTCTTTTTTGTGTCTTCTTGGTTGTCCCACATAGTACCCACCAAGATCCCCGAGGTCTTGTGTTATGCTGGGGCATCGTTTTGTGCTTGTGGTTATCTCAATACCTGGCCCGACCAAGGTCTTGGCAACTTTGGGGTGTTGGGATAGCCTTCCTATCTGATGTGTTTGTTTCATACATTAGACACTAATAGGCCTTGGTTCCACATACCCTGGCACTTGGTGTCTTATGTTATAGCAAAAAATCAGTGCTCTGAAGATGGCAAATTGCATTAGGATTGCATTTCATTTTCCATTTTATTGTCTTGCATGTATCCCGCATCCTCTCATATATCAAAATCCCCCCATCCATTCATCCTTCATCCTTATCTCACATCTCTATCCAATCCCCATCCCTTCAATCTAGCACACATTATATAATCATATCCTTGGTCTTGTTCCCAGTCTTGTTACAAGCCTTGATCCAATCATCATCATCATCATCATCCAGATGTATTCTTCCATATCCCTTCGGTGTTGTTTTGGGATGTATCCTTCCCTCGTCAACAACACTTTCATCATCATTGTCAAGAGGTATTCTTCCCTATCCTCATCAATACCACTCATTGGGATGTATCCTCCCCTATCCTCATGTTGTTTCGGGATATATCATTCCTTCATCAACGACACTCCATCCATCATCCACCCCTTTTCGCTTGTTGCTTGACTAGGGAAACATTATCTTCGTCCTTGCATCCATTTGTGCTTCCCAACCTCTTGCCGCCTTTTCATCCTTTCATATCCATCACTTTGCATCATCTTCTTCATCTCCCCTTGCATCATCTCATTCATTTCAAGAGCACACCCATGTTCTCTTGAACTTGCATGTCCTCTCGAGGGGGCATCCTCAATCCCTAATCTTCATCTTCACCCCCATCATTTTTTTTCCTTCCTAGTCACTCCATTGAATGACTGGGGCATCTTTTCCAATCTAACCATCCCCTTATGGGTTCTATATTTTAATATTCTTTGAAATGATGCTACTTCGTAACACCATCTCAAAGAGGGGAAAAATGTAGACATCCAAATTTGGACACTTAATTTATCCAAATTTATCACTTTTCATCTAAACATCCTCTTATCCAAGTTAATTAAGTAATATTACTATTATTTAATTAATATCCTTAATTGTGTCAAATCCCTAATGTATTTAATTAATAGTTAAATACCTTACCCTCCTTAATCCTCTTTTCATCAAATGAATTAAATAAATATTACATTTATTTAATTCCTCACATATCATTTTCATCTAATCCTAATCCATCTCCTAATTTCTTCATTAAGGATGTGCACATGCCTAATCCTTGATTATGATGTGTCACATCCTCCAACTTTTGCAAGTTGGCTTCTAATCCTCATTAACCCCTAATTATCTTCTAATTACTGATTATTCAATCCTAATTAGTACCTTGGTCAACTCTCCCCACCCCCCAAGGAATTTTTAATTCCTTTTTATTCACCTAAGGCTCCTCTCTTCCCCATGTGAATTTTTAATTCACTTTTATTATTCCTAAATCCCCTTTTTCCATGCATCTTCTAGAATATTTGACTTGTCACATCAAGTCACATGTGACAAACTCCCACCTTTTTGGAGACTCTCTCTTATCCACTAGATTCTCCCAAATCTCTCCCCTTCCCCATGTAATCATTAAAAGGTCACATCAAAGTACTTCCAAGGTGCATGTCCTTCCTCCACATCATGTACTTCCCTTCCACATCACCTACACATCATCCTACCTTTATCCACTTCACATTCCACATGTCAAAATGTGAGGGCTTGTGAGTCCTCAACTCACCTTAGCCCTTCATCTTGACTTTGTTGGATAAATCCCAACCATTGAATTCTCTAGAGAATTCAGGTTTCTCTATAAATACCCCATCCTCTAAGGAATTTAGGGGACTTAGCCATTTGCAACTAAATGCTGCCATTTTATGCACTCATCTAGTCTTCAATTTCACCCATTTTCATTTGCATCCAAGCATATAGTCAAGACTTGAATTTAGCCATATCAAGAGCCATCAAGGAGCGTACAAATCAATCCAAATCAAGGGTCAACCAAGGAGTTTCAGCTGTGAAAAGGGAGGTATATCAATTTGTCTTCATTTAACACTTTCCTCTTTGCATTTACAAATTTCTTAGGCTAATCTTGAAGTGTTTCCTTATGTTTTTCCATTGCATTTTAATTGCTTAAGATAGGCTAAACATTTTGATATTACACTATGGAATGGATATCAGAAATCACACCGCTTGTCAAGACATTTGAAGAATTGATTAATGAATTCATATCACAATATTCCTACAATATACAACACCAAATAACCATGATTGATCTCTGGAAGGCTAAATAGAGACCTGGTGAACCATTTATTACATTTCTTCAGAGATGGAGAAGATTGTTTGCTAGATATCCGCATCATGTTCCTGAAAAGGAAAAGATCACCACTTTCATAAATAGCCTGGATCAAGAGATGAGATATCATCTTAATCTTCATTGTCCTCCCTCTTTTTAGAAATTGATTGAAAATTCCATCACCATTGAAAGTGCCTTGGTCCAAAGAGGGCTAATAAAACTTGATAAAGACAATCATATCTTGTCAAATCACAAAATGACAAATATAAGTTTTGGACTCACAACAAAAATGTGTTGAATGATGGTGTAGATGAAAATCATGTCTTGACCAAGCCATTTATTCTTGGTGCTTTGAGTACTCCTCGCAACAATAATTATAACAATGTCAACTCAGTCACAAATCATGGAAACAATCCTCCTCCCCAAGGAATAACATGAATCAAAATTTTACTCCCAATCAAGGGAATGCCAACAATCAAGGTTATGATAGAAATGATAACAACAATGCCTTAGGAAATGCCTCGAACAAAAATCTGCAACGATCTTCATTCTTCTCTAGCAAAAGAAATTTTACTCCATTGGGTCAATCCTTAGAATCTGCATTCAAAGAATTGATAGCTAAAAATGTTCTTACTTTTCTGCCTCAACACAACTTTGAACGTAGTGTGAAGCCCCCATCATGGAATGATGCATACTATTGTGATTATCATTGGTGCAAGGGCCATCACACGAATAATTGTCAAGCCCTCAAAAATAAAGTCCAAGACTTAATAAAAAATGGCACCATCACAATAGGACACCAACAATCAAACGAAGACCACCAAGCATTTCGCAACCCTTTTCCCAACTATCAAAAGGGTGAGTCTTTTTGAAAAAGTGTGAATCCTAGCAATGATCATATAATCAATCATATATACACTGATGACGAGCAGGTCAATGTTATAAAAGTTAAGGAAAAGATGGAATATAGAGAAGTTAACACAACAACAAGGGCACAAGCTAAAGTTTTCTTAAAGGGTGCTTCTTCAAAATCCACTGTGCCTCTGCCTCAACATCAATATGACTTAGTCAATCAACTTCAACAAACTCTTGCTTAGATTTCTATCTTAGAACTCCTAAAGATTTCCCCAGCACACAAAGAAATTCTAGAAAAGGCCCTCGTTGAAACAACTGTATCCACTGATCTGGATGTGGACTGATTTCAAGCCATGGTGGGACACTTATCCTCACCCACATGTCTTTCATTCTCTGAAAAAGATGACGTTTCCATGACACATCCACATAATTCATCACTATACTTAGAAGTCATGATCCACAAGTTTCGTGTCAGATGCATCCTAATAGATGGAGGTGCTAGTTTGAACATATGTACCATGAAGTCAGTTCAAGCTTTAGGATTTTCTAAGGACTCCATTGATCCTAGAAGAAAGATTACTATTAAAGCCTATAATGATGAGGAAAGAGCATCCAAGGGTTTAATCGTGCTGTCAATCGAAGTGGGACCTATTATAAAGAATACTTTCTATCAAGTGTTAGATCGTGATCTTGCATACAACATCTTGTTGGGTTGTCCTTGGATCCATGAAATGCAAGCTATCCCATCCACATATCATCAATGTCTTAAGTTTCCTTATGATGGACAGGAGATCACAATACCAGCTGATAATTCAAATAGTCAGACTTGTGCCAACATCAAAGTTAGTCAAGACACTTTGGTTCCCAACAATCGAGAAGCTCCTGCTAGTACTTCTCTCAAAGTTGATACACAAATCAGTTAGTTAACCAAAAGCTTTGACAAGAAACTATGGTTCAAGGAAAATGGAGTAGGGGAGTAATCTCTTTGTCTTGCTAATCTACCTATGTCTCCTTGGTCACATGGACAACCTTCTATCACACAACAACAAATATCTATAGCATCAACATTAACACAACCACCAACATAGCCAAATAATAAGTTTAATGGACGATTTATCAAAGAAAAATTGCCCATGGAAGATTCTGAGGATAGAGAAGTTCTAAGTTGGCTCTATAAAGATGAAGATGAAACATTTCTTAATGTCAAAATACCTATTGATGAATATGGTAAAGGATATTCAATCATGAAAAAAGGGGCTATAATGGTAATGGTCCTATTGGAAAATGAAAAGGAGTAGTTGAGCCTATTCACCTTCTAGGACTTACTGCAAAAGATAAAAAATGACTGGGCTATGATACTAACTCAAAAGAAAGAACATCCAAGCAGTTGCATGATACTGTCCTCACATTGCAAGAAGGGTCTAAATACAAGGGAAGCCTATTTGACAAAAATCCAAAATTTTGTGGATGATAACACTAACATAGACTCTAGTGAATATGAATGGGTCACCATCTACAATGATGAGTTCTGGAGGGAAAAAAGGGTCGATGTGGTACACAAGTACACCCCAACTCTAATCGAAGGTGAAGGTCCAGGGTCCCAACCGCAAGGATATGAACTACAAGATGACTATGGTTCTAGTGACACTGAGTCAGGTTTAATCGAACAAGACTATTGTGAGAATAGTATCATCTTTGATTTGCCTCATACCTTGAATCCTACAAAAAAAAAATTATGACCATAACCATAGTCGATTTCATGTAACCTGATGATCCACTATCTTTGATCCATCCTGATCTCATTAATTGGGATCTATCTGAACCTATTGATATACCTATGTTTCCAAGTGATGAATCTATTGCGAACTTCCTTTCTACATATGACACAAATGATTGTTCCACTAGTGATTTTTTGCATAGAGTCTTTAATCAAGAGAGTGTCAAGTCTCCTAGTTGCAAAAATAAAAATCAAAAGGAAAGATCTAATGGTGAAAACTAGAATCTGGGAGTGTTAGATCAAATAAAAGATAAAAAAAAGAGCATATTAGATGGTGAAAATATTTTTAAGGCACCAGATGATGGGATACTTGACACTCTCTTGGATCACTATCACGAGTGATTGCCTATCTTTATTTAGCCTACAAAATAAGTTAATCTTGAAACTATAGAAAAACCATGAATTCTACAGTTAGTTACATCAATGACAAATAAAGAAATACCCAAGTTCATGAAATTTCTCAGAGCCAATCAAGTCAATTATGCCTGGTCTTATTTAGACATTCCAGGTCTTGATCTCAATCTCATAATGCATCACTTTTCCATCAAACTAGGAGTTAAGCCTGTGAAACAAAAGCTTAGAAAGATGCATCCTCATGTTGCACTACTGGTCAAAGAAGAGCTCAGAAAACTCCTTGATGCGGGTTTCATAAGATCAATCGACTATGCAAAATGGATCTCCAACATTGTTCTTGTATCCAAGCCAGACAAACGTATCAGAGTGTGCACAGATTTCAAAGATCTTAATAAGGCATGTCCTAAGGATGACTTCCCAATTCCAAACATCAATACTATAGTTGATCTGACAGCTAGCCACACCATGTATTCACTAATGGATAGTTTTTCTGGTTACAATGAAATCAAGATTGCACCTGAAGACAAGGACAAAACAACGTTTGCATGTCCATGGGGGACTTACTATTGAAATGTCATGCCTTTTAGTCTAAAGAATGTTGGGGCTACTTATCAAAGAGCTATGACTACAATTTTCCATGACATGATGCACACATTCATGGAAGATTATGTAGAAAATATATTGGAAAAGTCATACACAAGAGAAGGACATCTTGAAATATTATCCAAAATCTTTGCAAGGTTGGAAAAGTTCAAAGTTTTCCTCAACCCCAAGAAATGCGTTTTTGGGGTCACATCAGGAAATCTCTTAGGATACATAGTATCAACAAAAGGAATTGAAGTAGATCCTGCCAAGGTACAAGCAATCATGGAGATGCATCCACCAAGGAATATTAGTCAATTGAGATCATTACAGGGATGGCTTCAATCTATACGAAGGTTCATCACACAATTGGAAAATAAAATTCTACCTTTCACATGCCTATTGCATAAGAATGTTCCTTTCAAATGGGATGACAAGTGTGAAATGGCCTTTCAACAACTCAAGCGGTACCTAATGAACCAACTAGTTCTCATACCACCAAATTTGGACAAACCAATAATCTTATATATTGCCACAACAAAGACATCTTTGGGGGTGTTATTAGCAAAAAAAGACTCTACAGGAAAGGAGCAGGCAATTTATTACATCAACCAAACGCTATCAGGTCATGAAATTAACTACACTTTCATTGAGAAAGCTTGTCTAGCAGTAGTCTTTGCCTCACAAAAGTTTTGACACTACATGTTAACTCATACAATCAATCTTGTTGCAAAGATTGATCCACTCAAATATCTGCTAAGCAAGGCTACATTGACAGGAAGGTTGGAAAAATGGGTTATGATCCTGAGCAAGTTTGAAATCCATTATGTTGATCATAAAGCAATCAAAGGACAAGTTATCACTGATCAACTAGTTGAAGCACCACTACAAACAAAGCATCCCATGCACATTGAATTTCCAGATGCTGATGTCTTCACTGCAGAATACAAATAGTCATGGCCATTATACTTTGACGGTTCTTTCACTCAACATGGATTAGGGGCAGGCATACTCTTTGTCACCCCTCAAGGAAATACCATTCCTTGGTCATATAGGCTAATGTTTCCATGCACCAACAACATAGCCGAATATGAAGCTTTAATCACTAGACTCAAGATAGCATTAGAATGGAGGATCACAAAACTACAAGTCTATGGTGACTCGCGGTTGTTCATTAATTAGATCAACGATGATTATCAAACCAAAGATGATAAACTATTTCCATATAAGAATATGGTTGACGATTTCGAGAAGTACTTCATAGATATCAAGTTAATACATATTCCAAGACTTGATAAGAAAGCAGTTGATGCCATGGCCACAATCGCATCATTGCTACAACTCCAAGAAAATCAGACTCGCTATGAATTTCTAGTGGAACAATCATTTACACCTGCCTATGACACACCTAAAATCTAAATAATTTGCCACTTAGTAGGATCAGATTCACCTTGGTATGGTAAGATTTTTGTTTACCTAACCACCTGACTTATCTCATAACCAAAAGCTCAAATTTATTTCGACAATCCTCTCGCTATACTCTTATCACTAGCATCCTTTACCATTGTGGTCTTGATGATACTTTACTTTGATGTCTTGAATGTGACGAATCTAATAAGGCTTTACAAAAAGTTCATGGTGGCATTTGTGGTACTCATTCAAGTGAACTGACCTTATCCAAGAAATTGATTAGAATGGGTTACTACTGGCCTACAATGGAGAGGGAATCATTCATTTTGTGAAGAAGTGCTCTAAATTCCATATTCATGGGAATCTCATCCATGCTCCTACACAAGAACTTCACCCATTCACGGCAACCTGACCATTCTCTCAATGGGGGTTAGATCTAGTTGGCAAGATTCATCCTTCATCATCAAACGAACACAAATTCATCATGACAATGACAGAGTACTTTACCAAGTGGATTGAGGCAATACCTCTCACTAAGGTTACTGACAAACAAATCTCATTGTTTATACTCAACTATCTCATTTGTCGATATGGCATTCCCAACTCCATTATCATAGATAATGGACGACCATTAAAGAATCAGGATGATGAACTTTGTGAGAGATTCCATATCTAATATAGATATTCAACACCTAATTATCCACAAGGGAATGGCCAAGTAGAGGCCCAAAAAAAAATAATACTAAAAATATTGAAGAAGACTATGAATGATGCAGGGAAAGATTGACACATTCAACTCAATCTTGCATTATGGGCCTACAGAACTAGCATCAGGATGCCAACAAGAGCAACACCGTATGCTCTTTTCTATAGAGTAGAAGCCATTTTGCCACTAGAGGTTGAGATTCCATCACTAAGGGTATCATTAAAGGGACTCCTAATAGATGATGAATGCAGAGTTTCCTGATTGCAAGAGCTAGAACTCCTTGATGAGAAGAGACAACGAGTAACTGATCATTTGAAAACATATCAACAGATGATGTCTTGCAGCTATAATCACAGAGTCAAGCCATGTACCTTTCAAGTTGGTGTTCTTGTTTTGAAGGAAAACCCATGAAATCAGCAATACAGAGAGAAGAAAAGAAAGTTTGAACCAAATTGGCTAGGTCCTTATGTGGTCATCGCAGTATACGGTTTAGGAGCATACAAGTTGTCAACACCAGAAGGGGACTTGTTTGATGAACCCATCAACAACATGCACCTGAAAAGTATTATGTCTGAAGCAGTTATCATCACCTAGAAAAAGTCTTGAAAAAAATAATAGAAACAACAGAAAAAATCCTAAAAAAATAACAAAAACAACAGAAAAAGTCCTGAAAAAAATAACAAAAACAACAAAAAAAGTCCTAAAAAATAGCAAAAACAATAGGAAAAGTCTTGAAAAAATGACAAAAATAGTAGAAAAAGTTCTGAAAAAATAACAAAAATCAGAAAAAGTCCTGAAGAAATCCAAAAAAATCCAAAAAAAGTCTTGAAGAAATTTAAAAAATCAGAAAAAGTCCTGAAAAAGTCATAAAAATACAAAAAATTTTTAAAGAGAAATTAAAAAAATGCAATAAAAATAGATAGTGAAAATTTGGTAAACATATGCTATTTGTAGCTCTCCATCTATTAATTCACGTTCTACACTTAGTTTCTCAACCTTCATTTCATGCATCTTTTTTCCATCATCTTAGGGCCATAACAACATCATACTACCATCATTTTCCTAGAGCGATAATGTCTTACCATCGCTTGATCATTGTACATATTCATTTTAGCAAGTTGTGCCAATACTGGGGGCAAACGTTGACATACTGAGATCAATCAACTTTCAGAATTTTTTGAAATAGCTAGACAGTGACATAAAATCCAATCAAACGAACAAACAATCAAATCATATGAACAACTATACAATATTTGATCCATATCATAGTTTTTCAGCAAGTACCATATCATGACACATATTTGGATGATCTACAATTTGAATAATGTTTGGAATATCAGTATTATATTTTGAACATTGTTTGTTTGACTTTCGATATCATCCCTCTAGAGCACACTCGATGATGTATTGAACTAGAGTAGCGAGGAAAGAGAATGATTTTTCTTTGTCTATTGTCTTGAGATTGACTATCAATCTGGTGCAAATATGTTGCGAGACATGATTTTCAAAGCATATAATTAATGATAGTTCCAAATTTGCATCAAAAAATGGTTAATCTTTGTCTGTTTATGCAAGAAATGCTCAAGTCATCTCAATTCAATTATACCTCGATGCTTGTGTTCACTTTCTATATCAAAAATCATAAAAGTTGTACTCAGGTCATCATTGGTGCTAATTTCCCCTTTGATGCTTGTACATATTTCCAACATTTTAAAAAGCTCTATGGTGAGTGTATAGTTTTTCTGGATTTGATTGTGTGCAAATTTTTAACATCAACGTTTTGGATCACACTACATGATCCATCATCAGGATGAAGAGAGCATGAGAAATGAAAGGATGAATGAAGACTTAAACAAGATAAAAAAAAGAGAGGGAGGGAAGGTGAGGATGCACGTAGACCAAGGACAAGGATAAAGATGAGGGAGAGCAAGTTGGAGAAAAAAAAAAGTCAATTAAAATGAGGGAAGAATGAAAGAGAAACCAAGAAAGAGGACAAATCAAAAAATTGAGAATAAAATACAAAGAAGTAGGAAAAATGAAGAGGTGAATAAATTAACAAATCAAACAAAAAAGAGAAGCCAACAGATAAAGGAAACAGATGAAAAAACCCTAAGATAAAAATATTCAAGAGAAATTGAAAGGAGAAGGTACAAAATTAACAATAAAGGAAGAAAGAAAATTAATAAAAGAAAGGGGCGAAGGCCCAAATCATCGAAACAAAATAAATCTATAAATAAAAGCCCTCCAGAGAGGAAAAAGAACAAATATTAAAGGAAGAAAAAGGAAAATAAACTAAAGAATATAAAGAAAAGCAAGGATCGAAATAGAACAGGGAAACAAGAAAAGGAAAATAAAAAGAAGATGAAAATGAAAAACGGGAAAAGAAACAATTACGAGAACAGAGGAAGGAAGGAAAAAAAGGAGCCAAGAAGCAAATGATAGAAAATTAACGAAAAAATAAAAGAGACAAAGTCAATGAATGAGCAAAGGAAGGAGCAAAATTTAAATTAATAAAAATGTAAATACAAGAAACCAAAAAGAAAAAACATGCAAGAATGAAAGAAAAAGCAAAAGGAATTAGTACACCAAAGAGAACAAAATGTAAAAAGACCCTCATCTCATATAGGGCCACTAATCTCAATATATATGTATAATTAATGTATATATATATATATATACACAAACCCACACACAAGAAAAACACAAGAAAAGGAAAAGAGCAAGAACATGAAAAGAAAGTCAACTCCAAGAAAGGAAGGGAAAACGGAAGAGATGATTCTGAACAACCGAAAGAAAAAAGGCAACAATAGAATGACAAGCAAAAAAGGAAACAAAGGCAGGGAAATAAAAATAAATAAATATATAAGATAATAAAAAAGTAAGGGAGTAAATTAGTAAACAATTTATCTATATATATATATATAAATATTAATATATATGTATATATATACAAAAGGTGAGAACTCAATGATAATCAAGAAAAAGAGACTTAGGGAAAAAAAAACAGAGAGAGACAAAACAACAAGAAACCAAGAAGAGAAAGACCAAGAACAAACCAAGGCAAAAAGGAACACCACTAACAAGATAAGACTAAGGCCAAAGGGAACAAGAGGGACCAGGATGAAAGGAAGAGGAGGAGGACGAAAACAAGGAAACACCAATTGGCTTGAGGGGAAAGAGGGGAAAGAGAGAGAGGAGGATGGGGGAGGATGAGAAAAGGGGGAGGAAAGCGACGAGAAAAAGAGGGAGGGGGGAAGAAAGGGCGCACAAAAGATCCCAATGAAAGGGCCAAAGAGAATGAGAGGAAACTAGGATGAAAGGAAGAGGAGGAGGACACAAACAAGGAGACACCAGTTTGCCTAAGGGGAAAGAGGGGAAAGAGAGAGAGGAGGAAGGGGGGATGAGAAAGGGGGGAGGAAAGCAATGAGGAAAAGGAGGGCGGATGAAAGGGCGCGCGGAAAGGCTAGGATTGAGCCTCGTTGTGAAGGTTGTAAAGTAAGGGATGCCAAGCAATATTAACACCACAACTCTCATCACGGTTTAGGTTAGAGGGGTGGTTGCTAATAAGAATGGCTTCCATGAGCTTCCTCTTGAAAAATTTGTCTTCTTTGCACAAGATCTGAGTGTTTTCTAAGCATATGTGGTGCTTAGTTGTAGCAGAGTGGTCCGCAAGTGCAGATTTGACAACTCGTTCATGTTTGATGTCCGCACTGTGCTCCTTAATTCTTGTGCAAAAAGAACGACCTGTTTCACCTATATAAGGGATACCACAAGAGCACACAACCTTATATACACAAGACTCTAGTAATATGTCTCTTGAGTCCTTGAGAGAGGGGAGTTAGTGTTTCATGGTGGAGAGAGGTTTGAAAGCACAATGAAGGCCTTTCTTCGAAAGGATCTTGGAGATTTTTTGGGAAATACCTTCAATATAAGGAAGCGCAACACCCGGGAGAAGATCAGGCTTGGAGGTGGAGGAAATGGAGTGGAACCTCTGCTTAGTATGGTTGAAGGCTCTAGAGATCTGCTTGCTATTGTAACCATTAAGGATGAAGACTTTACGGAGATAGGCCAACTCTTGGTCCAAGTAATCTTTATCACAGATACGAAACGCCCTCAAGGCGAGGGTTTTGAGGATACCACTTTTTTGACAGGGGTGGTGATGAGAAGACGAGTGGAGATAGAAAAGGGGGAGGAAAGCGACGAGAAAAAGAGGGAGGGGGGAAGAAAGGGCACGCAGATTAATCTCTCCTTTGTTGGGTAATTCTAATTCCCACATTAAAGATTCCCCCCATTTCATTGATTTTATCAAGAATGTCAAACTGGACAATAATGACATCTTAGTGAGCTTTGACGTTGTTTCTCTCTTCACCAAGGTTCCCATCCCTGATGCCATTGAGATTATCAAGTGCAAAACTAATTCTGACATTGCCTCCCTCGTAAAGTTATGCCTGAAATCCACCTTCTTCTCTTTCCAAAATGTCATTTATGAAAAAGTTGATGGTGTGGCCATGGGTTCTCCGCTCTCTCCTGTCATTGCTAACCTCTACATGGAGCCATTTGAAGAGTCAACCCTCTTCTCCTTCCCCCTCAAGCCAAAATGGTGGAAGCGATATGTAGATGACACCAATGTTTGTTGGCCACATGGGATCGACCAATTAGAAGAATTTCATGCCCACCTAAACAGCTTGGCCCAGGGTATCTCCTTTACCAAGGAGATTGAATCTAATGGTCAACTCCCTTTCCTTGACATCCTGCTTGTTAAAAAATCTGACGGCTCCCTTGGTCATCGGGTTTTCCGTAAGGCCACCCACACCATCCTCTATCTCCACTCGTCTTCTCATCACCACCCCTGTCAAAAATTGGTATCCTCAAAACCCTCGCCTTGAGGGTGTTTCGTATCTGTGATAAAGATTACTTGGACCACGAGTTGGCCTATCTCCGTAAAGTCTTCATCCTTAATGGTTACAATAGCAAGCAGATCTCTAGAGCCTTCAACCATGCTAAGCAGAGGTTCCACTCCATTTCCTCCACCTCCAAGCTTGATCTTCTCCTGGGTGTTGCGCTTCCTTATATTGAAGGTATTTCCCAAAAAATCTCCAAGATCCTTTCGAAGAAAGGCCTTCATTGTGCTTTCAAACCTCTCTCCACCGTGAAACACCGACTCCCCTCTCTCAAGGACTCAAGAGACATATTATTGGAGTCTGGTGTATATAAGGTTGTGTGCTCTTGTGGTATCCCTTATATAGGTGAAACATGTCGTTCTTTTTGGACAAGAATTAAGGAGCACAGTGCAGACATCAAACATGAACGAGTTGTCAAATCTACACTTGCGGACCACTCTGCTACAACTAAGCACCACATATGCTTAGAAAACACTCAGATCTTGTGCAAAGAAGACAAATTTTTCAAGAGGAAGCTCATGGAAGCCATTCACATTAGCAACCACCCCTCTAACCTAAACCGTGATGAGGGTTGGGGTGTTAATATTGCTTGGCAGCCCTTACTTTATAACCTTCACAATGAGGCTCAATCCTAGCCTTTCCGCGTGCCCTTTCGTCCCCCCTCCTTTTTCTCATTCCTTTCCTCCCCCCTTTATCATCCCCCCTTCCTCCTCTCTCTCTTTCCTCTCTTTCCCCTTAGGCGAACTGGTGTCTCCTTGTTTGCATCCTCCTCCTCTTCCTTTCATCCTGGTTTCCTCTCGTTCTCTTTGGCCCTTTCATTGGGATCTTCTACGCGCCCTTTCTTCCCCCCTCCCTCTTTTTCTCGTCGCTTTCCTCCCCCTTTTCTCATCCTCCCCCATCCTCCTCTCTCTCTTTCCCCTCTTTCCCCTCAAGCCAATTGGTGTTTCCTTGTTTTCATCCTCCTCCTCTTCCTTTCATCCTAGTCCCTCTTGTTCCCTTTGGCCTTAGTCTTATCTTGTTAGTGGTGTTCCTTTTTGCCTTGGTTTGTTCTTGGTCTTTCTCTTCTTGGTTTCTTGTTGTTTTGTCTCTCTCTGTTTTTTTTTCCCTAAGTCTCTTTTTCTTGATTATCATTGAGTTCTCACCTTTTGTATATATATACATATATATTAATATTTATATATATATATATAGATAAATTGTTTACTAATTTACTCCCTTACTTTTTTATTATCTTATATATTTATTTATTTTTATTTCCCTGCCTTTGTTTCCTTTTTTGCTTGTCATTCTATTGTTGCCTTTTTTCTTTCGGTTGTTCGGAATCATCTCTTTCGTTTTCCCTTCCTTTCTTGGAGTTGACTTTCTTTTCGTGTTCTTGCTCTTTTCCTTTTCTTGTGTTTTTCTTGTGTGTGGCTTTGTGTGTATATATTTATAAATACATTAATTATACATATATATTGAGATTAGTGGCCCTATATAGTTTTTTGGATCAATTAATCTCAATATATATATATATTGTTATTTTACTTTTATTCATATATATTAATTATATATATCAATATTTTTATATATATATATATATATATATATATTTATTGCATTTTCTTCTTTTTTCCCTTTTTGACTTTCTTTTTACGTTTTGTTCTCTTTGGTGTACTAATTCCTTTTGCTTTTTCTTTCATTCTTGCGTGTTTTTTCTTTTTGGTTTCTTGTATTTACATTTTTATTAATTTAAATTTTGTTCCTTCCTTTGCTCATTCATTGACTTTGTCTCTTTTATTTTTTCGTTAATTTTCTATCATTTGCTTCTTGGCTCCTTTTTTTCCTTCCTTCCTCTGTTCTCGTAATTGTTTCTTTTCCCGTTTTTCATTTTCATCTTATTTTTATTTTCCTTTTCTTGTTTCCCTATTCTATTTCGATCCTTGCTTTTGTTTATATTCTTTAGTTTATTTTCCTTTTTCTTCCTTTAATATTTTTTCTTTTTCCTCTTTGGAGGGCTTTTATTTATAGATTTATTTTGTTTCAATGATTTGGGCCTTCGCCCCTTTCTTTTATTAATTTTCTTTCTTCCTTTATTGTTAATTTTGTACCTTCTCCTTTCAATTTCTCTCGAATATTTTTATCTTGGGGTTTTTTCATCTGTTTCCTTTATCTGTTGGCTTCTCTTTTTTGTTTGATCTGTTAATTTATTCACCTCTTCATTTTTCCTACTTCTTTGTATTTTATTCTCAATTTTTTGATTTGTCCTCTTTCTTGGTTTCTCTTTCATTCTTCTCTCATTTTAATTGACTTTTTTTTTTCTCCAACTTGCTCTCCCTCATCTTTAGCCTTGTCCTTGGTCTACGTGCATCCTCACCTTCCCTCCCTCTCTTTTTTTTTATCTTGTTTAAGTTTGCATTCATCCTTTCATTTCTCATGCTCTCTTCATCCTGATGATGGATCATGTAGTGTGATCCAAAATGTTGATGTTAAAAATTTGCACACAATCAAATCCAGAAAAACTATACACTCATGATATGGATTGTGGAAACCTATTATCATTAAGAACTATGATGATTCAAGAATGCTAACAAAGGGCTCAACAAATAGTTGGTTTCATTTCATTGCATTTCATTTTAATCATTGTACATATCTACATACTGGATTTGCATCATATTTTTGAAAGGCTGAACAAAAACATCAACGGTTGTCATGTCTCTTTGGACTATTTATGGAGGATATTCAGACATTTGTTTCATTATCTGTGTCTCCTTAAGTGTGCAATGGGTACATTGAAGAGGTGTTAAAGGAGAATTATCATACCTTTATTCAAATGGCATGCTACATATATTGTCATTGGAAAACAAGTTTCAACTGCCATTTAATGGTAAACCAACTATAGTGTAATGGTAAAATCTACTAAAATATTAGGTAAAAGCCTATATATACTATTATATAATAATAAATATAATTATATTATATATAATTTAATCTAATATTACTATTATATTAAATATATATTATATTAATTATAATTTGTATTATATAAAAATATACTTATTATTTATTATTTATTATAATAATTTTATATTTATTTAATAATTTTGTTAAAGAATATAATATATAATTAGAATAAGTCAAATAATTATATAATTTATTATGTAAATATAGCTAATATATACTTAACTATATTGTAGAATATTAAAACCTAGCTAAATGGCGCCAAAATTTTCAATTTAATTAACATACTCTAAAAATCTAGCTCGTCAAATTGGAGAAGTGAAAGGTCAATACGAGCACCGAGGAAGAGAGGAAGAGTTTTGAAGAGTGAAAACAAGGTCCATACTAGCACCGAGGAAGAGATTGGAGTTAAAACAAGGTCAATACCAGTGCCGACGAAGAGTTTGGAGGAGTGAAAACAAGGTTAATACTAGTGCCAAGGATGAGGTTGAGGGCACTCATGGAAAATACACGATCAAGGGACAATGATTACTGTAAGTTTGGCACCCCCATTCTCTTTAACCTGCATTTTTCATGCCTAGTTTCCAATTTAGATGCAATCTTTACACATACATAATAGGGATAATAGGAGCTTCATGCCTTGAACAAGGGTTTCAAATTCACCTCAAACATTCAATGGGAGTAAATGTGGATCAACCTCTATGATATTGCACTCAAGTTTTAAATCTAGAGCACGCATGCACAAAGATCATGAATACATATTAACACAAAAGATCACATAGGCAAAGAGATTCATGCGAAGCAGAAAAAAAACCTTAGATAAAAGCTCATGGTTCACGAATGATATGCACAAAGATTAACCTAATACATGGTCTTCACATGCCATAATGGTCTACACCTGATTCTTCCAATGCTAAATGTGAACCTTCAAATTCTTTGCAGATTGGCCTTTACTTCATCATGCACAAGCAACTTACAAACCCCACAACTTATATTAATAGTCTCAAAACAACAATGTACATAGGTAATTAAAACCCAAAACCTCTCTCAAGTGCATAAATACCTTTAAGAAGATGTTGGTTGATATTTTCTTTGCTCAATGCTTCACAAAACAAAATGGAAACACAAAACACATATCCATATACACAACAAAAAATTGTATGCAATTTTTTTTAGGAAATTGAATGAGGCTTTCACAAGTACCGGGTGATCCCACAATAGTGGTTTACAATTTTTGGCCAAACTAGACACTGATATTTTTTTTTTAAACACAATCTCCACATTCGAGCACCTATAGCGATTAAACCGTAAAGAATTTGAAGATGATGCAAACTAGAGTCTTGTCATATTTTGTCTAGATTCTAAAATATTTTTTCAATTTTTTGGAATCAGATTGCACTTCTTTCCATCTCCCACAAAATTGGTTTTTTCAAAAAATAGCATTTTTAAAAAGTGACGCAAAGTATAACACATAACTTTTTTCCTTGAAAGATAAAATTCCAATTCATTCAAATTTAGATTTGTAACTCCGATATCTAGTGCTTCCACTTGGTTAGATAGTTTTTATTGAATATTTTTCTTTAATCAAGTTTTAAAGTCAAATCAATTACAATTCAGACATAACATGACCGTATAATGCATAACTTTTACTGTATGTATCAAAATTATTTTTTTTGTTGGATCAAGGACTTCAATATCTGGTGCACTCATATTTTTAAATTTTTTTTGATAATCTTCTTTTTTCCACTTGTGCGAACAAAGAGTTTTGTTTTGATGAAAAACCTATATTTAATAAAACTTAAAAAATAGATAGATAATATAATCAAAACATACTAAAATTATATTCGTTGGATAGCTCGTTTTGAGGGGAACCCGATACTAGTTGGGTTTTTGAGATATTCTCAATTTTGATTCTGAAATTGAGCTTCGAAACACAAAATTTTCAAAAATTCTGGTGCCTTAGGAAGCAAGGGTGAAAAAAGAGTGGTTCGGCCGAACAAGTGTTCGGTCGAACATCTTGCAAAGGTTCGGTCGAACTAGGGTTCGACCGAACCCATGTTCGGTTGAACCACCAATCCATGTAATTAAAAAAAGAAATTAAATGAAAGTTTTTTTTGTTTTAGCCATACTAAAGGGGTTCGGCCGAACCCAGGTTTGGCCGAACCCACTTTAATATGATTTTTTAATAGAGGATTTCATTGGTTCGGCCGAACCAATGAAATGGTTCGGTTGAACCTTAGGGTTCAGCCGAACCCATTTGATATGAGGAATGGGAAAAATTTGAAATTTCCTTCCTCTTCAAAAGTGTAAACCACTTATGTGGCTTCACCCTACCCTACACAAATAGAATCGTCTACACAAAAGGAGGGATATTGAATGTAAACAAAAACACATTTTTAATTTAATTATGCAATAATACTAGGTCATAAATGAACCTGTTTTGCCTTGATATCATGTTTGAGAACTCATAATTAAGTCCCACTAACTTTCAAGGTTCAATTTGTTGGTGGGAACATGTTATTCTTTGTTGTACGACCTACCTCAAATCTTATGTCCACAAAGTTGTTAAAAACATAAAACAATAAGAAAAAATTTGAAGGTACAACTAAAAAGGGGTTATTTCCTTTTGGCCTCCTCCACCTCTTATATTTCAACATAGCATGGAATTACACTTACATAACATGAACTCAAACATATGGAAGTTTATAGGGGAAAAGGAGCCCAATTATATGCTAGGCTAAGCTAGATCTAATGAATGGAAATAGAGGCATAAAATTCTTCTTTAATACCTCCACCACAAACATATGCAAAGAAAGATCTCCTCCCTTCTTGGTAGTGATAACCTCCTCCACACACAACCCTTAAAAATTATGAATAGAGGAATATAAACTTTGAAAAACTCAAATTTGATTCTCTCCTACTTGATGTGATTAGTCATTTTATCCTTACAAAAATTTATAGTGATTACTAGAGGCATATAGACCAATTCTTCATAATAGAATAATTTGATCATACTTTTCCAATGATGGAATTATGAGAAAACCTTAGGTTAAATGAATAGTTCCTAGCTAAGTTCTTTAAATCATGTCCAACCGTATAAGAGAAGACCGCTGCTATGTGTACTTGGATACCATGGGGAAAGGCTCTTTGGGCTCTTTCATAAATCAAGGTATTGTTAAATTTTAACACCTAAAAGTGAGAATGAAGAATCTTTCCTACAATGGTGGCCAATTATGCTTCTAAACACATAGATTACAAAATATTTTTCAATATCATTGCCATCATAATTAAACCTATTGCTTGAGACATAGTCAT
Source organism: Sequoia sempervirens (assembly GCA_007258455.2). Classification (NCBI taxonomy): domain Eukaryota; kingdom Viridiplantae; phylum Streptophyta; class Pinopsida; order Cupressales; family Cupressaceae; genus Sequoia; species Sequoia sempervirens. The sequence continues at coordinate 616,233,383 of VDFB02058242.1, read as the reverse complement.
ACAGGTAAACAAATTGGCTTTCTTGATAGTAGATACATTCTAGACAATTCAATCCTTGCATCAAAGATTGTTGAATGTGCCCAACAAACTACTCATGATGCGCTTACTATTAATTTAAAAATTTAACAAGGAATATGATTGCATCAAATGTCCTTTCATGACCTTTGAATGAAGAACCTTCATTCAAAAACGATGCCATATCAAGACTTTAAAATGAAGGTATTTTTTATTTTAAATATTTCATGTCCAAAATGCTTTATAAAAGGAACCTTTGCATGAAGGACCTTCAAATAAAGACCTTAATTGAAAGGTCCTTCATTAGAAGATCCTTCATATGAAGGTTCTGTAGACATCTAAATTTACCACCTTTCCGTGTACCATGCTAATATTAATTTATTAAATTAATATTATACCTTTGGCCTCATAACAGTAAAGTATTTAATTTAATAATTAATACTTTATCTTTCACCTTATTCCTCTCTAAATTAAATAAATACGCTAATTTATTTAATTTAGTCATTTTTCCCCCTTTTTTGATTTAAAATCAATTTAAAATTCCTTACTTTCTCTCTCCTTGTCACATCCTCCATAACTTTGCACTAATATGAATTAATTTAATTAATTCATGATTATGATGTGCATTCCCTTAATCAAAGATTAATGTCACATCCTCCTACATTTGCCACTTGCCTCTAATCTTCCATTAATTAGCCCAATCCAATGTTTGCACAACCTTAACCAAAATCATTAGCTAAATTTAGCACCACTTTTTGGTCAATTCTTCCATTTTTCCTTTTTGGATATTGACCCCCTTTCCCATGTGAATTTTTAATTCACATTTATTTGTCCTAGGTTCATCTCCTTTATATGTGAATTTTTAATTCACATTCCATTCTTCCAAGGCTTCTAGAACCTTGGACTTGTCACAATCTCCACATGTGACCAAGTCCCACCTTTTTGGAGCCCATCTTTTACCCTTTAGATCCTTCCTAGTAATGTGAATTTTTAATTCACATTTATATCCCCAACCACCTTTCCTTTTCCCATGTAGATTTTTGAGGAATTCCAAAATTCCTCAAATGTCCCTTTCACTCCCACTTGGGGACAAAGAACCCTTTTGTGGAAATCTTCTCACTCCCCAAGGTGCATGTCCTTTCCACCTCATGTACTTTCTGGACACCTCACTTACACCTCATATCCTTGTCCACTTCACCCCTCCACATGTCAAGATGTGAGGGCTTGTGGGTTCTCAACCCACCATAGCCCTTCATCTTGGCCTTGTTGGAGCAATCTTGACCGTTGAATTCTCTAGAGATTCAAATTCTTCTATAAATACCCCTCCTCAAGGGCATTTTCAACACTTTTTGATTTGAGCAACTACATGCTGTACATTTGCATTCACAATCCTTTGCCATCATTTAGCCATCTCTCTTGATCATATTGCACATTGAATCTTGCATTTTAGTCATTCAAGCAATCATCTAAGGAGCACACAACCAATCCAAGCAAGGGCCAATCAAAGAGGTATCAACAACAAGGGAGGTAAAATTGTTTGTGTTTCATTTTATTCATTTTCCTTTTCGTTGTATCACTCTTTTGGCTAATCTTGAGGTGTCCTTGGTATTTTGTCATTCACATTTCTTAGTTATTTTGCACATTTAGAGTAGGATAGATAGCAAGGTATCACAGGTTCCTTTAATGCCATCCCATTATATCTCTTATAGTTTTTAGAGATATTTTTGTTTCAAAGTAGAGATTGGACCATCAAATAGTGTCACCATGACTCTACCAAGATATCCATCAAATTGACAAACCCTGACTTACCCAAGCCTCTTTACCCCTAAAAGACTTGTAGCCCTACCTGATAGGACAGTCAAAATAAATCCACATATAAGCTTCTATCAGGGCCAAACCACTAAAATTAGACAAGTAATATATACCCCTACAAAGTCTCGGTTAGCTCTTAAAAACGCAGGTTTGAACCACGAAAGGTTGCCAAGCTTTCACAACATTTTAGGGTAACAGAACAAGGTTTGAAAGAATTAAACCTTCTACTCTCCAGGTGCTGCTAGACCTAGGCAGGTGTGCCTATAATAAATGAAACAAACTTGAATATTGATCTTCTCTTCATACCCTGATTTGTCCACGGTGGAAAATTGGAATGGACAAAATAAAACAAATTTGGTATATATTGTATACCAACATTAAAAACTAAACCCAAATATGCTCAGTTAAAAAATGTAAAAAAGTCTGAATAAAATAAAATGATTGAAAATGGTGAGACTAGTGCCTTATATAATGTACGAAGTCAAAGAAAATCTTAAACAACTGACTTCTTTCTGGATTCATTCAAATTGTTTGGCATATTTTGTTTATAACCAGTATAAACATGCAAGATTGTGATTATTAAGTTCTTCTTACTAATCTAAATGAAATTCCTTGATTACTGTGATTAATCAAAAGGATTTCATCCTTCCTTGAAAGAACCTATCAACCAATCACACAGGTATATAAAATACGTACTGATAAACTAGACATAAACTTGTTATGTTAATCTAAATAAACAAGAAACATCAATTTTAGAGACAACTCAAATAATTCTTTCAATAGGCACAACACAACAATTGACACCAAAATTTGCCAGAAAGTCAGAGGATTTTCATTGATATCTCCATAGCTTCAAAACATACATCAGAGTCTCAACCCTGTGAAACATGGCGTTCCACTGTATCCTCTATTCTCTATCCTATTCTAACTATATCCACATATTGCTTACAAAATAGACATTTATACATTGAGAATATGAAAGGACACATCCTTTCGGAAATAGAAAATACAAATTATAAAACAAAAGATAGAGAATAATTAGGCTCTATTTAGCCACAAGTGAGTCTTGTTGAGGTGGTCCAAATAATCCTGGCACTCATATGTATCTGTATCTCCAACAGCATTCCAGACCGTAACTTCCATCTTGACCATTTCCTCATTTTGTTTACTCACTTCTTCCAATGATGTATCCTCTGCATAAGCTATCTTCATGATTTCATTCAGCATTGACTCACATTCATTTTTCCATCTGGTGGCCTCTTTCAAATCCCCATTATCATTAGAAAATGTAATTACAGTTTTCTTAGTAGCTGCAATTAAGCCCTATTCATCTCCTTGCAATTCATCATAGAAATTTTGATGGCGATAGATTATGTGATTTGCAAATTCAAGTGTAGAAATGCCAGCTTCATCACTTTGAGCCAACTCGTGAAATTTCTCCATGATTCGTCCATCTATCCTTGTGTGCTCCTTCAATGCAGCAAGAGTATGCAAGTATTTTCCCCACAATTTATTCAACCAGGATGTCAAATGATCCTACCTCTTCTTGACAATTGCAGCAATAGCATCATGCTTCCCCTGAGAATAAGCACTTGACCCTACCCAATGGTCTTTTTCCTGAGAGCTTTCTCCTTGAGTGATCATTTTGGTTGTCCCCATTGAAACACCAACCAAGTCTTTGAGTCTATCATTTTTTCTCAACAATTTCTCATTATTTGTTTTATACATTTCTCTTTCTTTTATCAATAATTGAATCTGTGCTTTATTCAACTTTGCAATATTTACCCCAATATCAGCAGTAGCTACAAGATCAACTTCTCTAGCTTTTAGAGTCAAGACATGGCCAAATGCCTTCTCTGTATCAAGTGCCACTGATTTCCTGTGGGGTGGGTACAAAGCCCATATCAACATTGATCCCTCATCAGTATTATACTTGGAGCCTGTATACACCTCTATCACCTTCTCCTTATCAAGCTTGTGAGTAGCATTACTACCCTTCAAGAAACTATCAAAGACCAATGCAGAATTCAAATCAAGGCCAGGAAATATCATGACACTAGCATCCTCCAACATTTTCCTCCCCACTTCAGGAGTCATATTTTCCATTTCATCATCCACACATCTTCTCAATTGAGCCAGCAATTGTTCCTCATTTCCAGAAGTGATATCATCAACATTCTCTCTTATCTCCTTCCCCTTTTGCTTGTACTAGAATGCTTTGAACTCAGGGGAATGTATAAAATCATCATCATAAATAAATTATCTATACTCCATGTGCCTAGCATCAACATCACCACTTTTAATACTCTATTCTCTGACTGGGCAGACATATTGTTGAGTCCTCATTCTGGATACCTTTTCTATTTTACCCTATGGCACATCAACTCTTGGTGCTTCTTCATCTCCAGAAGACAATAACTCAATATCCTGTAACCCTTGGTTATATCTTTCAACTACCATTTCTGCTTCATCTTCATCTAGATTTCTGATCATATCATCAAAAGGATAGGGTACATGCTGATACCCTCCAAAGTTAATCCTCTCTTTGGCTGAGTTGATATATCCTTCAGGGTCAAAGTATTTCCTGGTTGGTCCTCTTTTCATGTTATAGTGCAACAATCTATCAAGAATTGAATTATATCCCTCTTTAGCCAACATAGTGAAATCACCAAAGCATAAAGTACTAGGCATAAAAGACTGCTTCCCAAAAGAACTAAAATGCATCACACTACTGTAATCCATTTGTCTAACAATTTCCACGTATGCAACCCTGTTTGGAACTGTCCTTGGTAGAATGAAAGGAGCATCTTCAAACCCATACACTCTGATTACTGTAGCTCCCTCTAAACAATACTAGTCTCCCCAATTATGGTCAATTGGCCCATTGAAGTCTTTAGGCCGAAGGAATCTTTTGATCTCATCAGTCAATGAATGATTACAAGGATAATGATACAATTTATACAATGTCTTTAAAAAATACTCCTCAAAATGAATAAAAATAGAACCAGCAAGCCTGCTATCCCAAATGGCAGTTCATAACTAAATAGGCAATATTTCACCCTCCTTACCAGTCTGAGAAATTCTCATTTCTGGAGGCCATACCCCTAGCTCTTTTCCAAAGTATAACACTAAGTGCATCAACAATGAATAGTTTCTAAGGTGAACAATGGAAGCTCCACCCTTTATAGCCATCAATCCTGAGTCAAGCTCCTTAGAAATATATGAAGCATAATCAAATAGCCTAGAGTTGTGATATTGAATGTCTGCTGCAATGACCATTGGCACCATTGACATGAATTCTGGGGAATCCATCCCCAACACCTGACACACTGAAAAATATGTATATTTCATATAGGGTTCAAACAAATCTACATGATAAGGAGGCCCCTCAATATCTTCCAGAGGTTCTGGCTTGTTACCCTATTTAACCTTATGAATTGGTAACCTCCAACCCTTGTAACTTGTATCCATTCTGGAAAATTCCTTCTGCAATTCTTCACAAGTGATTTCTTCATCACAAAACCCTTCCAATTTGAAAACCTCACCAATTCCTTCTTTTGATACATGTATCTGTGGTTTTCCAGAAGGACCACATATTGCTTTATACTTTGGATTATAATGATCAGCAAGCAATTTTACCAATTCAGCATTAACAAATACATTAGGGCATACCAATTTCCCTACATTCAACCTCCATAGATTACAGACTGGCTCAAAATGATTCCTCCTATGGTAATGGAAATTGAAAAGCTCATACCCTCTTACAGCAGTCCAACCATCACCTATGAACTTGCATTTGTCATCCAGCTTGTCAACTTCTACCCTAAGTTGTGCGGACCTTCTAGCTTTAGGCCCTGAACCAAGTAGTTGATCAATAAGGTCTTGGTTTAGCTTCCTTTCAGTGCTTTCATGCTCTATATCAGTCTTTTGTTTCTTTCCCTTCGACTGACTACTCTCACTAGGCATTCTACCCTTACCCTTTCCAGAACTAGATGACTCCATTTTTCAAGCTTACAGAATCAAAATATGAAAAACAGAGAAGCAACTACTTACAGTATTCTACTTGAGCTCCTTAGACTGAAAAATTGTCTTGATTCTCTTGTTCAGCTTGCCAATTCACCAGCAATCAATTCAGAAATAGAGGAATTGATTAAAACACTACTGTCATTACTATTTTATCCCATCGCACCATTAATGAAGCATGAATGATGCCTCCTTTGAAACTGGCACTATCGCATCAAATGTCCTTTCGATGAGAAAAATTCAAATCTGGGGCGAAATCCCTTTTCAATGTTTATTTCATCATTCGCCAAGACACTTTGTGGTCTTACCGACACCTGGAATCAACTTGATGACAAATGCTTCTACTTTTCATGTCACTATGACAATTCAAAGTCGGGGAAACGTCTCATAGATATCATGGAACATTACCGATATGTATTCTTCAAAGCATTTTCCAATCGCTGAGACATTAATGTTCTTCACACCGACTAGAATCCTTTATCTTTATGTTCTTCGCTATAACCTACAGATGTCAGGGAAACCTCTTGCAGACTTCATCTTGTTTCACCAAAAGTCTTTATTTATATTGGGTCGCCAAGACAAATTGTACTCTTACCGATGCAACCTTCATTTCACCTATTTCACTATGACTTTCAAAGTCGGGAAGATATTATGCAGATAGCTTTGCGTCTTACCGATATATATCCTTCAATGTATTTTCATTCGCTAAGTCAAAATCACCCTTTCATCGATGAATTCTCATTTCGGCGTGTCCACCAAGTTCTCTCTCCAAAAAAATAAACCCAACCAATGAAACAATACTTTCAGCAAGACAAAAAAACCTTCAGGAAAGCATATACTAGCACCAAGTGTCTTACTAAAATCACTCCCCAGATTATTCCTATTCGGAAAAACTCAACCTGAACTATTTTTCGGTATAATATTCATACTTCGGTGAAACTTATGCTGACAAATTCTTCTCCCGGCGATGCATATCTCCATCGGCATAAGATTTGAACTCAACAATACTATAACTTCTCACTGATAACTTTGAAATACCTTTGAACTTGGTTCAACGAAACAATAGCCCCTTTGCCTAGACCTTCCCCGATGCACATAAGTCTTATCGAGACATCTGTTTGCAAGTCAATCGGTAAAACAAAATGATTTCGTTATGAGTTCATACCGATACCAATTAGTCTAGCCAAAACATCCTCATTATGCATTAGTTGATATGACATATTGTCTTCGCCCTGACATTACACCGATGCCCCAACATATGCTGATATAATTTTTCTGGATGCTTGTCGGCAAGAAAAATTAGTTTGCTGAAACATTTTCCCGAACACTTTTATCTTGAGCGATAAACTTCCAAATGCACCGGTCGGCGAAACACACTGTATTCGCTATGACTTCACTCCGACAATGACTCCCCTTTGCCAAAATGATTCCTTTTGTCGCCAAAACAAGCAAATTGTCCAGCCGATAGTCTGCAACAAACATATATTAGTGAAAAATCAGGTCGAGGAGACTTTTACAATATCTTGCCGATTCAGGTCTTTTAATGAAAAATGAAAGACTTGATGGATTCAATGAATTTTATGATAGAAAACAAGCAAGACAATACAAAAAAGGACTTTGATGCTTATGATGAGGACTCAATGCTGAAATTCTTGAATGGAATAGACTGTAAAAATTTCAAAATTTTACAGTTCTAACAGTCTCAAAACCTTCTTTCTTAATAATGGACAGTAAAAGAGAAATGGACCAAAACAATGCTACTCCAAGAGGCCTAATTGGCAGGCTACAACATGACAATTGACTATCTAGGCTCTCCCCTTCACCCCAAAGCCTTGAAATAGGTTCTTACATGCTAGTTACACCAATTTCTATCACACCTAAGTTCCTTCATAGTTAAAATCACCCTAAACAAGCAAAACTCAACTTTTTGCTTCACAATCTAGGCCTGTCACATGAGGATGCGAGACCTAGAACATTGTAAAAATTCTTCCACACAACATGCCACTCTCCCAAACCATAAAAATATGAAAATATACACAAATATATTCCATCCCACCAATAATTCGCATTATTACAATGTGGAGATGGAAGAAAGAGCCATTCTTCAATCAAAACCCTAGTTTTGAGGGTTTTCAGACTAGTTCCTACTAAAATGGTGATATATTACTTTATACTCAATGAAAACTTGTAAAATCACCTCCAAAAGAAATCTAAGTCTTCCCTCTATCCAACCATAACATGATTTTACCCATACAGTATGTACAGAGGTCGTACCACGTAGTAGAACAAGAAATTTACACACAAATTTTGCAGAAAACAATAAGCTTTTGCATTAGAACTTCAAAATGATTCATCAAACCACATGCCTCAACCAAGAGAGACTTATTTATATCTTCAACCAACCTTCTTGACATCCCACAACTAAAATTTTAATTGGTTGTATGTTGGGAACTAACAAAACATCATTTAGATACCTAATTGACTAATTAAGGCAAGTTAATACAACTTCCACAAGCCCGAAGACAAAGAGCCTTCAAGAGGTGTCAAAAGGCATAAAAAAAATTTCAAAACACCAAGGAAACTCCCCTCAAGCACTTGGTTGCATCATGACATTTTGATTCTTTCATTTTCCAAGGTGCACCAAGCTTACAAAGTGAGGATGGAGACCTTGTGATTACATTGAGACTTATCACCAAGACTCAAAACCTACTACAAGCCTTTGAAGATGGTCCTTAGGACCTTATTACATCTTAGAAAACTTGAAATCAAACCAAAACCAAAACAAGGCCTCAAAGAGGCAAGAAGACCTAAGGTTCCCTTGCACCAAACCAACGTCCATAACTGACTTACAAACACTTAACAACCCATTATTTTGCAAAATTACAATTTTGAAAACTTTTAATGCCAACAATTGCAATGGGATGGGAATACAATATGATAGAAGTGGGATAATAAATGCATCGTTTGAAGCCTCAAACCAATATGCAAAGATGAAAGAAAGTGCTAACCCCTTAAACTAAAAAAGTTTCTTTTAACTTTAAGTTTGTTGGGTAGCCAATTCTTTTAAGTTATCAAATCCTACCATCATACATAATAAAAATGTTGTTGTTTCAAATGACTATGACCACTAACTTTCACTATTTGAAGATGTTGGAACCTTGTCATAACAAACTAGAAAATTGATGCAACCACTCATCCTACCTTAAAACATACCAAAAGTCTCCTAGCAATTAGACATAGGAAGATTTAAGATGACTTAAACAATTTTTATTGCCAAAGCATAAACTTATGATGACTTAACTAGTCCTAGTACACACTCTCTCCCTGTTAACTACTTAGACATATGGATTTTATCAGTGGACAGCTGAACCACCTCAGACGTGCACCTGAATTATGTCTATTAGTGTTCTACTTCATCTTTTTCTAGACAACTTAAACCAAAATATTATGTATGGTGAAACCATTCTTTTGCACAATACATTTGAGGACTTGGTTGTGTAACTAGTGGACCATAGTCACATTTAAGGCTAGTTACAAAGTTTATAGTCATTAATTGCAAGGGATAGTCTCCTTCATACATTGATTTGATTTGTGATGGACATATTTGGATGGTAGTACCTACCAATACTTGATTAGCTTATAACTAGTCAAATTCTAGTGATGAAATGATAGATTAATCATAATGTCACCTTGGGATCACATCACCATGAAATAACTTCATCCAACATCCTTATGAGTGTAGGTACCACCAAATAGGTATTTTTTAGAGCTTTCTTCCTTGAAAGAGGAAAATTTAGGAAGAGAAGAGGAAAGCGAGACACGTAGTAGGTCTAAAGGAGGGAGATCAACTAGAGGTCAAAAGATTAGAAGAAAATTATATAAATGCATGGAATTTTTTCTTGCTAAAGGGGGGTCATGTCCTTATGATGATGAGAGCATAGGTGACATCGAGGTTCCCTTGAGGTACAAACATCTATGGAAACAATGGGTACCCAAGGAACTTCCTCCAATAAACACTAATTTTTGTGTCAACGAGAGAATATATCACATAGTACCATCATCATTACATGGTTTGGGCCTATTTCGCATGGACAACATAAAGGTTTGTTACAAAGATTGGATGCAGCTAGTTCGATATACACAAAGTATGTGTAGGTATGCACTATCAGCAAATTAAATACAACTAAAAGATAAGGATAAAAATAAAGGAGTGGCTATGTACATTGACAAAAGGCCAAAAGCATTAGGGAATATTACAGGATTTATAAATAGTACACGACTTGGGTCAACAAATAAGCAACCCAATTGCATATTTGAGGTGTGCGAGGGAAACCATGTATTCATATGTGTGATAAAATCAATAATTGTAGGGGAAGAGTTGCTAATCAATTACAATTTGAATCGCTTAGATACAAAAACAGTTACTATGGGAGTGGTATGTACTATATACCATTTTACCCAACCTCCAATTAATGACTCCAATATACCATTTTATTATTATGTTTTTTTTCGTAAGTCTATTGGTTTCATTTTGGTAATATTTTTTTATATTTAATTTTTGTCACAACAACACATTGATCGTACGGGGAAGGCTCTGACCTAGACCACAAATTGCGATGCATTTTCAGGTGCTTCTACCCAATAGGTTTACCTCATTGTAATTGTACAAATTAGATACGAGCAAAATGTTTTATTATTATGTTTTTTCATAAGTTTATTGGGTTAATTTTGATAATGTTTTTAATATTCTTGTTTCAGTCGACTGATCAGGGAAAGGCACTAGCAGTAGAGGAGAGAATCCATAAGGTTGAGGTGAAGTCACTGTTATTGGATTATGACATCGCATATTCAACAAACCCTCTCAATATGATAAGGAAGACACAAAACAATGCAATGAAGAAATCATTCAACTGTTATTCATAGTGCTTCAAATAGATGAGATAAGAGAGAGGGTTAAAATATTGACTGAGAGAGTAAAAAACTTGCAAGTAAGCTATCATGAGGTCTTTAATTATAACATAAGTTCATTAATTGTTTTATATTTTATACTCTTTTATGTCATGAACTAAAATATGTGTTGTTTTTACATGATTTTTTGTGTCCTCATGATGTTGTTGGCCATGATCAGGGTACTACAGGTGCTACTCGCAGAGTAGGGGTTGGTACAAGTGTCCAACATGATCTTCCTGCACATACATCACATCATCTGACCACATCATATGTGCCTGTATTCTCGACTGAAATGTTGGCAACACATAGCATGCAAACATCAGGTAATACTGGTGATGCAGAGACCACTAGTACTCATGGTGATGTTTTAGCAACATTTCCTAGATCTTCTTGTATTACTAGTATGGGAACATTTTCTGTCACATTTGTGGTGACTGAGTATTTTGTTCCCATAAAGATAGAGAAGGTCCCAGGTACTTTAAAATGTTTTAATTATTATTATATATAATCCAATTGAATTTACTTATTGATCACTCTTTTTAGACTAATGATCCCATGATCATTTTGCAGGAAATGATGTTTTTTATAAACATCTAGGTGATATGACATTGGAGCTCTTTGGGCCCACCATACGTACACTGTGGAATGCCCAAAATCAAGATTTAAAAGATGAGCTCATTAACCATTTAGTTGTGTTGTTCAGTGATAAAACATTCAACCAAACCAAGGTCCTTAAGAAAGCTGGTACCTATCTAAAGTATGTGAGGGACCAATATAGGTCACATTTAGAGAAGAACAAAAATTACAAGCGTCCCCCCATGATTTCGGAGAGGGAGCGAAAGGACCTAGTGTCAGATGGAAAGAAGAAAGTTGAAAAGAGAAAAGGAAAGATACCACTAGGTCAAGGAAGGTATGTGATACTATCAACAATGTAATTATATATTGATTACTCTTTCTTTTTACATAATCTAACGTATTTCAAACTTTTCATAGGTTGGCCAACACATTGCAGGTAACAACGGAAAGACTAAAAAAACATAGGCAACACAAACTTGGCTTTGGTGGTTATATGAAATTAGTCGCACGAATTGTAAGTATCAATAAATGAAATATTGCATCCAAATAATAAATTGCAAACAATTTTGGTTTTGTCACACCATAGAAGCAAAATTCATGATCTTATGCAAAAATGCAGGGCTCTGAGTTCAACAGAGTGCCCACAGAAGAGGACATGAAGATTGCCTTCTAGCAAGGCTATGAAGCCGTGGTTGAACACCAAAGAGTCTATACTGAGAAAACACAATCTTCCATTGCATCCGACACACAAGTAAATAAACTCAATAAAGTTTATTTAAAATTGAATACTTGTGTAATCTATTCAATATTAATTTCCACCATAAAGTAATTATGTGTCTGTTTGTTTTAAAAAGACAAGCAATGATAACACTACACATGACATTGGAATGCAGCCTGGTGAGGGTGGAGCACAACCTGTAGATGAAGGTCATGGTGTGCATCCCGGTACTAGATGTATTCATGTGCTATACAAAATGTAGTATGGATTAATACAATTAAACATCTTTAATTGCAATTCATGTATTAATTAATGTAACCTTTTGTGTTTCAACTTTAAAGCATGTAGAGTGTGATCAACATGTTGAGCATGATTAGGCTAGAGAATATCAAGAACATGATGTGGCCCATCAGGTAAAGAGGACCACTCTAATGTTCTTTTAAACATATTTAATTGCAATTGGTGTATTAATTAATGTAATTTTTCGTGTTTCAACTCTAGATCAAAATTTAGAGGGTGTTCAACATGTTGAGCATGAGGCTATAAGACAAGATCAAGAACATGATGTGGCGCCATCAGGTAAAGAGCACCACTCTAATGTTCTTTTAATTAATAAAATATTTGTAACAATAATAACAAAACATATCAATTTAACATTTCTTTGTTATTGCAATAGACCCCCCCTTGCAGCGGCCTCCACGTCATGATGAGTATAGACTAGGCATACATTAAGATCATGAGCATAGGGCATAACAATTGAAGGGGGGACAGATGATTTAGAAAACAATACTCCACTTCCGCTTTTTTTAGCTTTAAAAAAGAAACAAAAAAAAGTGATTGTAATCATATTATGACAACCATATTTTTGATAATATGTAAAAACTAAATGAATGAATGTTATATGTTATTAATGGATGAATGAATGATTAATGTTATATGATTGGGTATGGGGAATTAAGAGTGATATGAGGGGGGGAGGGTCCAAATGAGCTTCCACTGTCACGTGGTTGGCCCTGTTAAGTAGAGAATATTAAACTATTCTTGAAACAAAGAGAAGCTCAATCCAACTACATCAAAGTATCTTTTTAATTCCTCTATCTTTCATCAATCTCTTTACTATTTGAACCTTGTACAAATGTTTTACATGAAGAACCCATTATTGTGAAATGTACCTCCAGTTGAGTAAACTGAATCCATGCTCTACATCATAATTTGAAGTTGTTTCCATTCCAATGTTATGAGTTTAGTTTGTTTGTATGGCTTTGTATGAATACCACATTGTGTTGTGTGTGGATTTGGTTTCAAAGCTCTGTTTCTTTTGTTTTTAGTGGCGACATAACTCTAAAATTTGACTTTTTGTGCATAACAGGTTAGTGGAAAAATTGACAACTCTGAAGGGTTTAGAGGCTCGATTGAGATAGATACATAGATATTTGGATCTTGTTGTTGATGGGAGGCTTCCACTTAACCATGAAATTTTGTACCATCTATAGGTATGCAAAAATTTCTCTACTTACATTCATTCAACTTACTATCTTCCTAACCAAAATCTATCCTTGTTAAGCCATAATCATAACTAGCACACTGTCATAATGCTTCAATCTCAGTCATTAATATTTGTCTTGAAAAAAATGATAATAGTCATTAATACATTAGAGACTCACAGTGCATAAAACCATTGAAAATACATCACATCCATAACCTTTGCTAAGGGCACATGATAGTCTTTTAAATTTTTTACAAATTCATATCTATGATCAATTTCCATGTCTTGAAATTTAGCATGTAAAACCTAAGAATCATGTCCTCATATGCTTCATTCCTCCAAGTTTGTCTGCAAAAAAATTCATGCTCTATGACTCCTACTCTATGATTTGTTTTCTTGCATTTTTTCTCTCAACATTGTTCCTTTTGTATGTCATTGCATCAAAAACCTAATTAGAGAACCATTTGCATCCTATACTTTAGAGCATCAAAACTTGATTAGAGAACCATTCACATCCTTTACTTTACATCATATCATTTTGCATTGCAATTGTATCCCTTCAAGGCAAAAAAATTGAACACCTATACCAAATCACCAAGGCACATTAACAACCATCTATACCTTCTCACTTTAACCAATTATCAGACCTTCAATACAATAGGTTCATCATCTACTCCACAACTCTATGCATTCCAACTTATTGTCCTTTTTGTAGTCAAGTCATCATTCATGCATATTAGATTCACCATATCTAAATCATTAAAAAACAACATACATTTCCTTCTATACCTTATCCTTCACCAAAATACCAAGTACCATGTTTAACAAACCAAATGCAATTGCTAACTTTTCACTATGGTGGTAGATAAATGATTCTTTTTTCTTCTATTTCACAACATTAAGTAAAATTATTGAAACTAGAAATACCCTGCTACCTCCATGTGCCAAGCCAATTTCTCCAATATAGACTTATTGGGTGTCACCAATATAGAAGATAGTCACCAATATAGAAAAGTTATGCAATCATCCCACAAAATCTTCTTTATTCTGAGTCATCTTGAGTTTTCCTATAGAAATAATGGTTTTGCTATGTGATTATGAGATCATCAAATCATTGAGCTCTGCACCCACCTTTCTAATGTCAATGTTGTAGGATTCAAGATTTTTTCCTTATATTTCCATAGGTATTTCTTTAGTCCTCTCAAATTTATGCATCCATGTGTCATTTGAGAGGGTAACTCCATAAAGGTTTTCTCACAATTGAAGAATAATGCATTAGCTTATGTCCATCACGAAAATAACAAGGGTTATTATGGGGAAATTTGATAGGAAATGAGTAGATCCCAGAGTATGCTACATGCCTTCATACTACAACCTTGTTCATGATAGAAGATTCTTGTTTTGTGAGATGGAAAGAATACATTAAGTGATTGATAGACCGAGGATAATGAACTATGTAGGAATATATGAAAGGGAAGTGATCAAGCATCTACTACTATGGCAAGGCCAAGAGACACAGGTGGGTAGAGATCTTAAGCACAAGTTGGTGACAATCAAGATAACGAATCAATGTTAAAAGATAGAGCATAGTCCATTAGAAATCATTGGATAGTCATGAATGCCAAATGATCATTAACAATGTCAAGGGGCAGTGACTTCATCTCAAGAGATAGTTATTTAAAATACATGTCAAGTGGATTGTGGAAAGATAATTGAAGGTAGTGAAAAGTGGCAAGTGCAATGTCAAATGAAAGAGGCAACCATTATTTAAAACCAGGGATAATCATAACAATAAGTTTAATACTCACCATAAAATGACAACGAAACAATAATGTAAGGATAGTCATGATAATGTTTAATACAATGACCATGAATGTAGAGTTTAGGATAGCCTTCGTCCATTAAATGTAGTCATAGGAAGGACAAGTCGTGACTGTCCTCAACGACGAGTAAGATATAAAGATAGTCATATCATCATGACTGTCTAGACATATTGATAGTGATAAATATTCCACGAGATGCAGGACAATAGTAGATAATAGTAGCAAGGAAGTGAACTATTTGATAGAATACTTTGGCAGACATATATGAAAAATTTCGTAGCATAGACAAGGTAATGAACTATTTGAAAAATTGCCTCAAATAAATGTGGTCTCATGGAATGCCATAACAAGCTAATGCAATTGGCAGTTGCTCCTAGTTATTAGTTACACAATGTGAAGTAATTACATAACTGCTTAGGTTGACCATAATAAACTATATTGTAATTGAAATTTCATCATCTATCAACATCTAGTTATTAGTTATGCAATGTGAAGTAATACTTTGAGTTTGATAGGTGTACAATGCAATGAATGTAATTAGTGATATGAATATAAACTAAAAAAATATATTTTCTACAATTCATTAGTTAAATTCTTTATTTTATTTTGTATTCTATTATCTAATTGAACATATGTTCATGTGGGGAACAAGATAAGATAGGCATGACTGCAACTTTTGAAGGTGCATTATAGACTCTTTGTAGGTATGTCTACCAGGGCAGTTGCCACTACAACATATTGCAAGCCTAATTTTCAGATTGCATTAAGCATCACCAATCATCTCCTCAAGAACACTGTCCCTATTTAAAATGATGGAAATAGTTGCATCCATCACAACAATTTCTATTTAAATAGTCATTTTTGTGCATATCCTACAATCATTGCATTCCAAGAGATGACATCTCTTTGAGCCATTCCATCAAATAGTTCACGTGCCTTATCTATACTTCCACATTTTAAATACATGTCTACTAGAGCATTTCCAACTATAATATTTGAAAAAACTCCCCCTTCCATTATGTTATGATGGATGTCCATACCCTGTTCCAAAGCTCCCCTTTTGGTACAGGAAGGGAGGATGCTGACAAAGTTTGTCGAATTTGGCTTTACACCAGCCAATTGCATTTTCTTTAAAATTTCTAAAGCCTTTTGAACAAATCTATTTTGTGCATATCCTGCAATCATTGTAGTCCATTAGACCACATTTCTTTGAGGCATTCTGTCAAATAGTTCACATGCCTTGCCTATGCTTCGACATTTTGCATATATGTCTAATAGGGCAGTTGCAACTACATTTGATGAAATTCCTCTATCCTTTATGTTTTGATGGATGTCCATACCCTATTACAAAGCTCCCCTTTTGGCATAGGCAGGGAGGATGTTGACAAAGGTTGTGGAATTTGTATTTACACCCACCAATTGCATTTTCTAGACTATCATGTTTGCAAGTGAAAGAATGCCTAAATTGGAACGAATACTTTTTTAAAAAAAAATTGCATTATTTCGTCGAAATTTCAACGAACTCACCGACGAAACACCAAAAGCGTCTAACAAAATTGCTATACCTCCGAAAAAAATTTCGTTGCCATTTCGACACATTTCTAGTGTTGTTCTGACATTTTGGAAGAGGTGTTCCACTTGTTCTCTAGCTATTGTTCATCACTAGATCGACACAATTTTCATTGATATCCCGATGAACACTTGATCCCTTTTCGTGGCAACAACCGATGAAGTTAGGTCATGATTTCGATGGTTTAAGGCTTGTTGGGAAAGTGACGAAAAATGTTGCGACAAAAAATATTTCAATGGTTCGTCAGTGTTCTAAAAATAGTTTGTTAAAATTTCAACAAATGTTCGTCGAAAATTGGAGTTGAATGCAGTAGTGCATGTACAAGCATACAAAATGTGTTCACTTATGAATATTGAAAACTAGTCCTAAAATATTAGGCCTCTATTTTCCCAAATATACATTAAAATTCAGTCACTTTTAACAGTTAGTGTTTTGCATCATTTTAATCTCCTATGCTCCTCACTATTTTATACCTCAACCTATACATACAAAATATAAAATTAGATACTATGCCAAAGTCAAAAACTATAAAAATTATTTAAAATTATACATATATTATAAACACACCTACAATGTATATTGGAAGTCTAATTCTTCTTACCTATGATGCTCGACATCACCAAGAGATGTTTTTCTTCACATAGGGGTGTTTACATCCATCTATAACATAACAAAGACATATTTATCAATTATTTTTGATAGGTCTACTAATATCAATTGACACAAAATGAACATTATTAAGCATATATATTCATACTCATGTTTGAATTAAGCACATTGATGATGAAATTGTTGTACTAACTCCAACTTCCAATTTTTCTCTTATGCTAGGAGGTGTGACTAATTGGATTCATCAAATAAACAAAAGATAATATATTAAACTCAAAAGTTCACAAATATCTATAAATAAAAAAATTGAAATTTTCTAAAACAAACTTAAATGTGTTATAGTGTCCATGTGTAAATCCAATGTCATAAGCATCCATGACAACATGTGTACTAGATGGTGATATGATTCCCACCTATTCAATAAAAAGTTGTATTTTAAAATATTAAACATTATTTTGAATAGAAATTATTATTTTATTTTGATATATTATACAAATTTTACCTCTGATACTTGACTATAGACTTGTACAAGTTATTATAGGAATGCTTGATGATGTCCCAACCTTTGGCATTATACCCTGAAATGCACAATATTTGCATCAATTTAATTAATTCTATAATTAAAAATTTATTTACATAAATACAAATTTTAAGTATTTAATAGATAAAATGTTATAAATTCAAATCAACATACCTACATTTGACCAACATACACCTCATTCAACAACTTATCTGCCATCACCATATTGTCTAATGCATCACCTTGATGATCCCCGCTACTCCCATAACATCTAACTAAAAATGAGAAAACACATGGGAGGTGGAATCATCTGCACCCTTTGTATCACTATCTCTCCCAAAGCACAAATTACAACAATTTGAGCACCATCATCATGTGAGGAAAAAGGTCGAGATATTTATGTACCATACTCTATAATGATGTATGTTAAGCTAAAAAGTACATGGAGATTTTGCACCTCTATACTCTCCCTGATGGCTATTAGGACCATCACATGCTATTGTTTTTTTGATGTTCATAGTTATCTACTTGGCGAGCCCCCAGTCTACTTTGGGAGGAGCCTCCACCTCTACCTTGAAACTCTCCCTCATATCAAAATAATTGGAAATTTGATGAAGGATAAACTCACAATGTAGTTTTCTAAGAAAATAGAGTGGCACCTCATAATTAATACATGGAGGTTGGTCAAATACCATCCACCACCTATCACATTTTTTTTTTTTTTATCTCATCATGATTACACCAATGTATTTAAACCTCTTTGAATTTGAAGGAATGTGTTCATTGGTTCTAGGATCTATAAAAAATACACATTTTCTTTCGTTATGACTTTCTTTCCTTTTCATTTCATCATAAAACATTTTTTTGCATAAAACTAATGACATGAATCTCTATAAGTTTTCTATTGACTTTTTTGATTTGTGATCATGTCAACATTCGTCATCATTGCTTCCAATGCTAAGGCAAGGAATAGGTATTGTTGGTTTGATGTTGAGCCCCTCAAATTTAAAACTAATTCATAAATAGAAAATTTGTTTTGTTCTAGATGCCCTAACAAATCTTCTTGGATTTTTTGGAAGGGTTGGAGGAGGGTAAAGCAACCTATATATTTCCTCAGAGAATTCATAATTTAAATTTGGTTGTGGCTCAGGGTTTATATGATTTGTTATATAATTAAAAAAATATTAAATTTGATGAAACAAATTCATTTTTTTGAAATGTAAACAAATTTAAATCTAATGCACAAAAAAATAGCACTTACCTCTTCTCTGACATGGAGTTGTGAAGCTACGTTGCAAAGGGAAAAAACACATTCGCATTATGCTAGGTTGAGGGAAAGGAAAACATTGCAAAAAATGCAGGTTGTGGGTGAGAAATATGGACAAGTTATTTCTTTTTATAACTTTTTGAGTAAAATTCATATGTTGTTGCAAGGTGTGCACCCTTGGTCTCCTTGTGTTGTGCAACATAGAGCTCAAGTTCATGACATGGCTTAACCACTTCCCGTGGATTTATTAACTCTAGCAATTGTATCAGGCATTAATATGTCGATCTTTTGGTGCAATGACAATTGTCATTGGAGGGCATTGTTGCAAGGTGTGTGCCCTTGGTCTCCTTGTGTTGTACAACCTAATGCTTGGGTTCCTGACATGGCTTAATTGCCTCCTATGGATTCATTAACTCTGGCAGTTGTATCAAGCATTAACAAGTTGATCTTTTGGTGCAACAACAACCATCTATGTTGTTAATTTTATGATCAAATTTAATGCACATAAATTAATTCAAAAATTAGACACAAGAACACAACAGATACCTTGGGAAAACCATCCTCTTGAGGGAGAAAAACCCAACAACAATATATCACTTATATATTGAATCAACAATAGAGTCTCCTTTACAATAGAGGCCGATATGAAGGCCTATAACATGCACCACAATATGATGCAATCAAAGAAACAATATATTGCAATCTAAAGATGAAATCTCAAACTCTAACTTAGTCGATCTACCTTGAAGAATAACTTGCCAAGTAGTAATGTAAGAACAATGAATGAAATCGATAAATGGAGTGAACATCAATCAAACATATATACAAGAGGAGAGGGAAGTCATGCCTCTTCAAATCCAAGAGTCGGCCCAATAAGAAAGAGCGTGTTTCCAATATGACAAGGTCGACATACATAGAAGATTGCGCCTCTTCATTAATATAACAAATATTAAATGACAACAAAAGACGTGTCTCTTCAATCATCTCAAGTTGGCCAAGATATCAAATATAATTGTAGACATCCAAATTTGGACACTTAATTTATCCAAATTTATCACTTTTCATCTAAACATCCTCTTATCCAAGTTAATTAAGTAATATTACTATTATTTAATTAATATCTTTAATCATGCCAAATCCCTAAGGTATTTAATTAATATTTAATTAAATACCTTACCCTCCTTAATCCTCTTTGCATCAAATAAATTAAATAAATATTACATTTATTTAATTCCTCACATGTCATTTTCATCTAATCCTAATCCATTTCCTAATCTTTCATTAAGGATGTGCACATGCCTAATCCTTGATTAGGATGTGTCACATCCTCCAACTTTTGCAAGTTGGCTTTTAATCCTAATTAGCCCCTAATTATCCTCTAATTACTAATTATTGATTAATTAAGCCTAATCATTCTCCAAGGAATTTTTAATTCCTTTTTATTCTTCTATAAATACCCCCTCCTCAAGGGCATTTCCACAACACTTTAGATTTGAGCAACCTTATGCTGCTAATTTTCCTTTACAACACTTAGCTATCTTGCACCCTTATGCTGTCATTTTGCATTCTCAATACTTTGCACTCTCATAACTACATGCTGTCCAAGCCTTTTTCAATCATTCAACCATCTTTGTCCATCATTTTGCATATTGAAGCTTGCATTATAGACATTCAAACAATCATCTAAGGAGCACACAACCAATCCAAGCAAGGGCCAATCAAAGAAGTTTCAACAACAAAGGAGGTAAAAGTGTTTGTGTTTCATTTTATTTGCATTCCTTTTCGTTGTAACTCTCTTTTGGCTAATCTTGAGGTGTCCTTGGTGTTTTGTCTTTCACGTTTCTTAGTTATTTTGCACACTTAGTTATTTTGTACCTCAAGTTGGCTTTTAATCCTAATTAGCCCCTAATTATCCTCTAATTACTGATCATTTTTCAAGGAATTTTTAATTCCTTTTTATTTGTCTTAGATTCCCCTCTTTATATGTGAATTTTTAATTCAGATTCCATCCTTCCAAGGCTTCTAGAACCTTGGACTTGTCACAATCACCACATGTGACCAACCTTGGACTTGTCACAATCTTCACATGTGACCAAGTCCCACCTTTTTGGAGCCCACCTTTTACCCTCTAGATTCTTCCAATCATTGTGAATTTAAAATTCACTTTTATTCACCCAAGATTCTTCCCATCTCCCAATGTACTTGCAAGGTACTTGTACTTCCTCCACCTCATGTACCTTTTTGACAACTCATCTCCACCCCATATCCTCTTGTCCATTTCACCCTCCACATGTCAAGATGTGAGGGCTTGTGGGTTCTCAACCCACCATAGCCCTTCATCTTGGCCTTGTTGGAGCAATCTTGACCCTTGAATTCTCTAGAGAATTCAAATTCTCCTATAAATACCCCCTCCTCAAGGGCATTTCCACAACACTTTAGATTGAAGCAACTACATGCTGCCCATTTGCCTACACAACACTTAGCTATCTTGCACCCTTATGCTATCATTTTGCATTCTCAACACTTTGCACTCTCATAACTACATGCTGTCCAAGCCTTTTTCAATCATTCAACCATCTTTGTTCATCATTTTGCATATTGAAGCTTGCATTACAGTCACTCAATCTATCATCTAAGGAGCACACAACCAATCCGAGCAAGGGCCAATCAAAGAGGTATCAACAACAAGGGAGGTAAAAATACTTGTGTTTCATTTTATTTGCATTCCTTTTCGTTGAACCACTCTTTTGGCTAATCTTGAGGTGTCCTTGGTGTTTTGTCTTTCATGTTTCTTAGTTATTTTGCACACTTAGAGCGGTAGGAAATTCCAAGGTATACATTTCTGGCACGCCCGGTGGGACCCACACACGGGTCTTGCATTTAATGTTTCTTTGAGTTAAGATTTTGCAGAAAAAGCTCGCAGAGTTGCGGTAGCGCCCTCGCAGAGTTGCGGTAGCGCCCTCCACAGAGTTGCGGTAGTGCCCTCGCAGAGTTGCGGTAGCGCCCCCACAGAGTTGCGGTAGCGCCCCCACAGAATTGCGGTAGCGCCCTTTACAGAGTTGCGATAGTGCCCCCATAGAGTTGTGGTAGCGCCCTCGCAGAGTTGCGGTAGCGCCCTTTACAGAGTTGCGGTAGCGCCCCCGCAGAGTTGCGGTAGCGCCCCCGCAGAGTTGTAGTAGCGCCCCCACAGAGTTGCGGTAGCGCCCCCACAGAGTTGCGGTAGCGCCCTTTACAGAACTGCGGCAGCGCCCTTTACAGAGCTGCGGCAGCGCCCTTTACAGCACAGTTTTGAGGGTAAAATGGGCGTTTTGGGCTTCGTTTTTGCTCTAGTTTTTTGCTATATTTGCGTGATAACTCTATAACGTTGTTCTGGCGAGAATATTGCTATCTTTCACTAACGTTTTTGTAGCATATTGTGGCAAAAATTGACCAAAAGGCGAAAAAGGAGGACAACTAACATTTGTTTGCAGGAGCATCTACATAATCAGACTTTCAAAAATTGTCTTTGCTGCTCTCAAACATAGTCTAATTAGGGGGTTAAATCTCATTGTTTGTTGTGGTTGCTTATTTTTGTGTTACCCAAGGGGGCATTGATTTGTTTTCACTTTCCCCTTGCACTTTGTGTGAGCCTGGGGAGTAGTTGGAAACAGTTGG
>VDFB02058242.1:616160317-616210260 GCA_007258455.2 Sequoia sempervirens | reverse complement strand
ATTTCTACTAATTTTTGACTTTTTTAAACAAACTGATTTCGACCCAGATCGTCATTTTTCCTAACGAACAAAACCCATGTCTTCGATTTTTCAAAATCGATTTTTGATTTTTACCCTGACACTTCTGGAGGCCATAACTTTTGACTCGGGTGTCCGTTTGAGCTGAAATTTGACGGGTGGTTGCGTTTTGAGCTAACGAGTGGATTCCCAATTAGTTTTGTAAAAATTGGTTGGACTCCGTTTTGACCCATTTTTGGGGCCTCAAAGTTTCATCTTGACCCCCAAAATCCCAATTTAGTGTTTTTTTGAAAAATTATTTTTGCTCATAACTCAACATGCATATCTTGAATTTAGGATGTTAGTTGGCAATTCATCCTATCTCACCAATGGGTATTTTTTGGACAAAATTGGGACTCTCAAACATACATCCATGAGGTTTCCTAAAATGGCAAAATTTAACAGTTTTTTGAAAATTGCCAAATCGGGAAAAATCTGCTTGTCAACACCTTACATCCCTTAAAGCCCCGGAACTCGGTGTAGAATCAATTCAATCATATCTTTCAATCATTCTAGTCTTCGATCCAATCCTCATCTGAGCTTTAATCTTATCCCAATCTGAGCTTATCCACACCCCTAATCTGGGCTTTCATCCATCTGCAACAAAAGATCCCTCCCTCCATCTTCTTCAATTTTGTCCCATTCATCCATCTATTCACTCATTCCATGTAACCATTCATCTGCTTCGAACTTTCATTTATTATCTCAACACTTCATCGAACCTCCTCAAACATTCATCAAACCTCCTATCCTTTCAAACTCTCATTCCATAATCTTGATCAATCATTTACTCATTCTGAGTAATCTTCCACCTGTTCCAAGCATCAGTCATCTATCCATTTGGTCACCTTTTCCTCATCCAAATCCTTATCCCTCTATCCAATCCACCCAAACAATCCTTTTTCCTCCCCCCATCCTCTCCCCTCATCCCATCTCCTAATCCCTTGTCATTGGTATCTAGCTATAGGCTTTACCCCATGCAATCCAATGTCATCCATCTTATCGTCATCACTTCTGCTTCTTTTGCATGTCATTTGCCCACTTCATCTTTGATGATTTGGCTAACTATCCCATCCCTGAGCTTTCTATAGTCACTATCGTCCAACATCATCTATCTTATCACTTCATCATTCATCTCTCTTGTCCCATCGTGTCGGTCCAATCATTTTATCCCCTTATCTAGAGTCATCTCATCCTCTTTCATCCATCATTTGTTGTCGGTCTTTAGTCGAACTACGTGGCCCCTGCGCTTTCACGTAGGCAAGGTCGATCATTTGATCCGCCCCCGGGGTTCCATCATCAGTCTTCAACTCTTGTTCCTATTGTCTGTCCTATCTTTACCATCTATCAAGGTCTCCATCTTGGTCAGTCATCCACCTTTCCCTGACCTACGAGGGCTCTGCGCTTTCACGTAGGCAAGGCTAATCTTTGATCGGCCCCCGAGCCCCTAGGTCCTTAGGGTGTGTCAGTCCCATGTCTTGTCTCCCTTGTGTCGTGTCATCAAGCTATGCCCTTATCTATCCAGTTCTTCACAAATGAGATCCACTTGTATCATGAGATCCAATCGATTTTGAACATCCCACGTCATAACGATCTTTTAATATCCGTCATCTTTGGTCTCAACAGGATGTATCCTTCCTAACAGACCTCATCAATCCCATCTATCCCCTTGATCCTATGGCAAAGGACATTTGAAAGTGATTGCGATCTTTTGACATTTGTGGCTTTTGTTTATCATTAGAGCTCCCTATCATCACTTGTCAAGGCCGCCATAATCCATCATATTATGGTGTGCTTTGATTGGTCAACATAGGGGCATATCTTGATCTTTTTATGTCTATTTGTGTTTTCTTGGTTGCCCCACATAGTACCCGCCAAGATCCCCGAGGTCTTGTGTTATGCTGGGGCATCCTTTTGTGCTTGTGGTTATCTCCATACCGGGTCCGACCAAGGTCTTTGTGACTTTGGGGTGTTGAGGTAGCCTTCTTGTTTGTTGTGTTTGTTTCATGCATTAGACACTGATCCGCCTTGGTTCCACATACCCTAGCACTTGGTGTCTTCTGCTATAGCAAAATCCAGTGCTCCAAAGATGATAAATTGCATTTAGAATTGCATTTCATTTTCCATTCTATCGTCTTGCATGTATCCCCCCATCCATCCATCATTCATCCTTCATCCTTATCTCTATCCAGTCTCCATCCATTCCACTTAGCCCGAATCATCTAATCATATCCTTGGTCTTGTCCCCAGTCTCGTTACTATCCTTGACCCCCCATCATCATCATCATCCATTATTATCATTCCCTATCCCTTCGGTGTTGTTTTGGGATGTATCCTTCCCTCATCAACAACACTTTCATCATCATCGGGAGGTATTCCTCCTTATCCTTTTGTGGTGTTTTGGGATGTATCCTTCCCTCATCAATACCACTCAGTGGGATGTATCCTTCCCTATCCTCGTGTTGTTTTGGGATGTATCATTCCCTCATCAACAACACTTTCATCATCATCATCGGGAGGTATTCCTCCTATCCTACCCATTTTGGCTTGTACCTTGACTGGGGCAACATCACCTTTTGTCGTCAAATCCATTTGTGCTTCATCCATCTCCTATCGCATCTCTTCCTCATCTCCCCTTGCATCATCTTCCTCATCTCCCTTGCATCACATCATCTATTTCGAGAGCCCACCCGTGTTCTCTTCAACTCGCATGTCCTCTCGAGGGGGCATCCTTCATCCCTAATTTTCATCATTTTCTTTTTCCCTTCCTAGTCACTCCTTTGGATGACTGGGGCATCTTTTCCAATCTAACCATCTGCTTCTAGGTTCTATATTTTAATATCCTTTGAAATGATGCTACTTCGTAACACCATCTCAAAGAGGGGCAAAATGTAGACATCCAAATTTGGACACTTAATTTATCCAAATTTATCACTTTTCATCTAAACATCCTCTTATCCAAGTTAATTAAGTAATATTACTATTATTTAATTAATATCTTTAATCATGCCAAATCCCTAAGGTATTTAATTAATATTTAATTAAATACCTTACCCTCCTTAATCCTCTTTGCATCAAATAAATTAAATAAATATTACATTTATTTAATTCCTCACATGTCATTTTCATCTAATCCTAATCCATTTCCTAATCTCTTCATTAAGGATGTGCACATGCCTAATCCTTGATTAGGATGTGTCACATCCTCCAACTTTTGCAAGTTGGCTTTTAATCCTAATTAGCCCCTAATTATCCTCTAATTACTGATCATTCTTCAAGGAATTTTTAATTCCTTTTTATTTGTCTTAGATTCCCCTCCTTTATATGTGAATTTTTAATTCACATTCCATCCTTCCAAGGCTTCTAGAACCTTGGACTTGTCACAATCACCACATGTGACCAACCTTGGACTTGTCATAAATCTTCACATGTGACCAAGTCCCACCTTTTTGGAGCCCACCTTTTACCCTCTAGATTCTTCCAATCATTGTGAATTTAAAATTCACTTTTATTCACCCAAGATTCTTCCCATCTCCCAATGTACTTGCAAGGTACTTGTACTTCCTCCACCTCATGTACCTTTTGACAACTCATCTCCACCTCATATCCTCTTGTCCATTTCACCCTCCATGTCAAGATGTGAGGGCTTGTGGGTTCTCAACCCACCATAGCCCTTCATCTTGGCCCTTGTTGGAGCAATCTTGACCGTTGAATTCTCTAGAGAATTCAAAATTCTTCTATAAATACCCCCTCCTCAAGGGCATTTCCACAACACTTTAGATTGAAGCAACTACATGCTGCCCATTTGCCTACACAACCTTAGCTATCTTGCACCCTTATGCTGTCATTTTGCATTCTCAACACTTTGCACTCTCATAACTACATGCTGTCCAAGCCTTTTTCAATCATTCAACCATCTTTGTTCATCATTTTGCATATTGAAGCTTGCATTACAGTCACTCAATCTATCATCTAAGGAGCACACAACCAATCCGAGCAAGGGCCAATCAAAGAGGTATCAACAACAAGGGAGGTAAAAATACTTGTGTTTCATTTTATTTGCATTCCTTTTCGTTGAACCACTCTTTTGGCTAATCTTGAGGTGTCCTTGGTGTTTTGTCTTTCATGTTTCTTAGTTATTTTGCACACTTAGAGCGGTAGGAAATTCCAAGGTATACAATAATAAATACAATACAAATAGTTGTTAGGCTACATTTGAATTGTCTCCAATCGCGGACCTGGAAGAAGTAGCCCAATGCTACTAATAACATCAACACTCCTTCTCAGCTAGGGATGATGCTTCCAGCTGTACAAGACATATCACCTCATCATGATGTCTACCATAATGGCTACAACCATATGTGGAAAAGAGAGATATCACCTCATCGTGATATCAAATATCACCTCAACATGATATCAACCATAATGGCTACAACCATGTATGGTATGTACAAGTGTTCATCACTTGCGTGTTGTTGTCACCTCAACATGACTTTCACCATGCCTGTCCCAGAGGGTGAAACACAAGTACAAGAAAATCATCACGGACTCTCTCAGGTGATGTTGTCATGGAGTCACACACATGAAATCCACCATGGCTCTCCTAGAGGGTGGAACAAGGGATTTCACGTCAAACTTCTCTTGCAGAGAAGAATGCATTAACAAGGGATTTCACCTCGAACTTCTCTCATAGAGAAGAACTCATTAAAGAGGACCACTGATACTAGGACTCCTTCTCAGTTAGGGTTGTATTCTCCACCATACCAAGCTTATCTCGAAAGTACACAAACTTTATCATGGATAGAGGCTTGGTGAGAATGTCTATCATCTGCTCATCAGTGCTGATATACCTCAACTGTATAGCTTTCCTCAACACCATATCTTTGATATAATGGTATTTGATCGCAACATGCTTGGTTCTGTCATGAAACATAGGATTGACAGAAATCTTCACACAAATTTGGTTATCATAATGAATGATAGTAGGCTCCATTGATTGTCCAAACAATCCTGTAGGGAGCTTACGAAGCCACATTGATTCTCGAGCTATCACACAAGCTACAATATACTCTGCCTCTATTGTACTCAATGCTACAGTTGAATGCTTCTTGCTGCACTAGGAAATCATAGTAGATCCCAACCTGAGGAATATCTCAAGCCATATCCAACTGTGCCACGCAAGTATCTCAGGCTATGCTTCACTGCAACTAGATGTATTTTCCTTGGTTCACACATGAACTAAGTGCACTCTTTGCATAGCAAATATCTGGTCTAGTATTGACTAGATACATCAACGATCCAATAAACTATGCATATAGAGGATTCTGTAGATTTGAACTAGCTATAGCCTCCTTAAACATCTTCTTCAAGTTTAGTAGACTCCCTCTGAATCTTTAAGCACATGCATCAACCTTCTGACCTCATTGTCCAATATTGCCAACAATTCTTGCCTTAGATAAATGTTTTCCAGTGCACACCTTTGGTACTGTAGAAATTTTAGGATTGTCCTCCTCAACCTCATCCTAGATCACACTATTCTAAATAGATTTGCGGAGCTACCAATGTCAAATCTAGATGACTGTCTTGAGAAAAAATAATCTTAGCATCTGAAGGGATCCTCTAAGGATTTAGCACCTAGCCTTGCAATACAATAATCTTCACTTCTTCTCAGTGAGTTACAAAACTCCCTCTTGATCCCTGCTTCAGAGATTGCAAAGAAGACTCTGGAAGTGAACTCCCTCTAGCCACCAACTCAATCCCATGACAACAAGTTGTGACTTCATGCTTGATCAGTTTTTTGGTCGGCATGACTTCCTCACAAGATGCCTCAAGCTTTTCATCACTAAACAATCTCTTATCACCTTCTTGCTCCTCGATCCATCTTGGAAGCAATTTAGAGAGAGATTACTAATAGTATATAACTATCCAAAGAAATATCAAGGCTAGAATAGCATGAAACATAATAATTTATGAACAATATTAAGACATAAATAAATAAATCAACCTATAAGAGAAATATGTCAAAAGATTAGAATGAAGGGATAAAGAAACTTATCTTTATTTAATTTTGATATAACTTTTTCTTCCATCTTTTACTCCTCTCAAGAGTGCCAAACTCAACACAACAAAAAAACAATCCACACAACTACAAATTTCTTGAATGCAATATGCAACTAGCATGTAGAACCAACTCTCTCTAAGAGTTCAAGGCTCTATCATAGTTTATGCATTAGAGAATGATATCGATGTGACCAACCAATCACCATTGAAATTACAATTCTCTTTTTATTTCAGAGTCACACTCAGAAATCTTCACAACCATCATGAAATAATTTGCAATAAATGAAATCTTCAAAGGATTTTATGCTAGTGAACACAATTAAAGAGAAACCACTATCTCTCTTTACTAATTACAAGGTCCAATTAAATGATAAAACTCAACAAACAAAGAATACTTATCTCTTTAATTATTCTGATGGATACAAATATTGGACATAGTAAGATACACTGCTTTTGCGTACAGATCAACACACAACCTTCACGGTTTGAACACATGCCCATGGCTTAGAATAGAAATTCCTTAGAATCCTTTTGAGGAGAGATCTCATCCACATCCACAAATGAAGCATACTGATTAGGCTTGGTGGGGAAATTCTTTGCATAGTGACCAAACTTGTCACAACGAAAACATTGGACTTTGGAGAGGTCCCACTTCTTCTTGAATGCAGAAGCACCATCAACTCCTTTATCTCTATTCCTCTTGAAATATCCTTTCTTTCCACCTTTCCCTTTCTTCTTTGAGGATTGAGCAGAAAGAACATGAATGTCTTCATTTGTCGAGTTTCGACCAATACCCCTCGTAGCCAACCTAGACTCTTCTTGAATACAATCTGCCCTCAAATGATCAAACTTGGGAAGTTTCAATCTTGCACTAATTCCTTGAATGTAAGACTCCCAAGATGAAGGAAGACCATTAAGGGAAAGCATGGTCAAATCCTTGACATCAACAAAATGACCAATAGAAGAGAGCTAATCTCTTAATTCAAAAATCTTCATGAAGTAAGCGATGACATATTCTCCTTTTGCCATCTTAACATAATGAAGTTGCTACTTTAATGTAAGTGCCCAGCTTGTGTTGTTGATTTTGTACATCTCCTCCAAAGTTTTAAATATCTCTCTTGTTGTCTTTAACTTGGAGACAATAGGAACAATATGATCCTTCACGAAATCAACTAACATCTTCTTCACCTTGATATCTTTCTTCTTTCACTATACCTTCTCTTCCTCATGAGTAGGTTCGGGGACTTTGCTCTCCAAAAACTCGACCAATTCAATTTCTTCCAAGGTGAGCATAATTTTGAATCTCCAAGATGTGAAATTAGATGCTCCCTCAAGTCTATCCTCAAGCTTAAGACCGATCACCATCTTGACGAAGAGATAGAAGTAAACAATGATGAGAAAGAGAGTAAAGAGTATCGCTGTAATAATAATTTGATCAAGATCTTCTTCAAACCTGCTTTGATACCATGTTAATTTTATGATCAGATTTAATGCACAAAAATTAATTCAAAAATCAGACACAAGAACACAACAGATACCCTGGGAAAACCCTCCTCTTGAGGGAGAAAAACCCAACAACAATATATCACTTATATATTGAATCAAAAATAGAGTCTCCTTTACAATAGAGGACAATATGAAGGCCTATAACATTTACCACAATCTGATGCAATTACAAAACAATATACTACAATCTGTAGATGAAATCTCAACCTTTAACTCAGTTGATTTGCCTTGAAGAATAACTTGCCAAGTAGTAATGTAAGAACAATGAATGAAATCGATAAATGGAGTGAACATCAATCAAACATATATACAAGAGGAGAGGGAAGTTGTGCCTCTTCAAATCCAAGAGTTGGACCAATAAGAAAGGACGTGTTTCCAATATGACAAGGTCGACCTACATAGAAAATAGTGCCTCTTCATTAATATAAAAATATCAAATGACAACAAAAGATGTGTCTCTTCAATCATCTCAAGTCAGCCAAGATATCGAATATAATAAATACAATAAAATAGCCGTTAGGCTACATTTGAATTGTCTCCAATCGCAGACCTAGAAGAAGCAGCCCAACATTGCTAATAACATCAACATATGTAACATATATTTTTTCTTTCATAAAAATGTGTACACATTTTGTTTTCAAAAAAATGCACAATTTTTTTGTTTTCATAAACATGTGTGTACATGTTTTTTTCAAACAATGCACTCATGTTATGGCTTAGAAAATCTGAGCCATAACACGAGCGCATTATGGCTTGAAAAATCCAAGCCAGAACACGAGCACATTACTTGAATTTCTTCAAAACACGAGTGCATTTTGCTCATTTTTGGGCATTTGACCACTTTTTTGTGCCCTATCTTGGTGCACATGCCCAAAGGGAACAAGGTAGGGAGGGAGATAGAGGTGAGAAAGAGAGGTGTAGAGAGAGAGTGGTATGGAGTGATGGAGGAAGAGGTAGGTAGAGAGAGAGGTAAAGAGGGAATGAGGGAGGGAGAGTGGTGAGATAGAGAGGTGTAGAGAGAGAGAAAGTGGTAGGGAATGATGGATGAAGAGGTAGGTAGAGAGAAGGATTGGGCAGATAGAGAGAAGCAGAGAGGAAAAGAGAGAGGGAGGGATAGGTATGGAGGGAGAGAGGGAGGTGAGAGAGAGGTAGGGAGTGATCCAATCAAAGGTAGATAGAGGTAGAGGGGAAATAGAGAGGAGAGGGAAGAAGGGAGGGATGGAGAGAGAGATGAGATAGAGAGAAACAAAGAGATAGAGGGTGAGATGGGGAGAGAGGGAGGAAGGGAGAGTGAGAGAGGGAGGGAGGGGGAATTAGGTAAAGATATAGAAAGAAGGGGGATGGAAGGAGAGGTAGATAAAGAGCGAGAAGGGTAGGTAGAGAGAGGGAGAGGAGATGCAAAGAGAAGTAGGTAGAGAGAGAGAGAGAGGGGGGGGGTATTACATAAAACTAATTACCCAAATTTAGTAGAATTATTTTCTTTTATTTTAATTAATAATTAGTAGGTTTTTGATCAATTTTTTTATCCATTCATATTATTAACATCCTTTAAGGGGCTAAGTCTAATTTTGGCATTATTCATGCTTTGAGGCAATAAGATTCTTTATTACAACAAAATATATTTCAATTTTCTTTATCTAAGATTTTATACAATAGAAATAGTTTTTATGATATAGTTTCAATAATTATTGGAAGGTAATTTTTAATTAATTAATTAATTATTTTTTGCATCTCATTAGTGTAAGTTAAGATTGGTGAAAAAAATTATAATATTTATATTTGAAATTAATGCAAGCAATAATTCTTGAGGGAAAAAATAGAATTTTTTACTTAAAGAAATACTAATTTTTAAAAGATTTATATCATAGAATTAAGTAATAAAGATTAGCTAAAAACAATTGATTTGGTGGAAAACAAGTGGGTGATGAGGTGCAAGTTTTAGAATGTTCTAGAAAATTATAGATGATGAAGTTTGATTGTGCATGAACAATGGTCACACATATTTATTTGGAAATTTATCTCAAAATGTCATATATAAAGCATGTTTAAGTCAACCATAGATTGAATGAAACCATAATAAATGAGGTTGAGATCATGTCTTAAGTGACTTTGTTGCAATAGATACTCAATCTTTTGTTGTTAACCAAATAAATATCTTCTTAAAGTTGTATTTTTGATATCAACTATTTATAAACATGTTCTATATATAAAATCCTAAACAAATTTATGCAATGAAACTTCAAAACCATTCACAATATAATTAAACATGTCTAAGATTTAAATCTAGATTGTTCAATAACATAGAATCAAGCATGAAACCATTTACAAAACAATGGTATGTTACTCTTTTTCAATTCATATATATATATTTATATATATAAACAACTAAATTAAGGGAAAAAATAGTTTTTTATATAAAGAAATATTATTTTTTACAAAATTTATATCATAGAATTTAAGTAATAAAAGATAGGCTAAAAAAGATTGACTTGGTGGAAAACATGATGGTGAGATTATAGATGATTAAATTTGATTATGAATGGAAAGTTATCTCAAAATATCATATATAAAACATGTTAGGTTAAATGAAACCATAAAAAATAAGATTGAGATCATGTCTTAAATGACTTTGCTACAATAAATATTTACAAACATTTACTTTTATGAATATTTACTTAAAATTTACTTCTATATTAATTATTTACAAACGTGATCTACATATGAAACCCTAAACAAATTCATGAAATAAAACTTACAACCATTCCTAATATTTAAATCTAGATCGTTCAATAACAACATGGAATTTTCGCTTTATTTTATATTTTTTAAATAAAAAGTTTTTTCGCTTTATCTTTTGGGCATGTCCACGCGTTGTGTAATTTCCAAGCATTTTCTTTATATTTTTTTCCTCCAGGAAGCTGCCCATTAAATTCACACTACCCTTCCTCTCCCACACATGCAGTCAATTTAACGCATTTGCAAGAGTCGGTCGTTGTAGCCTGCAAAATAATAATTACAACTCTTGTACAACCATATATTTTCTTCTTTTATTCACACAAACAACCTTGTCATTTTGTAACTTTACAGTTGTTTGAGCCGGTTTTTACAGCTCTTCCCTTACTTTTGCAGTCATAAATATTTTCGCCCATTCAGTCATAAAAAAATTTATGTCACCGAGATTGCGTGATCAAAACGCTAGTTAATGGTGCTAATAGTAAGCATGTATTGGTGTTCAACAATTTTGTATCTCGATAAATTAGTTAGAAAGTTATATAAAATTTAGTATAATAATTTATAATAATTTTTTAATATTTTTAAAATTATATAAAATTTAATATAATAATTTTTTAATATATAAATCAAATTATGGAAAATACTCTCACAATTATTGGTACATGTTCAATTATAGGGTCTTCTCTTCTAGTAGGAAACAAAAAAAGGTAATTGAATTTGAAAGTTTTAAATTTGATATTCAATCCCAAATACTTCATGATGAATTCTAAGTGATGTGAAATTAAATTTACACAAAAAAATGTTAACTTCAATATAATGAATTAATGTATGGATATGAATGTGAAAATAGATGTAAGTAATGGTGTCTAAATAATGTGAATATATGAAAATATGTGGGTTAGTAATGGAATAAGATTAAATGTATGAAATAGGTAAATAAATAGTAAAATATATTACTAACTGAAATTTGAAGAATCAATCAAATTTAATTGAAGAATATATATCTTGTAAATATGTAATTATATTAAATTATTTTATCAAAATAAAAATATAAATTAAATATAAATTAATATAATTATATTAATTTCATCATTATAATATATATATAAAATCTAAAAATATAATTATATTTTAAATCCTTCTACAATTTTTTTTGGTCCAATATATAATTTAAAAAATAAAATAAAAATCTATACTGAATATTGAATATTGGATGTGACAAGAGACATCCTAGCCTAATTACTTATTCCACTCAACACGGCACCGAAAGTGTCCATCAGTTTCTTGGAGAGCCTCAAACCACCTAAATTACAGGGCGGGGACTGTAATTTCTAGGAATTTTCCTTAGTTTTTTTCGGCCTCTGATGTGTCGATAAATGACTGAATTTCTTTGAGCAGATTGGCGCCTTGTGTAATTTCTAAGCGCTTTCTTTACTATTCTTTTCCTCGAGGAAACAACGAGGAAAGTACTGAACCCGCCTGTGGTGTGATCTATTTAATTCACGCTACCCTTCCTCTCCACAGAAACTGCTCTTTCTTTACGCAAACTGCAATTGATTCCTATTCGTTCTGCTCTTTCTTTCTATTTTTGAACGGGTTATTAGCGTTTGAATTGGCATCAATGGCATCTTCTTCATCATCTCAGCGGCAAAATCAGCAATTTAATGTTTTCTCTGGAATGGAACCTTCCGGCAAAAGAAGGAAGGCTTCTGAATCTTCAACATTGTATGATGTTTTCATCAACCACAGAGGCCCCGATGTCAAACTAACTTTGGCTACTCAGCTTTACAACTCTCTTCAAGATTTGGGAATAGAGGCGTTTCTTGATTCCGAAGAAAAGGAGCTAGGAAATTCGTTTCCTTCTATTATTGAGACTGCCATCCGGTCTGCTAAGGTACACATAGCCATCTTTTCCAAAAGATATGCAGAGTCAGCTTGGTGTTTGAATGAGCTACTTCTCATGTTAGAAAGTACGGCCAAAATTATCCCCTTGTTTTATCAAGTGAAGCCTTCTGATCTCCGCTACATAGAAACCGGAGTATAGGCTAAAGCATTCATTACATATGAAGAGAAGGGCAGACACCTGGAGAAGCTTAACGCGTGGAAGGAAGCCCTTCGGTCTCTTTCTCTGATAGCCGGGGAAGAATTCAACACGTATTATTTCTGTAATTTTGGTAGTTTTACGTTATATAATTCCTTCGAATCCGGTTTATCATTTTTCTCACGAAATCCTTCTATCATTTACAATGTTTCAGTGAATGGGATTGCCAAAAAATAGTAGCAGCTGTGCAAAAAGAAGTAGAAAGGAAAACATTTTTACATGTTGCTGAATATCCAGTGGGGCTAAACAATCTTGTGGAAGATTTTGAAAAGCGATGCCTTGATGAACTTGTACAAGATTTTGAAAATCAGTGCGGGCAGGAAGAAGGTAAGCATAAGGCTCATTTAGTGGGCATTTTTGGCATGGGCGGATTGGGGAAAACAACTCTTGCCAAAGAATTGTTTAACCGAAACCGTTTCAATTACCAAAGAGCAATTTTTTTGTTTGATGTGCGAGAAAAGTCTGTGACATGCCAATTACCTTCCTTACAAGGTAAGCTTATCAAAGATCTCTTTGGCAAAGAGATCAGTTTTACAAATACAGAGGAAGGAACAGCCTATCTCAAAGATCGTCTCGGAAGGAGCTCCCTTTTAAGTGTTTTAATTGTTGTAGATGACATCGATCATGTGGAGCAGTTAAATGCTCTAGCGGTCATGGATATCTTAAAAAATTCTGGTAGTAGTTTAATTATTGTCACAACCCGTGACGCTGGTGTGCTTATAACCACAGGAATTACAGTTGGTTATAATTTGAAAGGAATGGATAGAAATTATGCGAGAGAACTCTTCTGTTGGCATGCCTTCCGCCAAGGCCATCCATTTAGTGGGTATGAGATACTGGTTGACGACTTTGTAGACATGTGTGGAGGCTTACCTTTGTCGCTTCAGGTTCTGGGCAGGCATGTTCATGGTAGACCGAACAGTTATTGGACTTCAGAGTTGATTAAAGTTAATAAGACGCTGCCTCGGGATGTAAAGCAAAGACTGTTAATAAGTTTCCATGCATTGGATGGTGAAGAAAAACAGGTTTTCATGGATACTGCTTGTTTTTTTGTGGGCAAATCGAAGAGTACAGCCGAAAGAATATGGGAGGCATCAGGATGGAACGCACAACATGCACTGGAAACACTCAAAGATAGGTGTCTTGTAGAAGAAATCGAAAATTTGAGTCTGGGTCTGAATATACAAGGGGAAATTGTATTGAGAATGCCTGACCACCTGAGAGACTTGGGAAGAGAAATGGCAGATGAGCTCAGCCCTCCTCATCGCCTGTGGCGTCCTCAAGATCTGAAATCTTTGGTATGATTGTTACCCTCTCAAGTTTCTTCTTAATAATGTAATATTATAAATCATAACTTGTCATTAAATAGATTGAAAACTGAGCTGCTTCTGTGTATTCATAAATTAATGGGTTTCAAAACTATCCTTACCAAAACCAATGTCAGATGTTTTAGTTCCATTTTTGACAAGTCGATGAGTTCTGAACTTACGTTCTTTTTAGGCCAGTCAGATAGCTGTCTCGAGGCTTCAGCTTCTTTACTATGGCTCCAGCTTGAGGGGAATTCCAAAGAACAGTCAACCATTCCTTCATGGATTCCTCTTCAAAAATTGCATTATTTGAAAATCCACTTGAAACAACTCAAAACGTTGCGGGAGGATAGAATACAGGTATTTTGATCCCCTCTCACAAAATTCAAATCTCCATTAAGGTAACGGTGGAATATGTTATAGTTGTCCCAGACTATTTGTTTTTCCTTTATCATTGCGAACTTTACACAATTTTATCTTGAATTTCAGGCACCGTTCCAGTTGAAAGAGCTACAAATCTCTCAAACCTCTTTAACAGATAATTTAGAGAATGTGTTCCTAGATAACGGAGGATTGCCAATCCAAGGCTTGTCATTACTAGAATCTCTCAGAACGAATCTTTGTCGTTTATGTCTCAGGTCTTCCACATTAAAGGGTAAACAGGCGTACACTAAAGGAGGAGAGAAGACTCTCTGTGAATCTTTGGTTATCAAGAACTTCAAATTTAATGGGGAGTTGGATTGGAGCAATGGGAAGGCCGCAATGGGTGGCCTTGAAGAGTTAGAAATTAGCTATGAGCAATTTGTGTGCAAGATCTTAATTAGTGGAATTCACTATCCAAGACTTGAGTCTATCAAACTTCATTACATGGAAAATCTAGTGGAAGTTGATTTGACAAGGGTAAACACATTGAGTTCTTTTGTTATTGGAAATTGTAAAAAACTCAAAAGATTGGCAGCAACATCTGATCTTCCAAATCTTAGGAACTCGACAAGTGTGTCGGGAATTCCAGATCTTAGGAATCTTGCAGGATCGAAGGTTAAAGATTGTACAGATTTGGTAGCAGTTGACCATTTCAATAGTGTATCAGGAGTATCTAGTTTTAGGATGCTGGCACAATTGAAAATTAGTGAATGTCCAGAGCTTGAAGAGCTAACGCTTGGACATCTGAGCTGCCTGGAAAACATTACTATTGAAGGCTGTAATCATTTGAAGTACTTTGAGTTGGATGATTGTGAAAAGTTGAAAACAATGCAGTTCGGTTGTAAAGAACTTGTAGAATTAAGCATTCGGGGCTGTCCAGAGCTTCAGTGGTCACCAGAATTTACAGGTCTAAGTTGGCTCGAGAGGATTGTAATTGATGAATGTGAGAAGTTACAATATCTTAAATTGGATTGTTGTCGAAATTTGAAAAGTGTGTCAGGTAACTCCAAGATTAGATGGTTGACTATTAGAAAGTGTCCAGAGCTTGAGGAGTTGCCAATTCTTTCCAGAATGAGCTCCTTGAAGGAAATTATGATTGACTCTTGTGAGAAGCTGCAGAACATAGCAGGTATTGAAGAGTTACATGCATCAGAATATATGAAACTTAGTTATTGCAGCAGTGCACTAATACGGAAATGCATTCACAAGCTGAAGGTAATGATTTCAATACTCCTTTTTAACAGGCAATCATAAATATCATTTTTAACGCAAGCGTTCTTTTATTTCATTATTGACCGTCACCTCTGTTTTGTCGTTTGTCCTTGCAAGATAGTCTATATTTTCGTTAAGTTGTATTTTGAGTGAATCTTTAAAAGAAAAGAATTTGCCGTGGAAGAACTGAGTATTTTGTCTTTTATTTCAGAGAGTGCCATCACAGGGAATGAAAGTGATTGGAAGAGCAGCGGATGGAGCGGCGTCAAGTTCAAACGAAAATCTGTTTTGTGACGCTAATATTGGCGTCGAAGGAGTGATTGAAATCGGTACTCACAAAAATGATCCTGTCATCCTTACCGTATCGGCTATACATATTGTATGCTTTTTTGTTGTAGTTGATATCTATAGGTCGTTAGTGCGTGAAGGAGAATGGATAATTACAATGGTAGCATGTGACGATTGGTCTAGGGGATTTATTCTCAGAACTTTGGATGTTTTGAGGAGTCGTGGAGAAGTGAAGAAGGGGTTTCGGGTAGAGGTGAAAGTTGGAGAAGAGTGGAAAATTAAGCAAGTGCTCTCTACAATTGTTGATAGGTTATATCATTCATTAATTGAGTTTTCATGGTAGTCTTTATTTTTCAAACATTCAAAATGTAAATTCAAGATTGAATTGCATTTTCTAGAATCAGAGTTTTTAAAAAAAGAGTGAATTTTAATTTAATTAAAATAATTTATTTTTAATAGTAAAAAATATTTGGGTTTAATTTCTTGTATGGTCATGTTTGAAGCTCGAATTTGAAAGCTCATCCATTAATGAGAAGTTTTTGATCTCTTAAATTATTCATAGAAGGAGAAAAATTAATTAAGATGTAGATTAATTGATGGAAATTTAAAGTGAGTTTTTTAATAATAATATTTTTTTTAGTTTTTGTTATGATAGTAATAATTACTATTTTAAAAAGGTTTTGATTAATTAATAATAATGACAAATTTTAATTAATTAAAAATAATTATTTTAAAAAATAATGTTAATATTTATTTTTAAATGCAAGGATATACATTTTTAATGAAAAATGATAGAAAAAATTATGTAAATTATCTTTTTATCAATAAATAGTAGGTAGGTCTCACCTTCTTCATATTATAATAAATAAAGTACTATTAAAATAAAGAAGCATAAAAGGATTTAAGCGACATGATCAAATTGTGATAAAATACACAATGTAGATTAAATTGAGAAAAATAATACACTCAAATAAACACACAAATTTATGTGAAAAACTTGATAAAATTATACTAGGAAAAAACCATGGACAAAGATTTTTAGTATTTTGTTAATGTGAAAAAATCCATTGATACAACAATCATCAAACTGTACAAAAATAATTACTTCACATAGGATAAGAAATCCTAGTTGTAGAGTCTTTGTAGGATTATTTTTTCAAAAAGGAAAGTATGACTCATGCAACTACATGTCGAACATTTGTTGAAATTACTAAAAATAGTAAATCTAAAAAAAATTCCAACTTCAAAAAATGTCTTTGGTGTGGTAGGGGGCTACAATAGCCCTCCTACAATCCCTGTCAACTCCACCTTCGATTAAATAAAAGACCTCTAGTTACATCAGGCACATACCTAAGGCACTACTTAGGAACTCAATGTTTGACTATTTGTCATTGGTGGAATAAGAATAAAATTGACTTCATATTCCAACACAAATTGTCATCTACTAAACCAAATTTCTATATACTAAAGGAAAAAATAAGATATAAAGCCTCAAAAATATGAACATATGACTCCACATGACATATGACAACAATCTTGACTATAATATTGTAGAAGAAATACATAGTTAAAAATAACATTAGATGTTTAACAACTCATGCAAAGTATAGCCTAACCTAGACATGACAATCTTGTCTAGAACATTATAGAACAAGTAATAGTACAATCAAAATACCACTTTGATATTTAGGAATTCAGAAAGGAAAGAGCATAATTGAATTAGCACATTCAATTTCAGGAAATGTTAGCAAGAAATATGAGGGAACGTAGATTGAAGTTATGGCCCAAAGTATTTTCTAAGTGTTGTCTATAGTTTATATCCTAAATTTGGTAATATAAAGATGAACACCAATGCAATCAAACATATACTTATCTAAACATATATCCATAACGTAATAGATGACATCACATAGATAGAACTACAGTATTCATTCTATTAATTAGATCCAAATGGTACAATGGAATATCTTCCCCTATACTCTTGTTTCATCCTTATCTACTCTTTATACATTTATCCTTTAATACATTAGTCTTTGGCTGGTGCAAAACTAATTTTGAAAGTCTTCTTAGACTAGCAAACTTCGTATCCAACACAATCTTAATTCAACAATTTCATTTTTTAATTAATAAACAATTTAAAATTTCTCAAAAACAATAGTGACATATTCATTTTATTGATAATAGACTTGCAAAACAATTACATCTGAAACTTACTACAAAAAATCTCCAACAACATTACAAACATGGGATGAGATCCCTCTTCAAATTGATGCCCTTAATTTCCCAAACTCTCTTCTCTCTTAATTGGAGTTGCCTCCTCTTTTCTTTATCTTTTCTTGGTCTCTTCAGTCTACTATGTGGTGTCTTCTTTTCACCTTCTTCTTATGACTTCTCTCATTCCTCCTACATAGCCTCTAATCTCTTTAATTTTTTTAATTGAAATAATGCAAAATACATATAATGAAATGTAGTTATAAACTACAAAGAAACTGATAAGACTTAATGGCCAAAACACAACCACCAATAGTAGCAATCTAACGATATAGCATCAAAACATAAACAAACATAGACTAAAAACAAAGATTATACAAAAATCAAAAGATTCCACCAAAATAGCACACTGAAACAAAAACAATGCCGAACAAGAACAACCAAACTGGACTGAAGAGCAGCAACATAAACGTTGTCAAACTGTAGCAGTATGGAGATGTTGGTTCACTTGAAGTTTGATTTGCTGAATTTGGACCTTTAACTCAAGATTCTTCCCAGATTTCATCTTAGAAGCCATTAACACATGTACCAGCCAAACAACCAGTAGGAACAACAAAAAGACAAGATCTATATGTTGGAACAACAAGAATGAAGTTCTTGGAACCATTAACAAACCATAACAACAACTCCAATAGTGTTACATTAGCAAAAAAGGCCCTAACGCTTGAGAAATCTTCTATTTTCTAAGCAAGAGATCCACTTGATGTTTGATGCATTGGATTTGAGTGTCCATCTTTATGTTCTTCTTGGAATAGGCCTGTAGAAGACAAAAAAGAGAAGCAAGACAATATAGTATGTCAGAGTAAAGCTTTAGAACTACAAAATCCTCATGATCATTATTGTTGAACACTACTTAACATCTATTTCTCCATAGATGCAATAAGATAACATGGTGAACTCCATCAACAATAACATTATTAGGTAATCCAACTCCAAGCAAGGCCTCTTTCCAATTAAGTTTATGTTAAAAAATAACAGGTAGGGCATTAAAAACACAATTCCATTATTTTTTCACAAACTGACATCCCCAAAAAATGTGTCTCATATCCTCATGTTTTTGGAAAAAAGGACAATTAAGAGGTTGGACCATTATACACTTCAGCCTACCCCCAATGGGCAGTTTGAAATGAGAATCTTCCAAGCCAATAATTGAGCCTCAAAACTGCCTTTTGATTTCCAAAGTTGAGAAGAAAGTTTGGCCCAAATTTTTTTAACTATATCTATAATTCCCTTTCAAGTTTAAGCGAGACTTCATGGGCCTATGAGGGAGCAACTACAAATATATCTTTTTCAAAGGAAAAACTAAGAATAGGTAAGTCGATAACCATAGCCAATCTCTTTACTTTTTCTATTTTCCTTTTCATTTTTCTTCAATTGCCATCAAGAAAGGATGCCTCTAAAATTTGTTTAAACCAGAAAATAAATAACCTCCAACTTAGCAAATAAAACAATGTGAAAATTATTGTGATTAAACACTTTTTGGGCTCCCAAATTTTTTTTTCTCCCTTTTTAAAATTCAAATTCCCAAGCTTCTTTATGCAATGGAAAGATGAAACATAAAGGAATAAAATCCAATAATTTAATTTCTGCAAACTCTATACTATCATGCCAAAATAATTTTATCAAATTGTGCTTTGGAAACTGTGCACATTTTGATGTTGGAAGGTGACTTTTGATATAAGTTTTTCCCAAAAGCTTTGTTTTTCCTAAAAACTAGCCAAGATAATTAGCATAACATTATGATGCTTCCATTTAGAGGATTTTTTTCCAACCTTTATAAATTTCTAAAATTGAAAATTTCCATAAACTGCCTGCAAAGTCTTAAAACAATGATTTGGTAAAAATTCAAA
The DNA here is from genome assembly GCA_007258455.2 of Sequoia sempervirens. Classification (NCBI taxonomy): domain Eukaryota; kingdom Viridiplantae; phylum Streptophyta; class Pinopsida; order Cupressales; family Cupressaceae; genus Sequoia; species Sequoia sempervirens. The sequence goes on along the minus strand of VDFB02058242.1, from coordinate 616,190,452 downwards.
TATTGCAATTCTGACCACATAAGAGACAAGTTATGATGATGAGAGATGCTTGAAACCACCAAAAGAATCCAAAATTGAAAAATTAAAAATGAAAATACTTTTGGGCAATGTAGGATCTCTTGTGGACCTAAATGTTCTTGCATCAGACATGTCATGTGAAAAATTTGTGAGCATAGCTCACAAAATGGAGTTGAGTAGTAGGAATACCCTTTCAAGTTGCGAGAAACTTGTAGCATACTTCAATTATGAGATAGGTACCCTACAATTTTTTTCTTCCTTCTTTTCCAACACTTGGTTGAAACATCCTTCATATTCCTTTGCCAAATTTGTCTTTCATTTTTACTTCCCTAATGGAATTTCTTCCATCATGAGCCTACCTCATTCTTCAATTGTGTCTTCCTTTCATGGGACTCAACCCACCATAACACATCCACCACCACCAAATTCCTCCTTCATCTTCTTCTTTTGTGAGAGTTAACCCACTAGATAGTTCATCCACCTCTACCAAAATTCTTCTTCCAATTCCTTACTCACCACTAAATTCCAATATACACACCCATATTAATATTATGGAAATCAAATATTAACGACCTTCCATGTGAAAGTTCATATTGAAACATTTTTCAATTACATTTTATTTAAGATTTGATAACTAGGTTTTGATCTCATGACCAAATTTAGAAGTATTAAATACCTTAACATACTTTAATTATATTCCACAATATAGTTGGAGAAGTTTATGGTGTTCCCATGCTCCCAATGATTGCCTTTGAGGGCAGGGGAAAGTGTTTGCCAAAAACAACCATCATATTTGTCAAGATTAATATTGATGACATTAATATTTGTTTTATCTATGGATTTTTTTGTTGAACTCTTTGTTCTATAATTTTGCATTTAGACTCTAGAAATCCCTTTAATATAAAACAAACCAAGATATTTTGAAGGTCAGACAAAATTTGAAGGAAACAAGAAAATTCTATAAAAATGTTCATTACTAGATTTGGAACTTTTGTAAGTAGATACTTCTATTCCACACATTCGTATTAATGAGCCAAATATTGATTAAAGCTAGTGCAATTCCATCTTAACTCAGATCTGATATGGTCTACAAAGATATCTCAGAATATGAAGATTATGAACACTCAATTGCATTAATCACCATCTAATAATGTATTTTCTATGGGGCCATAGACCTTTCCCCACCCTGATTGTAGGATATGCTTCCTAGTCCAAATCAACATTCACCATGCCCTTACACGTATTAATAAAAATTACAACAATAAGCTAGAATGAATGCTTGAAGTTTATCAATAAATAGTGAGATATCAGTTGTCATAGCTTAAGCCAAGCCCCACATCATGGGTAATGAATCCACATTAAGATTTAATGGTAGAGACAATTGTAGTGTAGGTCAATCTCCATGGATCACATCAAGGAGGTAAGGATCAACTAGTATCAGTCATTATAGTTGTGATCTAGTGGTAGGTCAACAAAATTTTATCGTGGTTGGTCCAAGTTTGAGTTTCAGGACTTCCCGTAGGTTGTGATTCCACAAAGTGACCGTACCAAATTTTGTTGGTAAAAATGAACCATGCCCCAACCATAATAAGAACACTTAAAAAGCCTAGACAAAAAGTTACCATCCTAGGGTTTAGGTTTGAGTTTTTGTTGGTCTATCCAAAATAAAATGGAATCAAAGTCAGCATAATAGCCTCAAACTTCAAAAGGTAGTTCAAGGGAAGCTGTTGGAGAAAATAAGCAATGCCTACCAAAAAGTTGGTCGTAAAGAGGGTCAAAAGAGAGCTCCCAACATGCAATGGAAGGTTAGGTACATTTAATCCTAAATAGTCCATGTAAATTAACATATTTTAAAACTTTTTGAACGACAAAATGGATAAACTCTTATTTTAAGTGCACATTTGATGGCTTACAAAAAATGTTTATATATGAAAATAACCAACTCTTAGTAGGAATTATTCTTGTAGCCTTGCTAAAAAAGTAGATTAAGTGAAAGGAGGAAATTGGGGCAAGATTTTTTGACCATTGGGGATGATATAGATAGCAGTTTGTATGCACATGATGCTCCTCATATCAAGTTGGTTGGAAGTTGGAGCCACTAAGAGTTCTGAAAGAAATTGTCCATTGATCAAGTTTTGGTTTCGAAACCCTTTGACCTTCAACCATTTGACCTCTTATCATCTTTGAACACTAATGTAATTTCAATTAAATTATTTCTTTCTTTAGTTCGTTGCATGCAATGGTTTCCCCTGATTTTTCTTTTTTTTTGATTTCTTGTTTGTTGTTTGTGAATGTTATTGATGTTGTTGGGTTGATTTCAAGTGCCATTCATGATTTATTCATGCATAATACATTGATAGCATAAAGAACTAAAAATATAGATAAATTTGCTAGCAAAAGATATGCTTTCATCTTATATTTTCTCAGATAAAGTAACATAGTCTTTACAAATACTTTCAACTTAGAAAGAATAAAAAATAGACCTGGAAATATGAACACAAAACAACAATATGTAGTCTCCAACTTGCAATGTTCTTCACCAAGAGATAGATCATCAATCTCCTTTGCAAACTCAGTTCCTAAACCCACTCTATCAAACCCCACATTGACAATTAACAAACCTTAACATGACATACCAAAAATCTAGAAATACACCTCAGATTGGGCGACCTCCTGGATAGGGAAATCTAATCTATAAATTATGTTTCTTATCAATAAACTCATGTGAATACCTTATCTTGGTCACCTTGATGAGAAGTTTCCTTTGAGCCAATACCTAGAATGCAATCACAAACCAATAAGGAGTTATGTTCAAAAACCCAAGTTCTGACCCTATTATGAAATGCCCAAAAAACTCTAAAAATCACCACAAAAATATCACACCCAACAAGCCAAAATTATGCCAAGCCTTGTCACACAAAAACCACTAACAACTCCTCAAAAATACTTGAATATCTTCATGTTTTTTTGATTGAAAATGCAAACAATGAAGCTCTAAGGTGACCTCTAAATGGAATCACGCCCTAACTAGCTAGGGTAGGTATTTCACTACCAAAACCAACTCTTGATTGAAGAGGCTTTTCATCCTCAACATCAAATTGTAGACCATTGGATAAATTCTAGTAACATCCTATTATGCAACCAAACTTAACCTAACCAAATGAGGCTCCCAATGAGATAATATAAGCTCAATGAAAGATTAGGGCAACACAACATTTGAAACTTAACTTCCCTCCAAATTTTTTTCCCCTTTTTGCCTTTGTTTCAAATAAAAATAATATTTTAAACCTTGCATAAGCCTCCTTAGGCATCCCCCTTATATAGCATACAAAAATGATTTTGATGCTTTAAAAACACTTAAGTTCATCAGCTAGGTGCCAAGGTACAACTTTATGACCCCTCTGACCCTCAACATAAAGTTATAAAATAAATTTATTAAAATATTTCAAGAGAGGAAATTATAATATTAAATTAATTTGACCTTAGCAAACCCAATGCCCAACTGAAATGACATTGCTAAAAGTAGCTTGGCCATGACCAGTTTCCATAAATAGACTTACTATTTTTAGTAACTACTAAAAATAGTAAATATACTGAAAACTCAAATTGGTGTGACAGCTAATATGCAAAGTGACTTACTATAATTAGTAAGTGTTGGACTCAGCCCCCCTACTAAAAAAATAAAGTCCACCTAAAACTTCAAAAATCCCATAGAAAGGACTATAACTAAGTTCCCTTACCAACACTATTTAGCCTATAGGAAGTCTGGAATAGGATAAAGGTTATATCCACAACTCAGAGGCTAGGAGGGTACATTACAGTCCTCCCTCCACAAAGATTACTTTCCCTCAAACAATCACAATGTTGGATGTTATAAAATTTGCTCACTCTCCCAAGTAGCATCCTCAACTTGTAAGTCCTACCACTTCACCAAGTACTCTGATCATTCTCTGTCTTATGGTCCTCTCCTTTAAATCAATCACTGCCTCTGGTACAAGCTCCAAATTACCCTTCTCATCCAATGGGGGAAACACTGCTAAAGGTGTCACATTATGTCTAAGCGCCTTTTTGAGGTGAGATACATGAAAATCATTGGGTACTCTACTTCCCTTAGGTAACTCCAAATCATAAGATACCTCTCTAACTCTCCTAGTGACTTTGAGCGGACCATAAAAAAGAAGTTTCAACTTCTCTACTCCACTCTTCTTGAGAGTGGACTGTCTGTATGACTGTAATCTAACATAAACCATGCCACCAACCTCAAACTCTCACTCTATACCAATAGTACAAAAACAACAATATATGATTAAAAAGCTACTAAAAGCTACATGTAAATGAATAAACATGATTGTGTAACCATTAGTAGTTTATTGCTAGTCATTTATAACACAACCGAATTGATGACTGAACCATTTTTAGTCATTTATTGGTTGTTTTGATTGATCAATTTGGTAGTATATTTAGTCGTTAATTTAGTCATTTTTTATTCACTGATAAAGTGATTAATTTAGTCATTGATTGTTATTAACTAGTCACTTATTTAGTCATTTTTATTCACTGATTTTCAGCCATTGGTAGTATATTTAGTCATTAATTTTAATCATCATTTTGATCAATTTGATAGTTTATTTAATTGTTTTTGTTCATTGATTTCTATCAACTGGTAGTATATTGATACATTGTTTATTAATTACATAATCATTATATTTAATCATATATTTAGTCCTATTTATTTACTAATTTCTATCAATTGGTAGTATATTTATTCAATTGGTAGTTTATTTAATTGTTTTTGTTCATTGATTTTTGCCTAAAAGTGTTGGAAATGAGACAATTCTTTTGAGGTTTAAACATATTCATTTGCACATAATGAAATAGCTATTAAGAAGGAAAAATATTGAAATTTTATTGAGAAAAGGTGTTCTTATAGTAGATACAAGACAAAAATATGTGCCTTTTCTTTGAAAAATGTGTTACAAAGTGTGTTTCTCAGTGTTGTGACTGAGAAAACTGAGTTACCATGCCTTTTATTGCTTATACATCTCCAAAATAGACAAAAATCACTAAGATCCTTGAACAACACATTCAAACTATTGCATAAAGTAGTGGGCCAAGCTGTCTAATAGCTAGTACATAATAAACATCAACTATGTCATTTTTTCAAATATTTTAGTGGCCACTATGCGAGGGTCCCTTCTTTCTCTTTCAAACAAATAGATCCATCTATTTTGTCTTCATAAGAAAGGGGTTTGTTACTTGTGACCTTTAAATATTTACATTTTCATTTCCCATTTCTTTCAATTTGACTCCATGTAAAATAGATAGTGAGTGAATCCACCCAATTCCCACAACAACACCATCAAACGTATCCAACACCCCAACTTTATGCCCTACTTGGAGTTTATCAATAAATGTATGGAAAAAAAAAATACACATTATATTGTTTTTGATAGTTGTATGTAATATCTTATGTCTTGGAACAAGTCAGTTTTTGTATGTGATTTTTTTTATTTTGTTGAATAACAAAGAATCAAATTTTTACTCTAAAAAAAAATTGACCCATTTCTAGGTAAAAATAAATGGAGGGAAAGACTGTAACAACAGTGCTAGACTATACGAGTACTGATGCAGAGAAACCTTCACTTAGCAAAAATTGAGATAGGTGAAAAAATGATCCATCACCAACAATGAAAAAAATGCAACAAACTTGATTCACTTGACAACTTTCATAAATTGATTCATCTCAAACAATAATTAAATGCATTCTAGATCACGTTGAAAACATTTCCATGGTAGCCTAATGTGCATTCAATAGGGAAAACCCAAGATGATGCATGATTTTCTTTTTATTTCAGTCTTCTTATAACATGTTCTATTGATTCCCAACCAACCATGTTCACATAAAGTACAAAGTTTATAAAATCCCTTCAAAGTTGTTCTAAAGAATGTCCTACATTTCAATGCACCGAACTTCCATTAAATAAATTTCACAAAATCAATAATAATGCCAATTGCTCTAATGAGATTGAATATTACATAATTACTCACTTTTACTCTAATTTTTATCAAGATCCAACGGTGGAAAAGGAAATTACGACATTTTTCCCAAAACTACAAACCCTAAGTAGGGTTCAAACTTGCCCTCACAAAAATATTCACAACCTATTCAAAACTTAATGAAATTTGATGAGACTTGAAGAAAATTAAAGTAGTTTCACATGAAAATAAAATAAATTTTTTTTCAGATAAAAATATGTACCATACAATCCGTACCATAACATTTTTTAGACTATAAATTTTGGAAAACATTGTTAGAATAGGGAAATCTCACCAAAATGATCATAACTCCCACACAACTCAATAAAATTTGATGAGACAAAAACAATTGTAAACTAGAAATAAATATATTTCCATCCATATATTATAATACTTGACATGAGGCCATACCAAGCCATACAATGCACAACTTTATCTTGAAAACAATGTAAGAATCATAAAATGCACACAAAATTGAGGTTTTCATTCATCAAACTTCAAAAAACAATGTATCCAACCCCCAATTCAAGTTTTGGAGGGTTTCGTTATACATTTACAACCAAAACCAGCTATTTTGAACCACCTTTTGATTAGTTTTTTGATAAAACACCTTAATGACACTTTTTGATAAGTTGCTTGACAACTTTTTTGAGCAACTTTTACAATTTTTACAATATTTTCTTAAATTTCACCAAATGACCAAAAATGGTCCCAAACCACTTAGGATGGTCTTAAATGACCTTATTTACATCAATAAAACTAAAAAAAAATAAAAAAAAGTTTCAAAATATAGCTTAAAATTGCATCAAGGGTACTCCTGCACCATACTCCCAAGGGGAAGAAAACTCAAGTCCTATTGAGTGTAGGTTTTCTCTCTCTTTCTGGTCTTCTAATTCTTTCGCAAATTGTCCTTCATCTCTACAACTTTCTCTAGATCCTTTTTCTTCTTCTTGTACCATCTCTTACTAAGCATCTTCTCAACTTCAAGGTACCAAAATTTGAGTTCTCATTCATATGCCTCAGTACCACCGTCTATGTCTTCATCTTCATCATTCAAACACAATATGTCAACATATTCATCATCCATAAAATCAGAAAAAACAACCATTACCTTGGTTTTTTTGGCAACATCTTCATCCCCATAGTGTGCTCCATTTGTATAACCATCTTTATTCACTATATGCACTTCTCCTCCTTCTTTAGACTCTTTTACATCTTCATTTTTATTTGCTACACTTGTAAACACACACTCAAAAATATTGTTAGAAATGACATTTTGAGTCTCAAGGGGCCATTGTATTCACATTGTTCCTCTTCCTTAGATGTCTTAGAATCTTCTATCATCATCAAAGACTCTTCAAGGTCTGATTCAGCTACCCTCTCTTGCCTTTGTCTCTTCAAAATAATCTTCTTGATAGGCCATTTAACCCTCTTCCTTATTGGCCAATGCCAACCATTTTCTTGGTTTTCTCTCTCAAGCAACTATTACATCTCAAGTTTCATTATTTTTTCCATTTCTTCCAAGGTGTGCCTCAACTCCATTATCTCTTGCTGCACTTTTATCTATTCTTCTCATTTTTCTTCTTCATCTCACTTTTCTCTTATCCCATCACTAGTTTCTTGCTTGGTACCTCCTTACTTAGAAAGTATCCATAGACAAAGCTTCTCAATATTTTCATTCTCCTTTCTCAAATAAGTCTCTTTCACCTTGCCTCTTCTTGTATTCATGATATCTCACCTAGGCTCCTTTCTTTTCCCTCACTACCTAGTCTTTTGGCATCTAGGTTCTTTCTTCAACCTGCAAAAAGACAACACACAAAAATCTTCCAAAAACTTATCTCACTTAGATTTTTGGGCTTTGATACCAATTTTATGTAGAAAAACCAACACATAGCACAACTTGACACAAGTGAAACAATGATCCATCACCAACAATGAAAAAAATCTCAACAAACTTGATTCACTTGACAACTTTCATAAATTGATTCTTCTCAAACAATGATTAAATGCATTCTAGATCACGTTGGAAACATTTCCATGGCAGCCTAATGTGCATTCAACAAGGAAAACCCAACATGATGTATGATTTTATTAGTATTTCATTTTTCTTATAACATGTTCTATTGATTCCCAACTAACCATGTTCACACAAAGTACAAATTTTATCAAAACCCTTCAAAGTTTTTCCAAAGAATGTCCTACATTTCAATGCACCAAACTTCCATTAAATAACTTTCACAAAACAAATAAGGAATCCAGTTGCTCTAGTGATATTGAATATTTCATAATTACGAACTTTTCTTCCAATTTTTATCAAAATCCAACAATGGAAAAGTAAGTTATGGCATTTTTCCCAAAACTGCAAACCCTAAGCAGGGTTCAAACCTTCCCTCACAAAAATGGTCATAAATTATTCAAAAATTAATGTAATTTAATGATACTTGAAGAAAATTAAAGTAGATTCACATGGAAAAAATACACAATTTTTTTCAAATCAAAATATCTACCATAAAATCTATACCATAATGTTTTTCAAACTATAAATTTTGGCAAACATTGTTAGAATAGGGAAATCTCACCAAAATGATCGTAACTCCTGCACAACTCAATAAAATTCGATGAGACAAAAATAATTGTAAACTAGAAACAAATATGTTTCCATCCATGTATTCTACTCCTTGATATGAGGCCATACCAGGCATAGAATGCACAACTTTAGTCTGAAAACAATGTAAGAATTAGAAAATACACACAAAATTGAGGTTTTCATTCATCCAACTTCAAAAAACAATGTATCCAACCCCCAATTTGAGTTTTGGAGGGTTTCCTTATAAATTTCCAACCAAAAAAAACTATTTTCAACCACCTTTTGATTATTTTGTTGACAAAACACCTTAATGATACTTTTTGACAAGTTGCTTGACAACTTTTTTGAGCAACTTTTACAATTTTTACAATAGTTGCCTAAATTTCACCAAATGACCAAAAGTGGTTCTAAACCACTTAGGATGGTCTTAAATGACCTTATTTACATCAATAAATCCAAAAAAACAAAAACCAAAGTTTCAAAATATAGCTTAAAATTGCATCAAGGGTGCTCTTGCACCAAGTACTCAAAAAAGTGACATGGATTGGCAATGAAGTCCCCCCAACTAAGGACCATGACATCCCCAAACACAATTCACTAATGCATTGTCAAAATCTATCTATGCACTCTATTACAACTAAGCTTTAAGCTTCCATACGTAAGTTATATATTCTCCCTTATTTCCATATCTATGTATACTAATTAATTACATTTCATTACTATTCTAACCAACTTCTATCAAATAGGTAATGATTAGCCTTATTTACATAATGAAACAACTATTACTTACTTTAATAGTACTTACTTGCATGTGGTTTCATAGCACTCACCTCAAGTTTAGCATGACTACTACTATGAATATCATGCACGTGCTTATCAAGTTCATCATGATAATCACTATCAACATTGACATAAAGTTGTACAACTTTGCATAGAGCTCTATTGGTAGGGTCATTTTATTTTCATATAATTTCTCTGCATGTGGTTTGAAAAATTAATATAAGTCAGGTAAAGAATGCAAAAGCTATAAATTTTTGTCTAAAAAAAGATTTTAAGTATGAAGAATGACAAAACATTGGGAAAAAAATTAACTTACAACTTAAAGAATGCAAAAGTTATAATTTTTTTGTCCAAAAGAAGAATGACAAAACATTGGGATAGAGTAAGTAACAACTTAAAGAATACAAAAGCTACAATTTTTTGCCCAAAAGAACATTCTAAGCATGAAGAATGACGAAACATTGGGATAGATAACTGACAACTATTATATTACCTCAACTTCAACACAACTATGATGACTGTGCTGCACATTCTTATCTAGTTCATCATGATCACTATCAATATTGACAACTCTGTTGACATCATGAAGGCATTTTTGTTTTCCTAGTGCTACTTTGATAAAATTGTTTTGCATGTGGTTTAACCATCATGCAAAAAATATGCAAAGCATTCAATAGTAAAGTAAAGAAAGAAAGCTATACATTTGTCCAAAAGAACATTTTCTGGATCACTCCAATAATAAATAAATTGGGCTGCATTCTCCTACACTCAGATTTCAATAATCTAAATATTAAGAGGCATCTGTATATATAATTTCCAAACAAGAAGAAATGAGATCAATCGAGCCTCTTACCTCATTTGAATCCATGGATTTATGCTCATTCCATGTAGAAACTATAGGGTTAGCAAAGGTAACCAACTGCAAAACTTGTTGAGTGAGACTGAATATGCAATTCATTACACGTTGGTACCCTTCATTTGAGTTGGCATGATCTAGAGAGACTCCTACTAGGCATTTAATAGATGGCTATGCAATCTTTGTTAACGAACTAGATTTCCACTTCATCCTACTCTTAGATTTACTAGGATTTCTTGCCTTTGTTTCTCTTTGCTAGATATTGTTTGGAATGCATACTTCTTTTAATGCCTCCTATTTTTCTTGTAATATTTTTTCCCTCCTTTTGCTAAAGTGGATTCTAACCTATTTTTTCCCTCCATTATTTTTTTCTACAACTGTATCTAAAATTTTTCATCAAAATTCTCATCTTTTTCTTATAATATTTTCTAGAGGTTTGTCCACTAGTCTCAAAATCATTTTCCATTTTTTGTATAACATTTTCCATAGTTCATGGATCTTGCACTGCAAAACATGATTTGAAAATATCTAAATGGTCCCTACATTTACAACCAACTTGGAGGCCCACTTTACAACATTTGGCCCAATGGACTCACCATCTCTCGACACCTCAACCAAGAATGGATTTTGACCTTCTAATTTTCTTTATTTTTCATTCTTCTCTGTAGATATGTACAAATCTTGACTAAATCTTTGTCTTTTGACAAAAGGAGACACATATTATATTAAACCACTACTAGTATTTTTGGTTGATCCACTAGTTCCATCAAAAGTTCTAGATGCAACAAGAGCATTCTAAGGCCTAACAGATGCAAGCGGTCTCCCTTCATGAATTTCATTAACTAGAATTTCATGCTTCTTGGCCACATCAGGTGTGGCATGAGTAGGTAGATCAGTACCGGTCTTTAGAGATTTCACTTCAAACACATCCTTTAATGTTGAATAAATCATCTATAGACCTATTGTTTCTTTGCTCTGATGTTTTTCAATAATATCTCTTATACTTTGTGCTAATAGATCATCATGACATTGCATATCACCATGTGCTATAACAGGCTACAAATCACCATGTGCTATATCAAGTTGCGCATCACCATGTGCTATATCAAGTTGCACATCACCATATGCTATATCAAGCTACACATCATTACAACTATTGTTTTCATCAACTATCTTTATTGAATAACAAATTTGTTGGCTTCTACGAGATGACACCATTATATCTTTTATTTCCTTTTGTTTTTTCTCTGCATTTTCTTTGCACTCTTTTTCTTGCCTATAAAACAAAAAAAATCCTATTATGTCTTATATATATAAAGCTCTTGCATATACAATTTCATTAAACACTATTAAACAAATAATATACTACTTAGTGGATTTAGAACTTGCATGTTTGTCAAACCAATACTCCATAAATATTCATTATTCTTGGCCACTTTTTCTCTACAAAAGCACTCATAATTTGTCACTAAAATTTTAGCATTGTAATCACTATCATCTAATTTACATCTTACAACCCTTTCCTCATTTCCTAAAGTCCAAACAAACAATAATGTATAAATTAACAACTTGAATCAGTAAAATTTTATTGAGTTCATAAGTTGATAACTATTGACTTTCCAATCCATTGATAACTAGAAATGGAAACTTAAAATAGAATTCAGTTTATAGATTAAAAATAATTTGCAGTAAAAAACCAAGAAGATGTTTACAATTATAGGTATCAAACAAATTTTCCTTAGGGATATATTCACAACAAAATAACTCATAAAAACATTACACAAGCAGGATGAAGGAAAAATATACTCTAGTAAGGTTATGCCCGATTTTTCTCTAGTTATGATGATATTTTGACACCAATAAATCATTCCTAATTGTAAACCACATATCTCCTTGTTAGTTTGATTTACTTATTCTCCCCAAGTTACTATGATTTACTTAAGGGAATTTAATCCTTCATTGAAGGAACAATAAATTAACCACACAAAGGCAACAAATGCATTTTGATAAACTCGATACACCCTTGATATATTGATTTAAATAACAAAAAAAGATCAAACTGGAGACAACAAGATAACATTCATTAATTCACTTCAACAAATAATTGAAACTGAAATTCAACCACCAATTATAACTTCATTATATTGATCTTCAAAATTATTTTACAATACATTTCAAAATTTTGTCTTGATTGACATGTCAAAAAGTGTCTTTTTAGTTACCCACTTTTACTATAAATAAAAAATTCTTAATTATCATTGTTTACATAGGATTACATAAAAGCAATGAAAGATGAGAAATGAATAGAAATGATCAAATTTTGAAGTCCAAAGCACTCAAAATAGACAAAATGCCATTACTCATCGTAAGGTACCCATCATCATTCAGATCTGGCAATGTCCTCTCTCCATGATAGTATCTGCAAGGCTTGGTACTTCAATGCCTATTCTTATGGGAAAGCTAAACATGTCTTCTCCCATTGGTACAATGTGTAATCATGAGGCCATTTGTACTCCTGCATTTTTTCATGTGTTTTCCAAGTGACTCTTCCATTTGCTATCTAATAACCCTTTAGCATTCGTGAAGATTTTTGAGTATCCAACATCCAACGCAATTAATTCATCCAAGGTTAAATTGAGGATGTGAAGATTCATCTCACCATCCTTTTGTAAATTAGTGAGGCAGTTGAGAATAATTTGGCTAAAATCATCTATCCAATCCTTGGAGCCACTTAGTTGATCATCATCCCTTAGTATCTTAGGCATGAACCACTACTTTAGTGTGTGAAATGAATCCATTCTTTCCTTGATCTTTTGGTCTTTTGCATATATGTATTGAAATTTATCTATGACCATTTAGACCATTTTCTTAGTAGGCTTTAAAGTTGTTGGGGACTCAACACTTCTTTCTAAAATTTTGCAAAAAGTTATTAAGGTGTGATGTATAGGTTGCCATTTGTTGAATAAGGGGTCCAATATATGTACATGGGCCTTCATCTGATCAACTTCTTGTGACAAGGAGACATAACATTCATACAAATTTTCCAATTTCTCCATAATTAGTTTAACCCTATGTTCCAAGATCTTTTCCAATACCTTGAGCATTTGTATCTTTTCCCCTTCTTTTGTTTCTTCATTAGTCTTTTTCAACTTCTCAATTTCTTGTTTTAGCACATTTACTTGTTCAAAAGTGATTGCACCTATATCAGTATGGATGACAAGGGTCTGATATACTATTAATTCTATGCTTTGGGAAGGACCTGCTCCCTTGAAATTCTCTTTTAATTTCACATTTTTAATGAATAACCTATTCACTTCATCATTCAGGTCAATTTGCGCTTTCACATATTCTGCCAATCTAAGCTCCATAACTTTAACCACAACCCTAGTAAACATTGTTGAGTGCATTGTCATACTAGTTTTCTCCAATGCTAATGTGTCTTGAAGTGTCTTTACCATGGTAGTCCCTCTCATTTCTTGTACAACATCAAGCAATCTTGTTTTTTCTTTTTCTTTTTTATTTTTTCCAAAAGGCTATGGTTTCAATTCTTGGATTGTAACCTGTGCCACTCATTCCTTCATCTAAATTTAATTCAAAAACCAACATGAGATCTTCTTGGCTTCTTACTTGATCCAATAAGAATATCTTTTTTAACTCCATCCCAGGAATAATTAGAAAATTGTTTTCTAAAATCAATTTTCTTTTTTCTTGGGGGCTAATAGTAATTTCATTAATCCTAATTTCTTCAAAAGTCTAGGTAAAAATCTGGCCATGCTATGACTCCTTAGTGCCCAACTTATTAACTTGGAGTCTCTCCTCAAATTCTTTCATTTTCATCTTAATCCAAAAATCCTTAAACTCGAGAGTTCGAATAAAGTCATCATCTTCAATAAACTAAGGGTAGCAATCACCCTTTCATCATCATGCACTTCTTGATCATTATTCCCATGTACATCCACTCTTTCTTCTAGTTTGTGAGCATTAGTTGAAAGCTTTGGCGGTTGTTGATTAACTTCATCATCTTGAAAATTCACAAGTACATTGGCTACCTCTTTAATGTCCCCTACAATTGTTTCATATGCCACTTAAGGGGCCACTCCATGTGTCTTCTACCTTTTAGGACTTGGTTGCTCAGGGGATGCTTCTAATTGTATTGTGGCAGAGTTTAGTAGGGGCTTTGTGATTACAATACCACTTGGATTGATGGGAAGCTTGGAGGGTTTTGTAGACTGACCCTTAGGTTTCTCTTATGGTTCAACATATAATCTTTCAAAGTTGTCAATTATTAGGTTCATCCTTTTGACAGGATCCCCTTCTTCAACATAAATTCCTTGGAATATTTTGCCCCTTTTCTTCTTCTCCTCAACCCTCTTTATGATTCCCCACTTCCTCTTCCTCTGAAATTTTTTATGAGGTGTAAAGCAATTTCTTATTACATCTTCATAATCCATTTCATGGGTAATCTTAGATCTAGTAAGAAGTGTTTGCCTTATAAAATTAATATTCCCTTCAGGATCAAAGATCCTTTCTCCTCTTTACTTCAATGAATATCTCATCTTCAAATAGCTTTGCATTTCTTCAAGAGTGTTAGACCCTATGGATAGCTTGCCACATTCAGTTAGGTTAGGGAGGAACATCCCCTTTTTCTGTGTTTTCATAACATCTTTCTCCATCTATAAAATTTACCACATAAATTATAAAAATGCAATTCAAATAGAAACAAATTTAGGTAAAACACGTGGGGATTGAAGACACCCATAGACCCTTATTACTATTTGGTTTGCTAAAAAGAACCATTCACCAAAATTATGAGTGTGTCCCCACTTTGGCTTCAATGCTAAAGTTATTAATACTTGCATTATTTGATTAGGCAATCTTGGTGAAATATGAACAAGACTGCCCATGACCCTTATTACAAAATCATAATGAATTATTACATATTCACTATTTTTTACATGTGCTATCCTAGATGTAATCACTAGTTTTGTAACCTATTCTGTTGATTATCAGTCATTCCCAAACACATTCTTTTAGTCCATCTCTTTCTATTATGGTACAATATTAAATGACACAATAGAGAGTATTTCCTGAAAGTGATGGGAGATTTAAGTTCTCTCTTACTTACAAAAATCCCTCATGTAGCCCTTTCTCAATTACAACAATAAAGTCATACTCAATGTTCACTTCAAGATTTTGTATCTTTATTTTCATCATCATGAGATTGATTGGAATCCTCTCTTGAGCATCTATTCCAAGCACTTGTCACAAAGAAAATAATTTCTTTTGAAATATACTTGGAAGTCTTCTATATGGAAAATGATTCAATTTGGGAGGGGGAGATAGGTATCCTCCTATTGTTTACACCCCTTTTCATGTGTAAAGGAAGTTCATCACTCTTGTAGGTTTTTCTCAACCTCATATAATCCTCTTCACTTATGTCCAATGGATCTTAGTGACAACTTGCTTGTTTAAAATAAAACATTCTATAATTGATTATTTACTTAGCACCACTAATGGTGAACTATCTATCATTCTTATAGTACTAGTAGTCGATTGATAATATTATGCCAATACTTTAATAAACTCAACATCTTTTAAGACATTTAGGACTATCAATTTGGCCAAACCTAAGGTCCAAGGATTTGAAATTGGAATCTTGTCATCCCTTTTTTCATAGAAGTACCAAAATAGATCCCACCTTGAGATAGGGATAATTGGGTCTCTACATCCATGGGGGGTGGGTGCAAAAATATGGGTAGCAAATTTGTGGCCAATTTTTTTAAAAAGTTCTGAAAGATCATAATGCAAGCGCGTTATAATGTACTCACATTATGGCTCGGTGTGTCGAGCTTGAGGCTCGGCCAAAATGAGCCCATAACACGAGAACATTATAACATGAGTGTGCACACTGATACATTTTGACTCAAATTTTGATGAAAGTTCATTGGAATTTTGATGAAATTTCATCAGAATTATTTCATTAAAATTTTGACGAACTTTGAAAGGTCAAAATTCTGTCCCAGCATCATCGGCTGGGTTGGAATTTCGACGTTTCAAATTTCGTTGGAATTTCAATAAAATAATTCTAACAAAATTTCATCAAAATTCTAACAAGCTTTTGTTGAAATTTGAGTCAAAATGTATTAGTGGTGTTATAAGGCTCTCGCGTTATGAGCTATTAAAAGAAAAGAAAAAAGAAATCGAAATCATTCTAACTTGTGACTATGTTTTTTTTCCTACCCGTGGCCAAAACCCCAAATTTATGCACTCTCATTATGGGAGGAGCTATTTTGCAAAATTCTTCATCAGACTATTGTTGTTTCATCACTAGGATGCCACCACATCGACAAGGAGGTCTGAGAGGTAAGGATTGTTTGTTTTTTGTTTTGAATTTGTTAGTTTTAGGTTGTTTTTGATATTTATTTTTTGAATTTGTAGGAATTGTTAATCAACTTGCAAATCCTCCTCAAAATCCTCAAGTTAATCAACCAAAACAACAATCTCCTCCACCAATCCCTCAACATCCTCCTAACACTCAACAAAACTTAATGAGTGAAATTGAGAACAATAAAAAAAAAAATTAAGGATTTAATCAGGAGGTTGAACGATTGAAACAGTTCAACCATGGAAAGAATGACCCTGACAACTTCACTCAAAAAAATGTTAAAACATATAGATTCAATCAACAGACAATTAAGTGGTTGGAAAGATAGGAGGTAGTCGACTAGGGCTTATTACTAGGATAAATTATCATATAAGGATGTAAAATATTTAAAAATTACAAAAGGTGATTTGTGCTCATTATTCACTGACCCACACAAAAATGAAAATCTTACCCTCAATTCGAAGAGGTTTCCTATTCATTAGTTCCACCACCAACAAATTAGGAACTTTTCTGGGATAGGTGGTACCTAGTCTTTTATTACTCACCATGCAACAATTGTGAAGTCTTGTATTATTTCCTTAGGAAACTATACCATGAGTTCATCTTGAACAAAATCCTAAATTATTTTTATATGAGGGACTTCCAATGGAGAGGTGGGGGGTTGTCTCAAGATAGACCCGACACACAATAGGATTCTATGCAACAAGGGAGATGACCTCTTGCTAGGCCTCCTCATGATCACATCGGTATCCCATCTATCGCAAAGGAGAGTGTCGACACAGAGACTTTGTAGGCCATTAGCTCTCTAACCCAGAGTGTCATCCAACATGCCAACCCTATTCTACAACACCATCCAGGGGAGTCTTTGAGTGGTGGGCTTCGATCCCATCTGCATCAATCTTGTAGGGAAACTTGTTCATATGACCCCATCGACACTTAGGAGGCTGCTACACAAGATCTGCCTGCAACTATGGAGATGGTGAGGGCAGCTGACATTTTGCATGAGGCCCATGGCATTGATACTCAGGTAAAAGTTAGCATGTTCATTGAATTGAATTTATTAAATTTTAATTTTGAAATGCAAGATGAACTAATTTAGTTTTATGATTTTAATAAAATTGTAGGGTCACAGTGTTGATATTGGATACACCGACCCTACACCTACTTATTTCTCCACTGCACCTACCGTTGAGGTATGTAACTAGTAAGAAATTATAAAATTATTACATGTTAATAGCATTGTTTTATGAATGGTATTTTGATATGTGATTTTGGATGTTGAGTAGGCTAATATTATAGGTTTAGCCGGAACACCTCCTAGTGCCAATGGATTTAGTCAAACCTACATGCAGGTAATATTATAAAGAGTTTAACTAATGAATTGTACTTAATAGATTTGTGTATTTTGTATTCATATTGTTGATTATGTTGCATTACACATCTTTCAAACTCAAAGCATTACTTAACATTCCATAACTAATAGCTAGATGTTTATAGATGAAAAAATTTCAACTACTCTATAGTTGTTTAGAAAGTCAACATAAGCAGTGATGCAATTACTTCACATAGTATAAGTAATAAGTAGGAGTAGCTTCAAATTGAATTTTCTTGTCATGGCATTCCATGAGACCACTTTTTACTAAGGCATCTTTTCAAACAGTTCACTACCTTGTCTATACTATGGATGCTTGAAAGGAATATATGAAAGAATAACAGTAAGCAATAGCATAGACAAGGCAATGAGTTGTTTGAAAAAAATTCTCAAAGAAATGTAGTCTCATGGTGATGTCTATCACCATGAGACCCAATTTCTTTGAGGTACTTTTTCAAATAGCTCATCGCCTTTTCTATGCTACCACATTTTCCATACATGTCTACCAAAGCATTTTATCAAAAAATTCATTTCTTCATTGATATGGCTAAAAGCTTAAAAAATGTGCTTTCCAACAAACTATGGATGCTTGGAAAAAATCTATCAAAGCATAATAGTAAACAATAGCATAGACAAGGCAGTTAGTAGTTTGAAAAAATGCCTCAAAGAAATGTAGTCTCATGGTGATGGAATGAGACCACATTTCTTCGAGGCATTTCTTCAAACAACTCACCACCTTTTCTATGATACCACATTTTCAATACGTGTGTACCATTTAAGAATTTTATCAAACTACTCACTTCCTTGTTGCTATGGCTAATATCCTAAAATAGGTGCTTTCCAACAAACTATGGATGGTTGGAAAAATTTCTATCAAAGCATAATAGCAAGCAATAATACCATAGAGAATGCGAGTAGGTGCATGGAGATGGGTAGCCAATTTGTAGCCACTTTCATTTTTTTTTTGAAATGTCATAATGCAAGCGCGTTATAATGCGCTCGCATTATGACATGCTAAAAGAAAAAGGAAAAGTGAAACTCATTCATTTTGCATTTCGATTGTGTTTTTTGTTGTGCTTGCAACTAAAACCCCCATTTTTTGCACTCACACTTTAGGAGGCATTGTGCAAAAATCTTCACCAACAGTTGCTATTTCTTCGCAAGTATGACACCATGAGGAGGATGTGTGAGAGGTAGGGATTGTTTGCTTTTTGTTTTGAATTTGTTAGTTTTGGGTTGAATTTGTTAGTTTTAGGTTGTATTTGATATATATTTTTTTGAATTTGTAGGAGATGTAAATCAACCAGCAAACCCTCAAAATCCTTAACAAGAAGATCAACCAAATCTTCAAGAACAAAATCAACCACAATAACAACCTCCTCCACCAATCACTCAACAGCTTCCTAGTACTCAACAAAATTTAATGAGTGAAATTGAGAACAACAAAAAGAAGATTGAGGATTTGATTAGTAGGTTGAGTGATCCAAATGGTTCAACCATAAAAAGAATGACCCTAGCAAGTTCATTGAAAGATATGTTAAAAAATGTAGATTTAATTAGAAAACAAATAATTGGATGGAAAGATAGGAGGCAAGTGGCTAAGGCTTATTATGCGGATAAACTATCATATAAAAGATGTAAAGGATTTAAAAATTACAAAAGGTGATTTGTGCTCATTATTCACTGACCCACACGCAAATCAAAATATTACCCTCAATTCGAAGAGGTTTCCTATTCATTGGTGCCACCACCAATAGATTAGGAACTATTTTTATGATAGGTGGTACATGGTCTTTGATTAACCACTGTGCAACAATTGTGAAGTTCCGCAATATTTCCTTAGGAAACTATACAGTGAATTCATATTGAATAGAATTCCAAATTATTTTGATATGAGGGACTTCTAGGGGAGAGGTGGGGGGTCGCCTTGGGATAGACTTGGTGCACAATTGGATCCTACGTGGCAAGGGAGATGAGCTCTCACTAGGCTGCCTCATGAGCATGTTGTTATGCCTTATGTCATGAAGGAGAGTGTCGACGTAGAGACATTGTAGGAAATCAACACTTTGACCTAGAGTTTCATCTATCATACTAGCCCTATTCTACAGTTCCATCTAGGGGAGTCTTCGAGTGGTGGCCTTTGAACCCATGTGTGTCAATCTTGTAGGGAAACTTGTTCATATGACCCCACTGACACTTAGGAGGTTGCTACATAGGATCCACCTGTAGCTATGGAGATGGAGAGGGAAACTAAAATTTTGCATGAGGCATATGGCATTGATAGTTAGGTAAAAGTTAGCATGTTCATTAAAATAAATTTATTAAATTTTAATTTTGAAATGCAAGATTCACTAATTTAGTTTTATGATTTTAATAAAATTGTAGTGTCACATTGTTGAGATTGGATACACTGTCCCTCCACCTACTTATTTCTATAGGACACCCATCGGTGGGGTATGTAACAAGTAAACAATTATAAATTTATTACATGCTAATAGCATTGTTTTACGAATGGTATTTTAATATGTGACTTTGGATGTTGAACAAACTAATATTTGAGGTTTTGAGGGAACACCTCCCAGTGCCAGTGGATTTACTCAAACCTACAAATAGGTAATAGAATAAAGAGTTTAACTAATGAATTGTACTTAATAGATTTGTTTAGTTTATATTCATATCGTTGATTACATTGCATTGCACATCATTCAAAATCAAAGCATTACTTCACATTTCATAACTAATAACTAGATGTTGATAGATGACAAAATTTCAACTACAATATTGTTGTTTAGAAAATCAACATAAGTAGTGATGCAATTACTTCACATAGAATTTTTAATAAGTCTAGGAGCAACTTCAAATTGCATTTGCTTGGCATGGCATTCCATGAGACCACATTTCTTCAAGGAATTTCTTCAAACAACTCACCACATTTTCTATGATACCACCATTTCCATACATGTGTACCAAAACATTTTATCAAACTACTCACTTCCTTGTAGCTATGAATAAAAGCCTAAAATAGGTGCTTTCCAAAAAAATATGGATGCTTGGAAAAATATCTATCAAAGCATAATAGTAAGCAATAATACCATATAGAAGGCAATGAACTTCCTGAAAAAATGCCTAAAAGAAATGCGGTCTTATGGTGATAGAATGCCATGACGTGTATTTGTTTGTAATGGCATTCCATCACCACGAGACCTCATTTCTTTGAGGCATTTTTTCAAACAGTTCACTTCCTTCTCTATGCCACCACAGTTATCGTACATGTCTACAAAAGCATTTGATCAAACAATTTACCAGCTTGCTGTTATGGGTAAAAGCCTAAAAACACATCCTTTCAAACAAGATATGGATAAGGAAAATATTAAGTATGATAATAAAAAATATATAGTTTAATAAGTAATCCAAATTTTGTTCATTATCTTATACATTATAAGTCATGATGCGGATGATCACTATTGTAGTTTTTGTGATTAAATAATTTGTTTTATTTTCAGTTGTTGCAAGCCGAAACACCTTTGAATGTGATGAGGGTAATGGAGAGCAGTGTTTCATCTACTATACAATCCTCGATGGCTTTGACAGGGGAGGTATGAGGAAAATTAGTAAATTTACATTTACATTTATTGTTATAGATGTTAGTTAGTGAAAAATCAAAACATTATTGATTCATAATTTAATTTCTATATGGATGGTTTATACAGGGCTTGAACATGCCTGAGCATGGTCTTGTGAATATTTCCCTCATGGAGAGAGATCATGAGATGGTGGTAAGTGATTATTTTGTTAAATACATCATTTTTATAATGTAATTTCTATATATTAATGTCTTTACTTCTTATTGTAACAGTTAAAACTTCACCATGAACTAAACACTAGGAGTAGCAAGAGCACTCCTCAAGTGCAACACAAACAAGTGACAAACCTATCACCATCCGATCGACAAGCAAAGGGAAAAATATTATTTCTAGAGCATGGAGAGCAACAAATTTTGATTCCAGATCCCTTTGTTGTATGCCTTCATGACAGTTTTGTACATATTTTGTATTGGATATATTTGACATGTTGTATGACTATATGGCTATTTTTTACCTATATTTCATACTTATATCAACACATATTGATGTATTCCTACATGGCTATTTGGTTAATACAAATATTTTTTATTGATAGTGTCCATATTTGCATTCTAAATTGATGGTTCAATAGATATGAGTTACGTTTATTCAAGTGTATACTTTACAACTTATGTGTATACTTTGTGACTTACATGTGTTCCAATGTATACTTTACGACTTACATGTTTTCATGCGTATACCTTTTATTCATCCATATACTTTGTATTCATGTGTATAATTCAAGGCTTATGTGTTTTTGAGTGCTTGTGCTTCCCTTATTCACATGTACATGCTTGACTTATTCATGTGTATACTTATTAATTGGTTAGCCCTAGCATTGATCATTGTTGTTCTTCATGGTTTGTTTTGAATATTAATTGATTGATGCTAAACAATTTTATCTAGAAGCACAAAACACATTTTCAATTGGTATTCCATGAAATGATTCATAAAAAAATTTCAATATATTTAATCCTTTGATTGGAACAACTCAATTAAGCAAAGGATACATAATATTCACAACACTTGCAAAACATAATATTCAAAGTAGACGAAGTAGTTAACTTCTTGACACATTATCATACAAACATTTATCTTCAGTAGTCTTTAAACATTTTCATAGCATAATCCTAATAGTGCAAAATGAATTGTTATGTTCTTGATGTGTCATCATATAAACACGTCAAAATATTTATATGCCAACTTTTTGCAATATTATTTCCTGTATACGAAATGGATTTGGGAGAAAGCAAATTATAATTTATAATACAAATAAGAAATGGACTCAACATTGTCTTAGACCCTCGAATAGTTCTATTTAACAAACCAATATGCTCTCAATCACTCCTTTAATTGGAAAACATCATTGGGCAGCATTTACCAAATTTATGTTGCCACTTAACTTTACCCATTTTTACTCCCTCAAACCTCTCTTTTTCATTCAAAACCCCTTTATTCCCAATTAGGGAATCATTCCATAACATACTTTTGACCTCCCTTGTCCTTGCAAACCATTTGAACACATCAAACTCTACAACCTCACCCTATTTCCAACCTATTCTAACATATTCTCAAGCAATTTAGATTCTTTTTACCTTGTCTAGCCTTGCTTTTAAGGCCTAAATTCTAAATTTTGAATAAGGGAAGTGTTAGTAATCTCTTCCAATGCTATTTTCTTATTCGTACTTACATAATTGACTCAAATGACCCTACACTAACTCAAAACTAAAAGTAAGATTACAAAATGGCCTATCATGGCCTTATTTGACATTATAATGACTAAAACCATTGAACTAGACCTTCTTCATCAAATGGAGGAACAAGGTGCTTTGCACCAATGATCATACACTTTTTTGTGTGAAATACTCAGACTTCTCAACTGTCATATGTTTCTCATTTCCATTGTTTTGCATGCCATCATAAGGGATCAAGTCAGTTGAACATAGCTCAGATCAATCCCGTGTGTTTGGGTGTGAAAGAGGACCATGCCTAGCATAAACCTACCTATTGGGATGCATTAGAGTAGTTAGTTTGGTCACACGAATTACAAAATGAAAGTTGCACAACTTTGCAACTTTACATTGCTTCAATTTGACACTTTTTCCATCAAATAAAAACTGGACACCATAGGAAAATGACTTTGAGATAAGAAAAATCGAGAGGGGTTATTGTTGATAGGCCCAATGTGATCTCATAGGATCAGATGGAGAGTTCGTAAACATCATGGTTTTTGAGTAATAGCCCGTCAAAGTTTGTTTCCCTTTTGCACTTTGGACCCTTAAGGGATTGATCCGGTTGAACATAGCTCGAAGTGATTCAACATGTTTGGGTACGAAAGAGGACCATTCCTAGCATAAAAATACATATTCAGATGTGTTGAAATAGTCTATTTGGTCACATGAGTTGCAAAATGAAAGTTGCTTTGCACTACTTGCATTTGACACTTTTTCCATCAAGTGAAAATCTACTGCCACAACAAAAACACTATGAGATAGCCAAAACCGAGAGAGGTTTTTGTAGAGGGTCACAACATGATTTTGTAGGATTAGATGAGAAGTTTCTAAGCATCATGGTATCTGAGTAACAACATGCTAAAGTTTGCAGCCATTTTGCACTTTGGACCCTTAATGGATTGATTTGGTTGAACGTAGCTCAAAGCGATTTCACATATTTAGGTGCAGAAGAGGACCATTTCTAGTGTAAAGATACGTATTTGGATGCATTGGAATAGTTCATTTGGTCACACGAGTTGTAGAACAAAAGTTGCACCACTTTGCAACTTTACACTGCTTGTATTTGACACTTTTTCCATCAAATAAAAATTTTCCGCCATGGGAAAACCACTCTGAGATAGCCAAAACTGAGAGAGTTTTTTGTAGAGGCACCCAACGTGATCCTGTAAGATCAAACGAGAAGTTTCTAAGTGTCACGATATTTGAGTAATAGCATGCTAAAGTTTGGAGCCATTTTGCACTTTGGACTCTTAAGGGAACGATCTGGTTCAGTGTAGCTCAAAGTGATTTCACGTGTTTAGGTGTGAAAGAGGACCATGCCTAGCGTAAAAATACATATTTAGATACATTGGAATAGTCTGTTTGGTCACATGAGTTGCAGAATGAAAGTTGCACCACTTTGTAACTTTGCACTGCTTGCATTCGACACTTTTTTCATCAAGTGAAAATACGCTGCCACGAGAAAACCACTCTGAGATAGCCAAAACCAAGAGAGGTTCTTATAAAGAGTTCCAATGCAATCTTGTAGGATCAGATGAAAATTTTTTAATCATCACGGTATCTAAGTAACAACATGCTAAAGTTTGCAACTATTTTGCACTTTGGACTCTTAAGGGATCAATCTGGTTCAACGTAGCTCAAATTGATTCTACATGTTTGGGTGAGAAAGAGGACCATGCATAGTGTCAAAATACTTATTCAGACACATTGGAATGGTTTTTTTGGTCACACGAGTTGTAGAATAAAAGTTGCACCACTTTGTAACTTTGTACTACTTGCATTTGACATTTTTTCCATCAAGTGAAAATTCTTCGCCACGGGAAAACCACTTTGAGATGGCTAAAATCGAGAAATTTTTTTGTATAGAGACCTAATGTGATCCTGTAGGATCATATGAGAAGTTTCTAAGCATCATAGTATCCAAGTAACAACATGCTAAAGTTTGCAGCCATTTTGCACTTAAGACTTTTAAGGGATCGATCTAGTTGAACATAGCTCAAAGCGATTCCACATATTTGGGTGAGAAAGAGGACCATGCCTAGCATAAAAATACCTATTTAGACACATTGGAATAGTTCATTTGGTCACATGAGTTGCAAAATGAAAGTTCACCACTTTACAACTTTGCATTGTTTGTATTTGACACTTTTTCCATCAAGTGAAAATCTGCCGCCAAGGGAAAACCACACTGAGATAGTCAAAACTGAGAGAGGCTTTTGTTGAGGGGCTCAATATGATCCTATAGGATTAGACAAGAAATTTCTAAGCATCACGGTATCTGAGTAATAGTGTGCCAAAGTTTGTAGCCATTTTGCACTTTGGACTCTTAAGGGATCAATCTAGTTGAACGTAGCTCAGAGTGATTCTGCGTATTTGGGTGTGAAAGAGGACCACATTTAGTGTAAAAATACATATTTTAACACATTGGAATAGTTTGTTTAATCACACGAGTTATAGAACAAAAGTTGCACCACTTTGCAACTTTGCACCGCTTGCATTTGACACTTTTCCCATCAAGTGAAAATCTACCGCCACAAGAAAATCACTCTAAGATAGCCAAAACTGAGAGAGGTTTTTGTAGAGAGGCCCAACGCGATCTTCTAGGATCAGATGAGAAGTTTCTAAACATCACAGTATCCAAGTTACATGCTAAATTTTGCAGCCATTTAACACTTTGGACTCTTAAGGGATTGATCTAGTTGAACGTAGCTCAAAGTGATTCCATGTGTTTGGGCATGAAAAAGGACCATGCCTAGCATAAAAATACCTATTTGGATGCATTGGAATAGTTTGTTGCTCACATGAATTGTAAAATAAAATTTTCACTACTTTGCAACTTTGCATTGCTTGCATTAGACTCTTTCCATCAAGTGAAAATTGGATACCACGAGAAAACCACTCCGATCTAGTGAAAACTAAGAGAGGGTTTTGTAGAATATGCACGAGTTCTTGAACTATGCTACATAGTTATATGACCATATTATATGTCAACCATATGCTATGCCCCTCTGACCCAAATCATTGTAGAGCATCTGAAAGCAACCTTGCACAAATTCTGGAGAATGTGTGTGATCATCACTAATATAAAAGTGATACTCCCTCAATGCCTTCTTTTGGTCCTCTGTACTATCAGCTGCATGAATGAATATTATTTTTACAAATATCAAAAACCTATGTGGAGTTGTAATGCTATGATTGCACCTCATGCTATGGTTATAGAGTGTAGTTTTCAATAAAGTCAACCATTGATACTATGCTGCCAACTGGAAAGGTATCCTTGCATAGCTTGAATTGTGTGTCCAACCATCGGGCTCTATGGGTATGCCTTGCATACTCATACACTATATTGTCACAAAATATTGACATAAACTGATACACTAGAATCTTTTGAACAACCAAATTGCACCTTTTGCTTGAGACCCATCTTTTTGTAGCATATGCCACCATTTTATACTTCCCAAACTCTACTAGTTTATGTCCCACCTCATCTATATTTATGTTCACATGCTGGCAGATGCTGCATGCCACTACAATGCTCACATGAACCATCTAAGCATGTTGTCCTATAGAATATTTGGCCATCATCTTTTTCACATAAATTTTTTGATAAGAATTCTTTGGAAGATTTTGGTGGGGCTTGTATGCCACAATCCTGCAAAACATTGTTAGTATGCAAATCACAACATATAAAATGATAAACATTATAATGGTTAGAGAATTCAATATGTAGTCTACAACTACAAGTAGTGCATGTGTGATTTATCTTGACATAAAAAGGTTTAATCATTTCAAAAAACTTTGAAAAATACTAATTTGAGGATAATCCATTTGAAATTTACTAAAAAATTGGGTTTGAGTCATATCCAAAAAATGCTTTGGATGTGGCTCATGGTTCTGACTTTCGATTCTCCTTCTTACCACATCCCTTTGATTTAGAGATGGCCTTGTGTTATTCTTCCAATACTCTTCAATTAGTTTTCTCAATGCTTCAACATTTTTTTTATCTTTTTGTGGAAGTCTCCCCGAGAATGACCATAATTCATTTGAACTAGTGCCCTCAATTTTTTTCTGCCTTTGAATGACTTCTGATAAAGTTTTTCTAATAATTCTCATTTGTTCACTTGTCTTTCTAATAAGACGAGCTCTCTTTGTTTGAATGATTACCAAAGTCTATGCAATGACACGTCATGTGACATTACTATCCTTTGAGCGTGAGGTCTCACCCACACTCTCATATGCATCCATTAGATTCTTCACAACAATGTTTTCACTTGATGCATTTGATGTTCTCAACTTAAGATTCTTCATGATGTCTCTATACTTTATATCCTGCATCATTTCAACAAATAGTTGGCATCTTGCGATCTCATTTAGCCTTTCAAAGTAGAATTTCCAAATCTTATCAACATATCTTCTACAAGTGCGTGTTGGAATCTTACCTTCCATGTGTTGCAATCAAATACTTTGGATTTCTATGAAAAATTCTAGGTGGTGTTCTCCTAGGTACATACATCTCAACATTACGAATTTCATCAATATTTAATTGAGGTGGGCTAGATTGCGTACCTTCGATCGATGGTGGAGTAGAAGACATACCTTGAGGTTCTCGTGGGGATGATGGCATACCTTCTTCATCAAATCTGAGTGATGATGTACTCTCAACTTGAGATGCACTAGATGGTGTCTAACCATATTCACTTGCGATAGATGGTGTCCCTCCATATTCACTTGCAGTAGCTGGTGTCCCTCCACATTCAATTGTGCTTAATGGCTTCCTTTCATAGTCACTTTCAGTAGAGGGTGTGTGTCCAACTACGGTATCTGAATCTGTCTTAGCATGATGCTTTCACATTCATGCCCTTTGTATGCAACCTAAAATGGTCACCTAGACTTTGAGCCCCATTTATTTAATTTGTCAACATCAACTTTCTGAATCAATGATTGTCGCATTTTCAAATCAAATTTCTTAATCAATTCATAGCTATTTCAAATGTTTCAATTTTCCCTAAGGTTTGAATGCTTCATTAATTTTATTTAATCAAAAGAAATAAATCCCTTTAATAAATAAAATAATGTTATTTAATTGAAGTTAATATTACTTAAATAAAATGATGCTATTTAATTAAATCTATTTTTAATTAACTTATTTTATTTTATTTTATTTTATTAATATTTATTTCTAAATTACATAATCTTATTTTATATTATTAAAAGAGATATTATCATCTTAAATAAAATAAAATAAATGAAATATCCTCTCAAGAATATCCTGTGATGAAAAAAAGGAAACAAATCAGTTAAAAGGGAAATAAACTAAAAAAAGAATTCCAATCAAGATTTGTTTCTATTTTTCTATTTATCCCACATTGCTTCTGAATTTGCCTTCAATTCCACTTTTTCCTATAAAATGAGCCCTCTCATTCTCATTTCAAAAAAATCACGAATTTTTACATCAGACTTATGCTACAAATTTTCTTGAATTTTATCATTTGAGATTACACATTAGTTTGATTTTATAAGCATCTTAGTTTTATAGCATATAGTTTAATATTACATTTTAGCTTAATCTTCATAGTAGATTAATTTGCAAAGTAATTCATTTATGGCATTGCATGTAGATCAATTTTCATTTCAATAAATTAGTTTTGTTTATTGCATTTTATAGTCATTTAAATTAGTTTTTTTTATTGCATTGCAAGAACATGATTCATGGAGATTGGCATTCTTGCTTCTCCTCTTTGAATCTCTCGTTCTGAGACTGTATTTGTAGGGGTAACTGGGTTAATCCGAGGGCCACAATATCAATCCCTGCTCTTCTCGGATAGAGAGCTGTGAATTGATTTGCAAGGACTCATTATTGAGTATCCTCGCATGCAAGGATTCACAGAAGTATAAAATATTTTTAGTTATACATTTTGGCACCCACCGTTTTTAATTTTTACATTTTAATTTAGTTTAGTTTTTAATTTAGTTTTTAATTTAGTTTTTAATTTAGTTTTTAGTTGTGCTTCATAAATCCAGCTTCCACTCAGTTTTAGGAAAAACAATTTCTGGGTTTTGTAGCCAGGGTCCAAATCCGATCTGGGTATCTTTCAGTTTTTTGATTTTTTTCACGGATTTGAAGAAAATAGCTGCACAGAAACTGTCGCGCGTCATTTTTTTCACCTGGCTAAAGGTTTAAAAAAAATATTTTTTCATCTTCTGCTTGCTGGATCAAAAAACGATTTCTGGGTTTTATTTTTTGCTTCAAAAAAATTTCTAGGTTTCTGTTTTTATCTACTCATTATAAACAGATTTTTCAGAAATAAAATTTGAAGATTTTTATGCATGTTTTAATTTAGTTTTTAGTTTTTAGTTTTTAATTTAGTTTAGTTTTAATTTTAATTTAGTTTTTAATCTTAATTTAGTTTAATTTTTAGTTAGTTTGGTTTAGACTTTAATTTAGATTTTTAAATTAGATACTTTTTTAAGTTTCTAAAATTCAAATTAGATTTTTTTAATTTAAAGTAGATTCTTTAACTTTGTTAATTTAAATTAGATTTTTTTACTTTAGATTTTTTAACTTTATTAATTTAAATTAGAATTATTAATTTAGATTAGATTTTTTTTTTTAATTTAGATTAGATTTTTAATTTTATTAATTTAGATTAGTTTTGTTTAAATTTTTTAATTTAGTATTAGATTAATTTAGTTTAATTTTAGTTTTGTTAACTAATTCTTTTTAGATTAAATTTTGACTAGATTA
>VDFB02058242.1:616126425-616160217 GCA_007258455.2 Sequoia sempervirens | reverse complement strand
CATTGAGGATGTTCTAAAAGAACAAGGCATTTTGACCAGACAGAACAATAATACCGACAATGGTCAACACAACAATAAGGATAAAGGGAAGAACAACAATTGGAACAAAAACAAACAAGTTGTCAATGATGGAGTTGTGGATTCTTCCCAATCAAGAGATCAAAGTGTTCTTAATTTGACTAAGGCTGTGCAAGCAATGAAGCTTAATGCACTTCCACAACAAGAAAGTAAACCAAGATATCAGGAGAGGCCCAAAAACTAGAAGCGGCAATTTACCAAATTGGGTGACTCATATGAGGATATTCTCAAAACTCTCATTGCTAACAACTTGGCACATCCTCAGGATCCTACAAAATTTCACATTCCAGATCCTAAGCCACATTGGTGGGATGACAAGGCATTCTGTAAATTTCATAATGGCCCTGGCCATACTGTTGAAAATTGTTGGAGATTAAAACATATCGTCCAAGATTTTATAGAAAGTGGAAAGCTTCAAGTTGATGGCCTAAATACCAATGCTGATCATAAGGCTTTTAAGGAACCTTTGCCTAATTACGACAAGGGGGAAACCTCTAAATCATAGAATGGCAAAGCTGCAATCAACTACACCTATACAACGGCAAAAAATGTGATAAACATGCTTGAAGTTGTGGAGCCAAGTGTTAATATGATAAGGAGTAAGGACTCCGCATGGTTATGACTCTCCCCCCTATTTTTGACAAACTCAACCTGTTGTGGTGCTGAGAGGTCCTCATTCTAGGTTATCTTCCCAAGCCCTTAATGTTGTTACCAGGAGTCAAGCCCCTATTATTCCCAGAGGGCCTAGTTCAGGTCCATCCAACAAATCCAAGCAAGTGGCATCCAAGAATGTCACTATAAAGTCTACCACTGCTCTCAAACCAAACTACAATCTTGTAGATCAGTTACAGAAAACTCCAGCACAGATCTCAATCTTAGAGCTTCTAGAGTTGTCCCCTAGACATAAGCAGATCCTTGAGGACGCTTTGTGCACAACAAATGTCCCCAACAACATTGATATAGACCAATTCCAAGGCATGGTGAATCACATTACTAGCCCACATTACCTCTCTTTCTTTGAAGATGATGACAAATCCCTAAGTCATCCACACAATCTTGCCCTTCACATTGAAGTCGTGATTCATAAAACCCATGTCAGGCACGTGTTGATTGATGGGGGTGCTGGGTGAAATATTTGTACTTTGAATTTGTTAAAAACTTTGGGCTATTCAGAGCAAGTGATCGACACTAGAAAGAAGATCACCATAAAGGCCTATGATGAGGGAAAACAAATTTCTAAGGGGTTGGCTATCCTTCCTGTCAGGATTGGCCCAGTTGAAAAAGATATCTTGTTTCAAATTGTTGATACTGGACCCCTTGCATACAACATTTTACTGGGTAGACCATAGATTCATGATATGCAGGTAGTGCCGTTTACCTACCACCAATGTGTTAAGTTCCCCTACAATGGAACAGAAATTTGCATACCAGGGGATAACACCTTATCAATTAACTCAATCTCAGCTAATGTTCATGTCCCTCTTAACCGAGTAGCAGAAGATTATGAAACAACTTTAGCAGACTGTCAAAACAAATTTAAGTCAGTAGACCTTGGCATGGGGGGGTATCAACTTGACTCTTTTGCAAAGATGCCTGTTTCCCCTAGGACATATGGAAAGCCTTCACAGGAGATGAAACCATCATCTTCAGCAATGACACTATTTGACAAGTTTGTTGAATCCTCAGTACCAATACAAGATGAAAAAGAGGAAGTAGCTATTCGAGATTGGATATACAAAGAGGAGAAATACCAGCACAATGAAAATTTCTCCCCCTCTCCTAAGTCCTATGGGAGAGGATATACTTTTGTCAAGAAGATGGGTTATCCAGGATATGGCCCTCTTAGTCACAAGTTAGATGCTAGAGCCGAACCACTCAATCATGATCTTTTTGCACGTAAGTCTAAGAAACCGGTTGGCCTAGGCTTTATGAACAACAATAAATGCACTGTCCCCATTTCTGATAGGCGGGATAGTAAAGATGACACAAAATATGTACCAGATTTGACCAATCAACAAGACATAACAGATGATTGGGTACCTTCAACAAATCTCCTTTGGGAAGATTCAAGAGATTTAATAATTGATAGTCCTCCTATCTCATTTGCAATAGATAGTGACCATATGAATGCAAGATTGACTATGGATAGTGTCTCCATCCCAGCTGCAATGGATGGTGATAATTCAGATAATTTTGTGATTGAGCAAATTGCTAGAGGAGAGGAGCCTCTTCCAAATCTTGAGGCTTCTACATCACGAGGCTCCAACAATAATTCAGAAATAGACTCTCATGAGTTTGAATGGGATTCACTCTCAGATGCAACAGTTGACTTGGATATGGATGTTGTCCATGCTTATAGTTCTCAACCTGATGTAACTGACGAGTCATGTGTTAGATTAGAAGATTGGAACCCACATGTCACATTAGTAGACGATTCTTCGCTTGCTAGGATAAATTCTGATTTAGACACTTTAGAGGGAAACTTGACAGATTCCAATTCTACAGTCACCAGAGATGACACCACCTATATCCTTAATCTTGAACCGGTCATCAACCTACCCCTTGTTCACCCCAACCTTATTGATTGGTCTCAACGTTACCAAGAGCCTCAACTCTTGACATTTCACAATGACTATGAGATCACCTGCTATCTAAATGCCATTGAACCTGTAGTCTCTTCCACCAGTGAACCAGCTACCAGTATGACAGAACCTGACATCAAGTACCTTAGTCACAAGATAAAAAGAAAAGAAAAAAAGAATAAGAGTTCTGATGGCGAAAACAACTATGTGGCGATGTCAGAACCAAAAATAGTAAAAATAAAAGATGTATCCAAAGGTGAAAACATCCCAGAGGCACCTATGGATGAGGTACTTGATAGTCTCCCAAGCTATTTCTAGGACGGATCATCAGTATTGGTTGAACCTATAGAAGCTGTTAATTTGGGCACAGAGGAAGTTCCAAAAATTGTACACTTGGCTAAATCTTTATCACCTGAAGAAAAGAAAGCCTATACTAAGTTCCTCCAAAAGAAGGAAATTAACTTTGCATGGACATACTCAGACATGCTAGGGTTGGACACTAATCTCATTATGCATCATTTGACCATAGCTCCAGGTGTGAAACCAGTCAAACAGAAGTTGAGAAAAATGCACCCTCATATAGCTCTTTTAGTGAAAGATGAATTAGAAAAGCTCCTTGGTGCAGGATTCATTAGAGCCATAGACTATGCTGACTGGATTTCCAACATTGTACCTATTTTTAAACATGATAAAACCATTCAAATCTACAAAGCATTCCCAAAGGATGATTTTCCACTTCCTAACATAGACATGATAGTGGACATGACAGTGGGATATGAGATCTATTCTTTGATGGATGGTTTTTTTGGGTATAATCAGATCAAGATAGCTCCTAAGGATCAAGAAAAGATTGCATTCACATGTGCCTGGGGTACTTATTGTTGGAATGTCATGCCCTTTGGATTGAAAAATGCAGGAGCTACTTACCAAAGAGCTATGACAACCATCTTCCATGACATGATGCATAAGAATATGGAAGATTATGTGGATGACACCCTAGCTAAGTCTAAGAGAAGAGGAACACATTTGGCTGATTTAGAAGTGATTCTAGATCACATGGAACAATTTCAACTAAGATTAAACCCAAAAAAGTGTGCATTTGGTGTTACTTCTGGCAAATTATTGTGATTCATCATTTCAGCTAAAGGAATAGAAGTGGACCCTGAAAAGGTTCAAGCCATTATAAACATGCCACCTCCCAAAAATGTCAGCCAAATGAGGAGTCTTCAAGGGTGCCTTCAATCCATAAGGAGGTTTATTTCACAATTGGCAAATAGAGCACAACCTTTCAACAAAAAATTGCATAAAGGTGTTCACTGTGTCTAGAATGAGGATTGCCAAAAGAGCATGGATCAAATTAAAGAATACTTGGAAAATCCTCCCATTTTAATGCCTCCCATTCTAGGAAAACCTCTCATTTTATATGTCTTAGCTACTGAATCTTCACTAGGGGCATTGTTGGCTCAATTAGATGAACAAGGGAAAGAAAGGGCCATATATTATAGTAGTCGCACTCTTGTTTCTTATGAGGTTAATTTTACTAGTATTGAAAAAGCTTGCCTCGTAGTAGTGTTTGCTTCTCAAAAATTGTGACACTATATGCTCGCGCACACCATACACCTCACAGCAAAAATTGATCCTCTCAAATACTTGCTCGGTAAAGCTACTCTCACGGTTAGACTTGCTAAATGGATGATGATTCTTTCTGAATTTGACATAAAGTATATTGAGCACAAAGCAATCAAAGGCCAAGCTATTGCAGATCAACTGGCTAATTTCCCTATTCAAGATAATATGCCCATTCAAGTCAACTTTCTAGATGAGCATCTTATGTACATGACTAAAAGATCCTAGAAACTATTCTTTGATGGTTCCTACATGCAAAATGGTTCTGAAGCTGGTGTGTTGTTTGTTTCTCCTCATGGGTATACTATTCCTAAATCTTACAAGTTACTCTTTCCATGCACAAATAACATAGCTAAGTATGAGGCTTTGACAAATGGACTAAAAATGGCCATAGAGTGGAATATCACAAAACTACATATCTATGGGGATTCTCAGCTGATCATCAACCAAGTCAATGAACAATACCAAACAAAAGATGACAAGTTGGTACCTTACAAAAAAATGGTTGATTCATTAAGATGGTATTTTACTTTTGTCACCTTTCAGCAAATCCCTAGGGCTGAGAACAAAGCAGCTGATGCTATGGCCACCCTTGCTTCACTTCTTCAGTTAGAGGAACATGAGTCCAGATATGAATTCCTGGTGGAAGAGCTACCATATCCCATATTTGACTCACCTGAAAGCCATATCATTTGTACCCTTGTCAATCATGAATCCTCCCGCTATGGTGCTATTTACTCATATCTTCATGATGGCATCATCCCCGATACATTTAACCGATCTGAAAGAAGAAACCTTATCCGCAACGCCTCTCACCATTCCCTCATCTCTGGTGATTTGTATAGGAGGGGTCTAGATGGAACACTTCTTAGGTGCTTAGAAAAGGAGGAATCCAATCAAGTGCTAGTTGACATCCACGAGGGCATATGTGGAGGACATTCTAATGGTCTTTCCATGGCTAGAAGGTTGCTTAGGGCAGGGTACTATTGGCCTACGATGCAGATAGATGCAGTAGCATTTGCTAAGTCTTGTGAAAAATGTCAGAAACATGGACACCTGATACATGCTCCAGGTAGGGAGCTAATTCCTTCTATATCTCACTGGCCATTTCAGTGATGGGCCTTTGACCTTGTTGGGAAGATTCATCCCAACTCATCAGGTGGGCATAAGTTCATTATCACTGCTACTAACTACTTCACAAAATGGGTAGAGGTTGTTCCACTTTCTATTGCCTCAGGCAAGACAGTGTCTTTATTTATTTTAAACCATATCATCTGTCGATATGGAGTGCCATCTGAGATCATCACTGACAATGGAGGTCAGTTCAAAAACAAGGACCTTAAAGAACTCTGCCAAAGATTCAAGATAAAGCAACATTGGTCCTCCATTTGCTTCCCACAAGGAAATGGTCAGGCAGAGGCTTCAAACAAAACCATTCTCAAGATTTTGCACAGAACATTTCATAAGAATGGTAGAGACAGGAACCTATAGATAAATTCGGCCCTGTGGGCCTATAGAACAAGTATTCGTACTCCAACTGGGGCTACTCCTTTTGCCCTCACATACAGCGCTGAAGCAGTGTTACCTTTAGAGGTTGAGATTCCATCACTGTGTCTCTCTCAAAGGTCTAGTTACAGATGAAGACCATCGGCACTTATGAGATTGCAAGAATTGGAACTTCTTTGATGAGAGAAGCGAAAGCATCATTTGGACCATATGAGGTCTCATATCAAAGCCGGATGTCCAAAGCCTTCAACAAAAGGTTCACCCTCAGAGAATTCTAAGTAGGAGATCTTGTCCTACCAGAGAATCCTAAGAACCAAATTTAATCAAGAACGTATGGGAAAATTCAAACCCAATTGGCTTGGACCCTACATCACAAATAGCCTTGGCACGCAAAGCCATCTTTTACCATCTACACGAAGAGGGGAGCACCGAGCCCTATCAATGTTTTTAACTGGCTGAAGTTCTATCCTTGATGTCTCGCTTTGTCCTAAGCATCCTTTTGTATATAATTATGACCTAAAAGTTCCAAAAAAATTGATATATGGTATTGAAAAATATTACAAAAAAAAAATTGATATATTGTCAAAAAATCCAAAAAAAATCAAATATGATGCTGAAACAATACAAAAAAAATATTCAAAAAATTCAAAAAAAGAAAAAGAAAAAGAAAAAAGTGCCTTGGTGAAAACCTGGAAACAGGCGCCTTGGTAGCAAAAATACAAAAATATATATATATATATATAAAAAGTCCTAAAAATTCTTCCAAGTGGTGAAAACCTGGAAATAGGCGCTACTTGAGGCCTTTGCATCCCTATTTCTTAGCATGCATCCTCGACACTTACCCTTTCTCCATCATGCCTTGTCCTTATTGCCTTGGTTTGGAATTGGTCTTTGTCTTTGTCTAGGGGCATCACTGTGTTAGCTTTGGTCTCTTGGATATGCTTGTCTTTAGGACACCTCGCAAACGGTGTTTTTCAACACTAACCCAACGTGTTTTTCAACACAACCCCCGACATCGTGTGTTTTTCAACACTTATCAGTTTGGTCTTATCCAGTTCGGTCATGTGATCTTACCTACTTGCAAGCATTCGATCCTTATCCTCAGAACTCAGTATCAGTTTACACACTTAAAATTTTTTAATTGCAACACTTAATGCTTGAGATATGCCATGATCTTTTCTTTGTGTGCTGACTGATATTGATTTTCGTTGAGTTTCCTTGTCTAATAAGTCTCTCCGTGATGCATAGCTAGAGGACTTGTGGCATGGAGCATGTTTTTATTTGCTTTCTACTTGTGGGTGTTGTCTTGAACCTCTCCAGTGTCTCTTGTTGTATCCTTACACACTTAAGAGATTTATGGCATCATCCTTGAATGTTTTTGCACAACCATTCTCAGGGTAATCCTAGCATTTGCATCTTGATGTGAGCGTGGTTTTGCTACATTAAATTGGGTAAGCTAACATTGTAGTCATCTTGACCTTCATGTCTCTGATGCTCATGTTAGAATCTTTCCACATTCCAAGCTGATATAAATCACATTCATATCTTCATAGTTGCATTTGTGACTAGTGATGATTGTGTGATTGTCCGATGTCTGGTATTAATGGCCCAATGATGAAAATAAGTTCTCTTACATTCTCTAATGAATGATGAATGCACAAAAACCTATGTTACCCTATTGCAAGTACACCTTTGCATTTTCATGTAGCTTGCATTATTTAGACTTCATCTTAATTTGCACTTTTAGGCTGTATTATGGGTTTGAGCGGGTTTCCTTCATCTTTCTTGTGGATTTTTCATCAACTGTGATCATGTTCTTCAATTCCTTATCTTCTTTCGTGATCTCAATCAAAATTCCCTATCTTAAACAGTTGATTGATTTTGATGTATCCTCTTTATTGAGGCAGATTCTCTTCCTTCTCTCCATTTCTTTCCATTTCCTCCAAACTTCTATCTTCCATTTGATTTCACCCCACTTCTTTTCTTCTAATTCAACCTTAGGCCATAATTTTCTTGTTGATCTACCTGGGTTCTGTGATTCTTATATTTTTCATCTTACATCAAGAACCTTATCTTTTGTTTGATTTGATCAAATTTTTCAATTTATTATTTCTCCTCTATCTCATTTCGATTTTGATCACGAGGCAGTACCTATCAAAATTCAATCCTTGATTCAACTTTATCAATTTATCAATTGCTTCTCTTGGGGCAACCTTGCTTGAGATTCTTATCTCTCACTTTGGATATGATCCCGAATCGACCTCATGTTCAAAGGCTTTTTGTTTATGTTTGTCCAGATGTGATCCTGAGTCGACCTCACATCTCAGTTGTTTTGTGATCCCAAATCGATCTCACATTGCAACTTCATTCTTTGACTGCATGTGATCCCGAGTTGACCTCACATTAGTCAAAGAGGGGAAAATGTATGCAACCTAAAATGGTCACCTAGACTTTGGGCCCCATTTATTTAATTTGTCAACATCAACTTTCTGAATCAATGATTGTCGCATTTTCAAATCAAATTTCTTAATCAATTCATAGCTATTTCAAATGTTTCAATTTTCCCTAAGGTTTGAATGCTTTATTAATTTTATTTAATCAAAAGAAATAAATCCCTTTTAATAAATAAAATAATGTTATTTAATTGAAGTTAATATTACTTAAATAAAATGATGCTATTTAATTAAATTATTTTATTTCATTTTATTAATATTCATTTCTAAATTACATAATTTTATTTTATTTTATTATTAAAAGAGATATTATCATCTTAAATAAAATAAAATAAATGAAATATCCTCTCAAGAATATCCTGTGATGAAAAAAAGGGAAACAAATCGTTAAAAGGAAATAAACTAAAAAGAATTCCAATCAAGATTTGTTTCTATTTTTCTCTTTATCCCATATTGCTTCTGAATTTGCCTTCAATTCCACTTTTGCCTATAAAATGAGCCTTCTCATTCTCATTTCAAAAAAAAAAGAGATCACAAATTTTTACATCAAACTTATGCTACAAATTTTCTTGAATTTTATCATTTGAGATTACACATTAGTTTGATTTTATAAGCATGTTAGTTTTAGAGCATATAGTTTAATATTACATTTTAGCTTAATCTTCATAGTAGGTTAATTTGCAAAGTAATTCATTTATGGCATTGCATGCAGATCAATTTTCATTTCAATAAATTAGTTTTGTTTATTGCATTTTACAGTCATTTAGATTAGTTTTTATTGTTGCATTGCAAGAACAGGATTCATGGAGATTGGCATTCTTGCTTCTCCTCTTTGAATCTCTCATTCCAAGACTGTATTTGTAGGGGTAACTGGGTTAATCTGAGGGCCACAATATCAATCCCTGCTCTTCTCGGATAGAGAGCTGTGAATTGATTTGCAAGGACTCATTATTGAGTATCCTCACATGCAAGGATTCATAGAAGTATAACATATTTTCAGTTATACACGCTTTGTGCTACCAAATCATGTTTTTTTTTTAACAGTTGAGGTTCCTCTTCAGTTGGTGTGTTTTCGTCAATAGTACCCAATTTATTCTTTTCACAATATGCCCTCAGTTGTTCTCTCTCCTTTGCTTTGAAGGTTTCATACTCTTTGTCTGTTAGTTTATTCCTTCTTTGTTTCTTTAGCATGGTGGATAATTTTACTTGTAGTATGGTAATGAGATGAATATTAGTTCCTAAAGTATTTGTCCATTCAAATAAATGAAATATATGTCATTCAAGGCTTCATAAAAAATACTTGCAATCATCTTGTACAAAACTATTTCTAGCATAGACAGAGGTGGTGCAAGGGCATGCCATGTAGTGTAGGGGCACCATTTAAAGTGTTTGGTTCATTCATGGATTTAAGGTCTATATTGTAGGTTGTTGATGAATTTTGTTTAAAATAAGGTCTATGAGACCATTTTATTATGTATTTAGTTATTTTCGAGTCATTTTAGGTGTTTGGGGAGGAGGAATTTAGCTTGACATTTGCAAAATTTGCATTTTTGGTAAAGTTGTCAAGAAATAAAGTTATAAAGTTGCTTTTTGGGGGGAATATGAATAGTTAAGGATTTCAAAAGGTAGTTAGATACATTGGGTAAGTTTATTTTGAATGAAAAAAATATAATTGTGATGTAAAATCTTGAATGGAGGGTTGATCTCTAAGATTGGAATCAAATTTAATAAAGAATCTTCCTGATTTTTAGTGATTTTTCTGTGTTTTCTTGCTTTGTATGACCTGTATAGTAGCCTTCTGAATAAAATTGCTTGAGATTGTGTTGTAGGTGGTAACTAAGTCTCATCTAGTTCATTTTGAAGGTATATTATCGAGTTTAGTGCTAGTTTTAGACAGATTTCTTACACCGGGACTGAAATAAGGTATTGTAAGTTTGTAAGTTTCAACTATGAAATAACTCCATCCCACCAACTGTGAAACTTGTAACTCAATGGGATGGATAGGGAAAGGTATGGTATGGTGTGGAGATGGTCAAAATTGTGTTGGGAGGTTTGATAGTGCATTGGGTGTGAAGCCCTAGAGGTGAAATTTGATTTTTCATTGGAAAATTGAAGGATTTGGTATGCCAATTTGAGTTTTATGAATGGGAAGCATTATGTTATGATGTTTTGAGCATGTTCAGGTGTAACAAGCCTTATTAGAACAATTGGTAAGTTTTAAAAAGAGCGGGAGAGGCATATTTTAATAAACCCATATGGTTTAGGCTAAAAAGTAGGGTTTTGTGGATTACCTTTTGTACGATGGTATGTTTGAGATCTAATTGTGGATTTTGAGGTTTTGACACATTTAAATTTCCAACCCAAGGTTTGATAGG
Organism: Sequoia sempervirens; assembly: GCA_007258455.2. Classification (NCBI taxonomy): domain Eukaryota; kingdom Viridiplantae; phylum Streptophyta; class Pinopsida; order Cupressales; family Cupressaceae; genus Sequoia; species Sequoia sempervirens. The sequence goes on along the minus strand of VDFB02058242.1, from coordinate 616,149,597 downwards.
GTTTTATTGAGTTTCAAGCATAGTTGCTTTGGAAAAAGAGGCTAATTAGAAGCCTAAAATAGTGAAAAAGTGGAAATTGAGTGCTTTGGTCTAAAGTGACCATAGGTGGATTTTGAGTATGTCAATTTTTTTTCCAAATGGGTTCCTAAAAAGGTTCATGTCATGGCCTAATGAGTGTCATTGAGAAGAGTTTCCCGATTGAGTTGATTCCCAATGGAGTGTTGGCAAGCTAGCTCACTCACTAGCTTGCCAATGCGATAGGTTGAGAAGGTAGGGGCACCGAATGCCTCATAAAAATGGGGTGCCATGGTGATGTAATAATTGTGGTATGCCATTTCTATGAGGCATACGTTGCCTAGTCACAATGGAACCCCATTTCTATGAGGCATACGCTGCCTAATCATCGTGGCACCCCATTTATATGAGGCATACATTGCCCCTACCTTCTCAACCCTACCACATTGGCAAGCTAGTGGAGCATTGGCACTCACTAGATTGCCAATGCTATAGGGTTGAGAAGGTAGGGGTAGCATATTTCTCATAGAAATGGGGTGCCACAGTGATATACATCACTATGGCACCCCATTTCTATGAGGAATACGTTGCCCCTACCTTCTCAATGCTACCGCATTGGCAAGCTAGTGGAGTGTTGGAAAACTAGCTCACTCACTAACTTGCTAATGCGATAGGGTTGAAAAGGTAGGGGTAGAATATTCACCATGACACCCCATTTCTATGAGGCATACACTACCCCTACCATGTCAGCCATTTATGAGATCAACCTGACCACACAATTTTAAGGTTTAAAAATAATTTAAAATGGTGTTTTGACCCATTCCTCTCATTGTTATAACTCTAACTCAAGGAATGGGTTTGAAACATCACTAAAAATGTATGGGAATTTTGAGTGTGTGCAGGGGAGGTTAAGAGTTGAGTTGGGCATGAAGGCCTAGAGTGAAATTTGGTGTTTTCCATGTGAATTCTAGAGGTTTTGACATGCTAAAGTGAGTATTGTGTTATGGAAGCATTGTTTCTTGTTGAATTTAGTTTGTACAAAACATTTTAGACCTATTTTGGGTGGTGGCATGTTTTGATAAGGTTGGGAAGTGTGTTTTCCAATAAGCCCTAGGTTATTTGGCTTAAAAAGAGGGTTTTTGATTTTGGCATCTTGGTGGATGAATTTTTGAGAACTAATTGTGAATTATTTGGTTTGAATACATATAAATTGCTTCCCACATGTGTTTGGAGGTTTTTTTCAAGTTTCAAGATAAGTTTCTTTGCTAAAGTGTTCTAATTTGAGGCCTAGTTGGCGTAGAAAGCCTGATTTGAGAAAGTTGTTACAAGGTAACCAATAGTGGTTTTTTGGCATGTGATTGTGTACCATAAAGGGTCCTTGAAATGGTTCAATTCTTGGTCTAAAAGAATCTTATCGAGAAGAAATACCCAATTGAATGAGTTGGCAATGGTACAAGGAAGAGTGTTGATTTGGCAAAAAGTGAAGAGTTTTGAGAATTGTAAGTTGTGAATTGTTGTTGTTGGTTGATTTTTTGTGTTTAGTTGTGTTGTAGGATCTCCCCTGTTTGCATCACAATTCAAATTCTTTTTCCATGCTTCCATTTTGAGCCATGATTGCAAGATAGGTTGCACCTTTCCCTATGTTGCTAACTTAGCCTTCAATGAAGAGTCTTCTAACAATGGAGAAAAGGGTTAGAATCCCTTGTAGGCAGACTAATCAAGGAAACATTTAAAATATATTACAAATAAAATTGATGTGGTAGGTTTAGTGATGAGCTAAATTTAGAAATAGAGATGAAAACCAGAATAGTTTCTAGGATCTATCAATGTGGGAGGAGTATATTCCAATTTTTTAGAGAGATTTATGAAAAATTTGGTAGCATAGACAAGGAAATGAACTAATTGGTATAATTGTTTGAGAAAATACCTCAATGAAAGCTTTAGACAGTGGAATGCACTTCCATAATAAAGGATTAAGAAATGATGTTTTATTTTGCTTCCTTAAAACATATTATTGTACAGTTTTTCGCACACATGCCCCGCTGGAAGCAGGGACCCTCTTTCGCTTCAGTTTTGGTGTTTTGGCCCTTTCTTTTGAGGTGTTGTCTTATTTAGGCTTGTGCTTTAAAGTTTATGTTGGATTGCCTAAGTGTTTCCCCCAGGTTATTCATTGAAAATCTTAAGTTATGGATGAATCTCGGGCTTTTGCTCGGATTCAGGACTTTCCGCCCTGGTCAGATTTTCCTGGATCCTACTTTAATTTTGGTTGGATCTTGTTGCTCAAGAATTTTTGGGTCTTCACAGATTTCCACACGGGATGGATTTCCCTGGATTCTGCCCTGTCATCGGCTCCTTGGGTTTCATGACTGTCTTATCGATTGCATTAATGGCTTCGTACGTGCTGTGAAGGCTGGGTTTTACTCAATTTTTGGGATCTTTGTTCCATCTTGCTTATCTTTTCCATTGTCTGAGTTGAGAGCTGCATCCTTAGAGTTTTTCCTTTGAGCTTTTGGTTAGATTTGGGCGTTCAGGTTTGAATTGGTCTCATTTGGTGGTGATTTCTTGTGCATTATCACATGTGTTCATTGTAGACACCATTAAGCTTCGCATTTGCTGCTTCTAAGATCAAGTCCCGCTTTATAACGGTATGTGTCTGATTACTCTACTTTGAATTGAATAATGAATGGCACGTTGGTATTGTGAGAGCTTGTGGAATTGAATTCTTGTGTATTTATTTATTTTGTGCTAGGGTTGTTTAGTATTGTATCATTTGTCATCTCCCAGGTAAGTTTTGAGCTCATTTGTTTATTTTCATTTCGATGAATCTTGCATGAGAGTAATTAGTAAACCCTAGTGATGACATGACAGTGGAAACAACTAAATTCTAAACTTTCCTGTGCACTAATGGCGGATGAGTAGGGTTTTAGACCTAGGCCAGTGCCATATCAGGTGATTTCATCTTAAAATTGACCTAGAATGCAAAGAAAATTCATGAAAGGTCCATCCCTGACTTTCCTTAAGTTAAACTTTTTGAAATCCATAGTTGGTTCAATGTCTGGGTGAAATTGTGACTCTTCGTCCCTCCTGAATTTTTGTCATTGTAACCCTTCAAAGTCAGGAAGATGTCACATCAGTCATCTTGTGTCTCTCTGAAGCCCTTCGGGGGTTTGTATTTAGTCGCTAGGACAATGTAATTCTCATGCCAAAATTCTTTCTATCGGAAAGACAAACCTCATCGCGAAGAACTAATAGCGGGCTCCTTTTGTCTTGCCAGTTTTCCATTTTGTCGCTGAGACTTTCGCTTTCAGTGAGACCTTTTTCCAAACATATCCTACTCTTTCTGAGACCTTCGCTTTCAGTGAGACTCCTAACAGTTACCAGTACTTCATAGCGAGGCCTTATTTTCTTAGTGAGCCCAGATCTTTTTCGGGGAGACTTCATATTGTCAGCCAGAGGTTATACTAATGGAACTCTTTTGGTGAAACATAACATAGTCGCTAGCACCTCTAGCTGAACTCAAAACATTTCACTGAAGGCCCTCCTAAGTCCATATGTTCACTGTGATAGTGTCTTTCTCACACTGAAGGTCTCTCATGTTCTATCAATGGTCAGTGAGACCAAGAGAATTCACTAAGACCTTACCCCGACTACCCGCTGGTCACATCAAGATGTTTGTTACATCGATGTTCGACAAGACTCTGTAAGTTTGCTGAGAAATCATTTAGATAAAATTTAGTCTGGCCAAAGTGATTACTTAAAATTTGATGGTCGGTGAGACCAAGAGAGTTCGTTGTGACTTTACCCCGAAGAAGATCTCTTATCGACATGACTTTCATATTTGCCTTTGGTGAGACGTGCCCCTTTCAACATGACCTCTTTCTGAATAAAATTTGTTTGGCTGAAATACACTCATTTGCTTCACTGAGACTCCCCCTAGTTGGCAGGATGTTACACCGAAACCACTAAGTCTTAGCGAAACCTTTTTCGATGGCATTCTTCAACAAGACTCCTGGATGTCACCAAGACTTCTCGGCAAAACGATTGAATCTTGCCGAAACCTTCATTTTGGGAATCTCCATTGGTTTGGAATTTTGTAGATTCTGTGGATCTCCGTCGAGTTCATATTTCTCCGAAATCCATTGTCTCCCTAATTTCCCGAAATTCCTCTCTGCCTCATTCTTCGCAGGAATCCATCTCTGGTGGATTTTTCTGAAAGTTGATAAAATATAAAGGAATGTGGAACGACATGATGTGTTAGTGATTTTCAATGCATTTTATGATTTATTCATGCTATCTTTGGATCTCCCATGTCAATTTATTGATGGAAAATGATCAAGGTTAATGGTTAGGTAGGTGTTTCCTGGCTATTCCATTGGAATCTGATCGGTCTGGAATTTCCCGAAATTCCTCTCTGGCTTAGATTCTGCGGATGACCTTGAAACCATAAATGTGTTGTGGTCATTTTATATGAGATGTAATGACACCTTGACTATGTGAGATGCATTGTAACAGTGTTTTGATGAATTGACCTTGCTTTCCTGTGGTTTTTATTATGTTTTCATGTTGAACACAGGCTGAGTCAAGCAAGGCAGCAGCTTGGTCTTCATTGTCTGATGCAGAGAGGATTAAGCTGGACATTAAGAGCAAGGTCCCTAAGTGTAAAATCACTTCTATCTGGTCAAAAGTCACTGATACAAATGTTGGCCTCTGGGATTATGAGGAATTTAAAGAAAGAATGGTGGCTGAATATCCTCCTTTGGTGACTAGAAAGATGATGGAATCAGGCTCGTCCCATGTTGCTGGTTTCCCTTCTATGGTGCAATGTTATGAGCTGGTCCTTAAGTGTACCAAGCACTATGATCAGGACACACAGAGAATTATTGGTCCTAAATGGAGAGTTATTTTCAATTTTAACCTAGTCTCCATTTCCCAAGCCTTTGATATGCCAGAACGGTCTCATGTGGTGGGATTCACCATTGAGGTAGCTCAAGAGTTCTACGATGAACAAATTGTGAAATCACAACTGATCAATTCTTGGTTGGAGAAGCCCAAGTCTCACTATTCCAAATTGCCCAAGCAGCTGTTCAGAGAAAAGTTCAAGAATTAATACTATGATGCCATCACATTTCTTAGTAGGGTGGTTGGATCGAGGAGTGCTGGTACATTTGAGAATTGGATGTGCCATGTGATTGTAATGATGGAACAAGAGAAAATTGACTACCATTGGGCAGGGGTCATTAGCCAAGTAATTCAAAAGCAATTGTCCAATGTGTAGTAGACAAAGACCTTCACAATGACCTCATATTTGGTCTACGCACTTGCTAGGTTCCATCCCTACAAGGGATTAAGCACAAAGGGAATTTTCAGACAAGACATCATTTATGAAGTTTTCCCTTAGTTGCATTGGGGAGGTTCAAATTAGAGAAGGGAAAATGATGCATTTACCATTCATATCACCAGAATGCTTCAGGAAGTAGAACATGTTAGAATTTCAGATCAAGCCAAGGAACTCATCAAGAAATATGGAGCTTGGTTCATTCAATTCCCAACCTTCTTCTACATTCAGATTGATGGCTGCCAAAGGGCCCCATACAGACTTCCAAGGTATCCCACTGACCACATCATATTGTTGGAAGTAACTAGATAGATTTGTGATTTTTATGCCATTGTCAAGAAGGACAAGCATAAGACTGGATTTGGTGGAGACTTCCCCTTGAGGATTGGCACTGGAGAGGTTTGTCCTTCCATTGGTTCTGCCCAAGCTTCAGAGGAAGAAATGAGTACTCTTGGCTTGTCTTTCCACTCCCAGAGGTCTAGATTTGATATCACAGGTGAGGCTCAAAAGAAGGCCAGCAAAGAGTATAGACATAAGGTTAATTTGAAGGACTACTGGGCTAGCTGCAGTGATGAATTTGAGGTTAGAAGGAAGAAATTCAACTAGCTCCCCATTGACTCAGTTTGATTGTACAATGTGAGGGAAGTTCCTAACCAATTGGAAGATGATGGAAACTTGATCCAAGATCATGCCTATGAGGCCATAAAGGACAAACCAATTGGTGATGTAGAGTGGTTGGAAGAGGAGAAAAAGATAAAAAATTGATGGATCCAGTTCTTAAATTTACTAAGATGTGGCTAAAGCATAAACTGTGGGAGCTAGAAAATAATGGTGTACAGTGCACCTATGCACTAATGGGAGATCTAGATCCCCACTCTACCTCTGAAGAATCTACTAAGCAAGATCCTAAGGATAAAGGTAAGCTGGATTCCCCATCCAAGATCAAGACAAAAGGTGTCCAAGGAGAGGAGGCCTAGGAAGTAGTGAAATAGAGAAATCCAAAGGCTAAGAAGAGGACAAGGACTAGGAGGTCTGAGCAGGAAGGGACTGAAAAATAGGGTCCTGAGGCTAGTGCTTTTGTGCCTAAGAGGAAAAGAATTGTAAAATTATCAGAGAAGGCATGCTCCAAGGTTGCAGAAGAGGTGATTTCCCCACCAATTGTGAATGTTGAAAGTGTGATAGGTTGAAATCAAGTGGTAGAAAATGAGCAGCAAACAAAGTAATGCAAATACCACTAAGAACAACCTACACGTCAAGATTAGCCTAGTTGGAATCAACACAAAATAAGAACAAATGAAACCTTTTAACTTGTGTTGAATCGATCCTTTGGTTGGCCCTTCGATCTTTAGTGTGTATGCTCCTTGGATGGCAAGATATGCAAGCTAGAGGATAGATGGAAGTGGATGAAAGTATGAAAATGGCTAAGTATGAATTCTAGAGAAATTTTGCAAGAGTTTGGCTACAATGCATGATCTCCCCCAAATGAGAGAAAAGATGAGGTATTTATAGAGAATTTGGAATTCTCTAGGGAAATAGATGGTCAAGATTGAACCACCAAGATCAAGATGTAGGGCTAAGGTGAATTGAGAACCCACAATCCCTCACATCTTGACATGTGGCATGTGATGTGGCTCAAAAGGGTGATGTGTACATGAAGTGGAAGGATAGTGGGAATTAAAAATTCCTCAAATATTCTCATGGGGATGAGAGAAGGAATTTTAAATTCCAAGGGGTGCATTGGGGGGATTAAATGTGAATTAAATATTTTTGAGTGGGGGATATGTAAGAGACATGTGATTTTAAAATTGTGAAAATGTTGAGTGGAGATTAAATGTGAATTAAAGATTGTTGAGTGGGGGACATGTAAGAGAGATGTAATTTTAAAATTGTGAAAATATTGAGTGGGGATTAAGTGTGAATTAAAGATTGTTGAGTGGGGGACATGTAAGAGACGTGTGATTTTAAAATCATGAAAATGTTGAGTGGGGATTAAATGTGAATTAAATATTTTTGAGTGGGGGACATGTAAGAGACATGCAATTTTAAAATTGTGAAAATGTTGAGTGGGGATTAAATGTGAATTAAAGATTCACATGGGGAAGAGAAAAGGAATTCAATATTCCTTGGAAGGATAAAAGGAATTAAAAATTCCTTGAGAGGTTGATTAGGCTAGTTAATTAAAGATTAGAGAAGGGTTAGGTGGTTAAGAGAGATTATAGGCCAACTTGCAAAAGTTGGAGGATGTGGCACATCCTAATCAAGGATTAGGCATGTGCACACCCCTAATGATGAGATTAGGAGAATAATTAAGATTAGATAAAAATGATGGAGGATGTGACATATGAGGAATTAAATAAATGTGATATTTATTTAATTCATTTGATGAAAGGGGAGAAGGTATTTAATTATTTGACTAGATACCTTAGGGGTTTGACAGAATTAAGGATATTAATTAAATAATAGCGATATTGCTTAATTAATGCAAATAAAGGGGATGCTTAGACGAAGGGGATAAATTTGGATAAATTAAGTGTCCAAATTTAGGTGTCTACATTTTTCCCCTCTTTGAGATGGTGTTACAAAGTAGCATCATTTCAAAGAATATTAAAACATAGAACCTAGAAGATGATGGTTAGATTGGGAAAAATGCCCCAGTCATTCAAAGAAGTGATTAAGAAGGAAGATGATGGGGGTGAAGATGAAAGTTAGGGATTGGATTCCCCCTCGAGAGGACATGCAGGTTCAAGAGAACACGGGTGTGCTCTTGAAATGGATGAGATGATGCAAGGGGAGATGAAGATGATGCGAAGAAATATGAGATGGATGAAGCTCAAATAGATTTGAGGACAAATATGATGTTGCTCTAGTCAAGGTACAAGCCAAAAAGGGGTTGATGATGGATGGAGTGTTGTCAACGAAGGAATGAGATATCCCAAAACAACATGAGGATAGGGGAGGATACATCCCGATGAGTGGTATTAATGAGGGAAGGATACATCCCAAAACACCACTAAAGGATAGGGAAGAATACCTCCCAATGATGATGGTGAAAGTGTTGTTGATAGGGGAAGGATACATCCCAAAACAACACCAGAGCGATAGGGAAGGATACAAATGGATGATGATGATGATGAGGTTAAGGCTTGTAACGAGACTAGGAACAAGACCAAGGATATGATTAGATGATTTGTGCTAGATTGAATGGGAGGGGATTGGATTGGGATGCGAGATGGAGAAGATGAAATGTGATCCTAATGCAATTTTGCCATCTTTGGAACATTGATTTTTGCTATAGCATAAGACACAAGATGCCAGGGTATGAAGAACCAAGGTGAATTAGTGTCTAATGCATGAAACAAACACATGAAACAAGAAGGCTATCCCAACACCCCAAAGTCACAATGACCTTGGTCTGGCCAAGTATTGGGATAACCACAAGCATACAAGGATATCCCTGCATAACACAAGACCTCAAGGATCTTGGTGGGTACTACGCGGGACAACCGAGAAGAAAACAATGAAGAAAAGATGAAGATATGCCCCTATGTTGACTATTCAAAGCACACCATGATACGATGGATCAAGGTGACCATGACAAGTGATGATAGGGAGCTCAAATGATAAACAAAAGCCAAAAGCATCAAAAGATCACAATCAATTTCAAACATCCTTTGCCATAGGATCAAGGGGATGGATGGGATTGATGAGGTCTGTTAGGAAGGATGCATCCTATTGAGACCGATAATGGATACTAAATTAAAAGATCGGTATGATGTAGGATATTCGGAAATGATTGGATCTGCTAATACAAGTGGATCTTGTTTGTTAAGAACCGGCTAGATAAGGGCATAGCTTGACAACACGACACAAGAGACATGCCTCAATATGGACACACCCTAAAGACCTAGGGGCTCAGGGGCCGATCAAAGATTAGCCTTGCCTACGTGGAAGTGCAGAGCCCTTGTAGTTCGATAAAAGGATGGCAACAGACCATGGAAAAAAGTGGCAAGAGGATGATGAAGACCTCGATGGATGACCAAGATGAGACATACAATAGGAATAATAGATGAATATTGATGATAGATGATAAAGGATCGGATGGAAAAGGAAGAAATATTGATGATAGGCAATAAAGGAACATACAATATAGATCGATGATAGATGGAACCCTGGGGGTGGATCAAATGATTGACCTTGCCTACGTGAAAGCGCAGGGGCAACGTAGTTCAACCAAAGGCCAAAGAAAAGTGATGGATGAAAGATGATGAGATAAACCTTGATAAGGGGATAAAATGATTGGACCGACACGATGGGACAAGATAGACATGTTGGATTGGATCAGAGGGTAGTGACTACACAAAGCTCAGGGATGGGATAGTTATCCAAATCATCAAAGATGAAGTGGGAGAATGACATGACAGATAGATGAATGATGAAGTGATAAGATAGATGACATTGGATTGTATCAGGAGTAGCCAATGACAAGGGGCTAAGAGATGTGATATGGATAGAGATAAATGGATAGGAAGATAATGATGGGGAGACAAAAGGGATGCTATGATGGATGGGTAGGGGGATAAGGATAGGGAGGTTAAAAGGATTGTGTGGAGGGATTGGAAGATAAGGATGGGGAGATGGAAGGGATTGCTCTGATGGAATGAATGATGTCTCTAAGGACTATATCACCAAGGAAGATAGATGCCACCACTCTAGATATGTCGTGTGAGGAGCCATGAAGGATGCAATAGAGGATAGGCAAATAAAGGAGTGAGACAGATGAAGATAGGATGCATGGATAAGGAAGGAAGATTGAAGGGTAGCATGACGGGTGGATAAGGAAGGTAGACAAGTGCGAGTGAGGATTAGGATAGTGTGCAAATGAGGGGGATGTATGCTAAGAGGTGTCCAAAGCATGTTTATATGTTTTCCCTTGTCATTATCAAGATCACAAGGAGGATGGAAGGATTGGGATAAATGAGATATGCCAAACGGGATGTGTAAGCTCGGTAGGATGGAGGGGATGGATGAAAAGGATGTATAGCAAGAAGATGGGTGCATAGCCAAAAGTGTAGCAGGAAGCATAGCAAATGGAGGGAATGCATATCAGGAAGCTACCCCCAAGTGCAGATGGGGATTTACACATAATGCTTGTTTGCCAGGTTTTCATCATGGTACTTATCCAAGGCACTTGTTTTCCAAGTTTTCACCATTGGATGGATTATTTCTCTTTACTATTTTATTTTTTTATTTTTTTGACACTTTTTTTTGTGAATTTTTTTGATTTTTTGGATGGCATGCAAAAGGAGATGGATAAGGATAGGGAGGAAAATAAATGGATTTAGAAGACATACGATAAGGATATGGATGAATGACTCAAGCATCAAGTTCTATATGAAGTATTAAGAGCTTGTATTTGAAGCAATTGTTGGATGTTGGTATAGCCTTATTAGGATAAATGGATTATGCTAGAGGATGAATTAGAGGGATTTGATGGGGAAGACATGTGGGATAATGGATAGGATGTTGGAAATGGTATTGATAGAATGATGGGGTGGATATGTGATGGGGGGATGAGTTCAAGACCAAGATTAGCATATGTGGTGGTCGATGTGAAAAGATAAGAGGATTAATGGATGGAGAATCTGGGGATAATGGAGATGGGATGGTGAATTTTGGAACATAAGGACCCAAAACAGACATAGGAGATGAAAGGGGTGTATGATTAGATTTTGGATCAACAACTTTGGATGTTCTTACATATTTTTCGTTTGAAGGCATTGCATCTTTATTCTTTGGGACCCACATGGTTTTGATCTTTTGTTTGCTGGGCCTTTGTGGCCTATAGATTTGATTTGGATTTAGATTTTTCTTCTCTTCACCATGTATTTTAGAGGGGACATGGGGAGCTTTAGATTCATGTGGATGTTTGGATTTATGTATTTTTATGTTAACATCCAAAGTGTTTCTAGTAGCAATGGGATGGGTGTGAGGAGATGGACGATGTGGAGTAATGGAGGTAGGAGTATGGGGATTACGTGTAGATGGAGGATGTTTAGGTATGTGCCTTTGTTGATCCTGATTATGGGATATGCAAGAGGGATGTTTATGATGGATGACATGGATAGGTGTTGGATGGATGAAAGGATGAGATGGAGGAGGCGATTTTGGGATATAAGTGCCCAAAATAGACTTAGGACTTGGAGGATGTCTGATGGCGGATGGAGGGACATAAGGACCCAAAATGGATGGAGCAGATGAAGGAGGAATATGGACAGTTGTTTTGAGGTGATACGATGGAGGAGGAGGGATGGCAGCATATGATTGGGTGGAGCGATGGGAAGAGCCGACATTTCTTTTAGAGAAGGCTCGTTGAGGACATCTAGAGGTTGTACCAACATCTTTACATTGTGAGTCTTGGGAAATAGGTCCAAAACCTTGCATGCAGATTTGTTCTTTGACTTGGATGGGCTCTAAAATACCTTGCTCATGAAGGCCTAGACCTTTTCCTTGATAGTTCATTTTCTTGAGCATGTGATCCATGATAGGACTTTTGTTATTTTGAAAACATGATGCAAGTCCATTATTAGGTGGAGGATGATGGGTGATAAATACACTGTGTTTTTCTTCTGTGAGAAGGCCACCATGGAAGAATGTGAGAGTACCAAAGGGATATGCAAGTGGTGTGGGGATAGCAGTTTTAGGCAATGATGGGGGATCATGAGAGGGAGATGATGGGATAGCAACATTTGGATGGGTAGTATCAAGAGAGGAATTAGTGGATATGATAGGATCTAGATTTACGGTAGCGAGCTCATGTGATGGAGATGGAGATGGAGCGGTGGAAGCTTGGATGGCAAAGGGGTCATGGGATGGAATGGATGGGGGATTGTGATCTTGAGGTGGACTAGATGGGGTGGTAGGATCTTGATCTAGAGAAGGGGATGTGTTGGCATGCTTTGGATCAGGCTCTTGGCATGGATTATCGTGTGTGGGAGGCATGATAATGGAGTCTTGGTGGGACTCTCCAGGTGGGGAAGATGGAGGGATGGAGGAAACAAAACGTTCATAGGAATGGATTTTAGTAACACTAGGAGTGGAAGGAGTGGATTGGATTAGGGTGTCGTTGATGGGTTTGACGGCTCTCAGAGTAGGAAGTGGGTGTTTAATGGATTCATTAGATGTGATGGTAGGAGTGGATTCAAAGGATATGATGGTAGGAGATGGGGCTCAATGGATTCAAAGGATGTGATGGTAGGAGATGGTGGCTCAGTGGATTCAGAGGATGTGATGCTAGGGGTGGTATCATCAATGATAGGTTTTGGGTGGAGAAGGGTTTCATCACTAATGACTGTGGATGATGGGTTGGGATGGCATGATTCCACAATTTCAAGGTGTGGAGTGGGAGATGTCTTCTTTGTTATAAGTCCTTGGAGAACTTCTAAAATGAGAAACTTGCATACTCTAGGATGAGACGGTGTGGTAAGAGTGGATGAGGGATTATGGATTAGTGGGGGATTAGGGCTAGGGATTGGTGGAAAAGGATTAGATGGGGGAATGTGATTGGATGCAAGACTAGAAATAGATGGGGGATTAAGATTAGATGAAGGGTTAAGATAGGGGTATTGGCATGGTGAATTAGGACACGAGGATGCGGGTGGTGGATTGTAGTAAGGGTATTGGGATAGTGGATTAGGATGGGAAGATTGAGGTGGCGGATGGAGATAGGGAACTACGAATGTCAAATTAGGATAAGGATACATTGGTGTGGATGTTGGATTAGAATAGGAAGGTGTGAATGTAGGATTAGGGTGAGAAGATTGGTATGGAAGATTGGGGTAGTGGGTATATGGGGATGAAGGATTGAGATAGGAGGATGTGGATGGGGGATTAGGGTAGGGGTACTGTGATGACATACTAGGATAAGAGGATGCAAATGTTGGATAAGAGGATGATGTGGATGAAGGATATGATGGATATGATGGGTATCCCTTATCAAAGGTATCATAAGGAGCATGATTAGGCATGGATGAAGACATAATAGGATAGCTTGAAGGGGTGATTGGATTTTGGAAAGTAGGTGGGGAAAGCTTACTAGCAATGATTGTGTCAAGGGAATCTATCTCACATTCTTCTTGATCAACAAGACTTTCATTATCGTTGTCAAAGTAATTAGGGTTTCTATTGACCACTATTGATGGAGGATAAGGATTCATGATGATGAAAGGATAAAGAAGATGGATCAAAGATTTTGGATGGGAATAGACTAAAGCTCAAATCAATATTTAGGTTAAGCTCAGATCAGGATTGGATTAAAGCTCAAATTAGGATGATTGGATGATGTGATGGGATTGCTTTTGACAATTGGATTTGATTATCAAAGGATGATTACAACACTGAATCTGCTTCAAGATGGAAGTAGATTGATTGGGTCGAAGGTGATTAGATAATGATGCGATTGGATTGGACTGAATTGATCAATTGATTGATAAGATTGAATGATGGATTGGATAGGATGACGAAAGGGACTGTAAACCCTGTTCACAGATTACCCTAGGTGACGTAAGATACTGATTGATCGGATTAAAGGATGAATGGATGATTAGGGCACTGAATCCATTTTGAGATTGAAAATGGATTGATTGGGCTGATGATGATGATTCACTTAGGATGGATGACAATACTAAGTAAATTTTGATGATGACGATTAGATCAGACACTTAGGTCAGTTTGGATAATAACCCGAGATGAATTTTAGGGGATTTGGATGGGGAAATGGATGATAGAATACTCAAAATGAGTAAACGACTGATCAGAATGGATGAATGACTACTCGGAATGAGTAAACATCTACTCACAATAGATGAATGATTCTAGAAATGAGAAGATGAAGGTTTGGAATGGTCGAAAGATTACTCAGAATGATTAAAATGATTGATCAGGATTGTTGAATGAGAGTTCAGAATGATGAAAGGATAAATGGATGAATGTTTACTTAGAACAAGTAAACGAATGATCGAAATGACAGAACGAGAGTTCAGAATGATGAAAGGATGTGTTAAATGGATGAGCGTTTACTCAGAATGAGTAAACGGATGATCGAAATGAAATAACAAGAGTTCAGAATGATGAAAGGATGTGTTAAATGGATGAATGTTTACTTGGAATGAGTAAACGGATGATCGAAATGATAGAACAAGAGTTCAGAATGATGAAAGGATGTGTGAAATGGATGAATGTTTACTTGGAATGAGTAAATGGATGATTGAAATGATAGAATGAGAGTTCAGAATGATGAAAGGATGTGTGAAATGGATGAACGTTTACTCGGAATGAGTAAACGGATGATCAAAATGATATAACGAGAGTTCATAATTATGAAAGGATGTGTTAAATGGATGAACGTTTACTCAGAATGAGTAAATGGATGATCAAAATGATGGAAGGAGAGTTTAGAATGATAAAAGGATGTATTAAATGGATGAACAAATACTCAAAATGAGTAAATAATTAACCAGAACGGATGAATGACTACTCAGAATGAGTAAATGACTGCCCATAATGGATGAATGATTCTTGAAAGAAGAGGATGAAGGCTCAAAATGAGTGATAGGTTACTTGGAACAGGTAGATGATTGATTGGGACTATTGAGGAGGGAAGGTATGGCTATGAAGGAGGGTGGGTATGGTTTTTTGGAGGGTTGTCTAGAGGGGATGCTTTGACCTCGTAAGGGAAGGTTTATGATGGAAGATTGAGAGAGACTGGTAGGGTATGCCCCCTTTGAGGAGGTGGATGGAGAAGAAAAAGGTGCCCCGGGAAACTTCTCAAAAGTATGAAGTGGTATATGTCGTTGGAAAGAGCAAGAAAAATTGAGAAGATTGGCACTTGAACAGAGGAAAACGAACTTACTGTAGACATCTAAATTTAATCACTTCCATATGATTAAATTTACTGCCTTTCCATCTATCGTGTTAATATTAATTTATTAAATTATTATTACACCTTTTGTCTCATATCGGTAAAGTATTTAATTTAATAATTAATACTTTATCTTTCACCCTATTCCTCTCTAAATTAAATAACTACGCTAATTTATTTAATTTAGTCATTTTCCCCCTTTTGATTTAAAAATCAATTTAAAATTCCCCACTTTCTCTCTCCTTGTCACATCCTCCATAACCTTGCCCTAATCTGAATTAATTTAATTAATTCATGATTCTGATGTGCATCCTCTTAATCAAGATTAATGTCACATCCTCCTACATTTGCCACTTGCCTCTAATCTTCCATTAATTAGCCTAATCCAATGTTTGCACAACCTTAACCAATGCCATTAGCTAAATTTAACACCACTTTTTAGCCAACCTTTGCATATACCTTCTTTTGGCATTAACCCCCTTTCCCATGTGAATTTTTAATTCATATTTATTTGCCCTAGATTCCCCTCCTTTATATGTGCATTTTTAATTCACATTCCATCCTTCCAAGGCTTCTAGAACCTTGGACTTGTCACAATCTCCACATGTGACCAAGTCCCACCTTTTTGGAGCCCACCTTTTATCCTCTAGATCATCCTAGGAATGTGAATTTTTAATTCACATTTATATCCCCAACCACTTTCCTTTCCCATGTGGATTTTAGGGAATTCCAAAATTTCAAATGTCCCTTTCAATTCCACTTGAGACAAGGGAATCCCTTTGAGGAAATCTCCTCACTCCCCAAGGTGCATGTCTTTCCTCCACCTCATGTACCTTCTTGACACCTCATTACATCTCATATATCCCCTTGTCCACTTCACCATCCACATGTCAAGATGTGAGGGCTTGTGGGTTCTCAACCCACCATAGCCCTTCATCTTGGCCTTGTTGGAGCAATCTTGACCATTGAATTCTCTAGAGAATTCAAATTCTCCTATAAATACCCTCTCCTCAAGGGCATTTTCAACACTTAGCCATTTGATAACTACATGCTGCCAATTTGCATTCTCAATCCTTTGCCATCATTTAGCCATCTCTTTTAATCATTTTGCACATTTAATCTTGCATCTAGCTACATCACAAACCATCTAAGGAGCACACAAAATCATCCCAAGTAAGGGCCAATCAAGGAGACATCAACAACAAGGAAGGTGAAATTGTTTGTGTTTCATTTTATCCATTTTCCTTCTTGTTATATCACTCCTTTGGCTAATCTTGAGGTGTCCTTAGTCTTTTATCACTTGCATTTTTGAGTTGTTTTGCACGTTAGGGTAGGATAAAATTCTTAGGATCACACTTACAATGCAGAAATGGTGGGGCATATATAGTTGTCTATTAGGTCAGGTCCACCCAAGGAGCAAAAGTTGGTCAAATTTGGCTGAGTAGAGGTCAAGTTTGCCCCTGCATGGGTCAGGTCCGCCCAAGGATGGGTCAAGTCTGCCCAAGGAGAAAATTTTGGTGAAAAACAGCCAAAATAGGCTCCAAAAGGATTGTTAATAGGGCAGGTCTGCCCCTAGATGAGGGAAAGTCTGTCCAAGGACCAAAACTAATGAAATTAGGTCAAAAATAGGCTCCAGAGGACCAGTTTTTAGGGCAATTCTGCCCCTAGATGAGGGTAAGTCAGCCCAAGGAGAAAAACTAATGAAATTAGGTCAAAAACAAGCTCCAAAGGACTAGTTTTTAGGGCAAGTCTGCCCCTGGATGAGGGAAAGTCCGCCCAAGGAGCAAAACTAATGAAATTGGGTCAAAATCAATCTCCAAAGGATTAGTATTTAGGGAAAGTCCACCCTTGGATGAGGGAAAGTCCACTCAAGGAGCAAAAAATGATGAAACTGGGTCAAAAATAGTTTTTGAAGGACCAGTTTTTAGGGCAAGTCTGCCCCTGGATGAGGGAAAGTCCGCCCAAGGAGAAAAATTGATGAAAATGGGTCAAAATCAAGATCCAAATAGTTAGCTTCTAGGGCAAGTCCTCCCCTAGATGAGGGAAAGTCTGCCCAAGGAGCAAAAACTAATGAAACTGGGTCAAAAACAACCTTTAAAAAGTTAGTTTCTAGTGCAAGTCCGCCCAAGGAGAGTTTAACTTGAATTTTGACAAAAAAGACCAAGACAAAGGACTAAAAATGCAATGGTCATCAATCAAAAGGCCATGACAAAATGAAGGAAATCAAATAATCACTGGTTTCGCATAAAGAAGACAAATCAGATAGTCACAAGCCTAAGTCTAGTAGAGAGGAAATGATCAACAAGGTCCTCTAATCTAGGATGAGCATGGTTACTAGGGAGTCCTTGATATACAAACGGTACGTGAGGCCCAAATCATGAACACCAATCTGTTACAAGGGTGAGTCAGGAACCTAGAAGGCTCGAATCAACTCTTCACATCATCCCGATGTTTCACCAATTACAATGTGGTTGGATTGAGGTACAACTTTCATTCTCCCCCCTTTATATACCCTGGTGGTATGCGTGGTTGGAATCATCCCTTGGGGTGATGAAATCCCCAAGTAGGTCCCACTAAGAAAGATAAAATGGGTAGACACAAAGGACGGGGTAAGCTACAATTTCTTGTCACTCAGGATCGCCGAATGGTGCAAGGGGATTGGATAAGTCAAATAACTCACCCAAAACACATCATACAAGGTTGATTGACACCTCTTAATTAAACTATGTTCCTAATCAGGGGTTAAGAACCCTTAACATAGCCAAAAAGTTGCTAAAAAACCAAAATTTCACCTTTTGAAAAAGGCTGCCTAGGGAAAATCTACCCAAGGAGAGTGTAGATTCGGCTATCTAGGGAAAATCTAGTTGTTTGTTAGGTAAGGTCCACCCCTCTGTGAGGGAAAAATCAGCTATTTCGGTCAAGTCCACCTGTCTATGACCTGTACCTGCAAAAAGTGAAAAAAATAGAAAACGTGAAAGCAAGAAACCCGTTTGTGGGTCCCACCAGGTGTGCCAAAAAAGTGATAGGTCAAAATCAAGCAGTAGAAAATGAGAAGCAAAAAAATTAATGCAAATAACACTAAGAACAACCTACACCTCAAGATTAGCCTAGTTGGAATCAACACAAAATAAAAACAACAAATGAAACCTTTTACCTTGTGTCGAATTGATCCTTTGGTTGGCCCTTCGATCTTTAGTGTGTATGCTCCTTGGATGGAAAGATATGCAAGCTAGATGATGATGTGAGGATAGATGAAAGTGGATGAAAGTATGAAAATGGCTAAATATGAATTCTAGAGACATTTTGCAAGAGTTTGGCTACAATACATGATCTTCCCCAAATGAGAGAAAAGATGGGGTATTTATAGAGAATTTGGAATTCTCCAGGGTAATGGATGGTCAAGATTGAGCCACCAAGATCAAGACGTAGGGCTAAGGTGAGTTGAGAATCCACAATCCCTCACATCTTGACATATGGCATGTGATGTGGCTCAAAAGGGTGATGTGTACATGAGGTGGAAGGATAGTGGGGAATTAAAAATTCCTCAAATATTCTCAGGGGGATGAGAGAAGGAATTTTAAATTCCAAGGGGTGCATTGGGGGGATTAAATGTGAATTAAATATTTTTGAGTGGGGGATATGTAAGAGACATGTGATTTTAAAATTGTGAAAATGTTGAGTGGAGATTAAATGTGAATTAAAGATTGTTGAGTGGGGGACATGTAAGAGAGATGTAATTTTAAAATTGTGAAAATATTGAGTGGGGATTAAATGTGAATTAAAGATTCACATGGGGAAGAGAAAAGGAATTCAATATTCCTTGGAAGGATAAAAGGAATTAAAAATTCCTTGAGAGGTTGATTAGGCTAGTTAATGAAAGATTAGAGAAGGGTTAGGTGGTTAAGAGAGATTAGAGGCCAACTTACAAAAGTTGGAGGATGTGGCACATCCTAATCAAGGATTAGGCATGTGCACACCCCTAATGATGAGATTAGGAGAATAATTAAGATTAGATAAAAATGATGGAGGATGTGACATATGAGGAATTAAATAAATGTGATATTTATTTAATTCATTTGATGAAAGGGGGGAAGTTATTTAATTATTTAACTAGATACCTTAGGGGTTTGGCAGAATTAAGGATATTAATTAAATAATAGCGATATTACTTAATTAATGCAAATAAAGGGGATTCTTAGATGAAGGGGGATAAATTTGGATAAATTAAGTGTCCAAATTTAGGTGTCTATAGAAAGTTTAGAGGAGAAGGACAAAGTATATGCAAGGAGATCTAGGACTCCTTCTCCCAGGGGCAGTGTGCCTAAGGCAGATCTCCCTCTGGTGGTTCCTCATGAGAAACAGCATGATGATGTGCCTTCCGCTCATGGAGCTCAAGGAAAGCCTTGTGAGTCAAAGGATGTTGAGGATTATCAAGATATTGAAGGAGAGGAGTTCCATGAGGGGGAGCTCTATAGTGCATAGGTAGAAATTGAAAAAGAAATGCAATCTCCCTTGGTTGCATATGCAGATCCACCAGTCACAAATGAATTAGTTGAACCTCCTCCAGGGGAGGAAGAAGCAGAAAAGGTCCTATCACCTGAACATAAGGAGGAACACATCGAGAGGGAAAGGAATAAAGATGAGACTCCTGAGAAACAGAGTTTGGAAGAGGAAATACTGGAGGATCAAGAGGAGGAAAAATAGGTTAAGGGGCAATTAGAGCCTGTTGTTCCAAAATGGCTTAACAAAGAGATAAAGAGAAAATAGGTTGTGGTAGAAGATAGCCCACAGAAATGGGATGCACTGCTAGCTAAACTTGGAAAGGCTAAAGTTAAGAAGAAGGCTAGGGTGATCTCAAGGATTGAAAGGGATGGGGTGCATAACAAAGTTGTTCGCCACCCCTGCTCCAGGTAAAGATAGAGGTGTTGTGGTTGGAAAGGATTATAGTGTTCAGACTTTCAATCTAGGGCCTACATCACTTGAGCAAGATATTGAAGACTGTGAGGTCTCTAGTACAGTTATTGTGGATAGATTAAGAAGGGAAATGAAGACCAAGTAGGAGCTGAGGAGAGAAAATGAAAATCTCAGGAAGTGCTTGGAGGAATTAATAAAGCCACTGTAGTCCATTAATCCTTCTTCCTCTACTACAAATCCTCTAGCTTAGGAGACCATCACCGAGCTAGAGAGGATGGAAGTTTCCACCCTTGCCACTATGAATTGGTTGCAAGGGGTGCAAATAGAGGGTGATGAAGCTATTAAGGAATTTTTTTCAATGGGTAAGGATGCTATCATGACAACCGGGTGGTTGAAACAAGTGCTGGCACAAGATAAAGAAGACACTGGCCTCCTGCTATGAAAAACTAAGACTATTATGGAGTACACCCGGGATAGGTTGGTGAGTGACAGGATCCTTCCTTCTTCTAGAGCTGCCGATCCATAGGAGTGGTTTGAGGTATTGCAGATCAGGTTGAAAGTATTGAAGAGGATTTACAAATAGAGAAGACACATTGATGATACCCTGGCTGGTGACTACAATGGCTGCATTGGTTTCTTTGAGATAATGACGGGACGGAGGAAGATCTCTCCCGAATGTTTGATTCTGGAACAATTGAGAAGTTGGTAGTAGGATGTTTATGTGCCACTTGATGGTGATTTTGTTTCTAAGCACCAGTTGGATGATGCAGCCACATACCTTGCAGTTATTGATAAGTATTTGGCATATAAGGCAGATTGGGATAAGTCAGTCAACCACTCAAGGGATGAGTTTGCATCCATTGAAAGATGACTTAGGGTTTTTCCCTTGCCACCACTGGCTAGCCTGGATGAGATGTTCTTGAAAGTACGTGAAGTGTTGGGTCTAAATATGGATAATAGGGAAGGGAGCTAATGATATTGTGCAACACAATTTGTGCTTCGCTATTAACTTCCTGTGCATCGTCAAGCTGCAGATCTCAGACCAACTTGGATGGGATGTGCATTTAATTCCTATTTGACCCATTTTGGAGACTCTCTTGGCTGGGTTGTTATGCTAAGTTATTGCTATGAAACCCTTGCCCAGCTGATGAGTTCTTGGGGAATTCTATATATTGGGCATGTCGCCTCATTTGTAAGGGTTGAAAAAAAGGGTTAGAAGGTTAGAATTTGTAACCAGAATATAGAACAGAGCTAGTTAGAAGTAGAGTAAGTTAACAAGTAGTTTTCTCTCAAGCAAATATTGTAACAGAAAGCCAGAATTGTTGCTACAGTGGATAATTCAAATACAAGTAATGACATTGTGATTTGGTGCCATACTGGTATTCTCTTGTCTTGCATGGTTATCGTTCTTCCATCTTGAATTGCTTTGAGGAGGTTAATATTTAGATTAAATTTGATTCAATAATGTTGGTAGTTTGATACTTGAATGTTGCAGCAATCCTTCAGTCCATACTTTTCACAACCAACTGATTGTTAGTTGCTTTGCAAAGTTAGCCTGGACTTCATATTTATCATGCTTAACTTCGGTTGTGAGGATTTATTCATATCAATTGCAACAGGGTTGTTTGAATGAATGTTTATGATTTGAAAATATTAACACCTTAAAATATTGCACTATTTTCTGTAAGATTGTAGATTTATCTAAGTCAAGTAGGGAGCAGTTTTGAGGGATTCATCTATTTTGAGTGTTGGTTACTTTCATTGTTAATCTTAAGAGTAGTATTAGATTTATAAATCTCTTTAAAAACCTTACCTTTCTCTATTTCTTTGATTATTGGGATTGAAGTATCAATATATTGTTAGATCTAATAAATTTCGATTTAGTAGTTTGCTTGTAGTAAGGTCCCATTGTGATTACCAACATTTTCACATTTTATCACTGAGTTGTTTATGCATTGTCAAGACCTGACATTAGAGACCTTTGGGTTATCTCTTGAGGCTTGCTGATACAAATTTACCTTTCAAGAGAGATAGGATATTGCATCTTGTCTATGTTGTTGTTGTGCAGAAAACACCATCAACATGTATGTCATATATATGTGTATAGAAAATGTGGAAGCATACACAAGGTAAGTCAATTGTTAAATAAAAAAATTCCTCAAAGAGATGTGGTTTAAAAATGTAATTGGCAAGTGTATAGAATTTTGTAATTTAAAATGTGCATTGACAACCTAAGGTTATAATGACAAACATGCAATGATCAACATGCAATATGAAAAATAAGAAAAATGAAAGTAAGCCATAATAGAATGAAAGAAAATGTGTAAAGATTTTACATACCTTAAAAACCAGAGTTTCAAATGGAGGAGTTCAACCCAATTATGTAGCCTTAGCTTCTTCTTTCGTCAAACTCCTCAATAATTTGACTTTTTGAAAAGCTTGTTCCCCTCCAAACTTCAATTGTATATCAGTTTTCAATGGAATTCAAACTTGAATTGATATTATATGTCTTTCAACATGAAAAATATTCTATTTCATGCAAAGGTGGTAGAAAGATCATGAAAAAGGTGGTGGAATGTGAAAAAAATGCATGGACACTTCGCAACATCATTAAAAAACTACTTTTTTGTCAGAGCACATGCAAAACTAGGAGAATATGCAGAATGTGGGCCTTGAGATCATGGGTATATTGAGTTTTTTTTACCATTTTTAGTGCAACAAAAATGCGCTCACGTTATAACACACCTATGTTATAATGCACTCATGTTATTTATTCCTAAAACAACCATATCTCTACTTCAAAATGTGCTCGTGTTATGAGAAAGTTGGGTTTTTAATAGATTTATTTTCTCTCTCTTTGTCTATACCCTATATACCATGATTCTATCTCTCTTCCCTCTACCCTTATACCCCTATTCTATCTCTCTTTCCTCTACCCTCTACCCTTAACCCTTATACCCTCTATCTCTCTCTGACTCCTCTCTCTCTCCCT
>VDFB02058242.1:616105486-616115856 GCA_007258455.2 Sequoia sempervirens | reverse complement strand
AGAGAGATAGAATTAGGGTTTAGGGTTGAGGGTATAAAATTTAAGGGTAGAGGGTAGAGAGATAGAATTAGGGTATAAGGGTAGAGGGTATAGATAAAGAGAAAATAAATCTATAAAAAACCAACTTTCTCATAACATGAGTGCATTTTGAAGAAGTAAAGATATGACTATTTTTAAAGTAAGAAATAATGTGCTTGAATTATAACTCGAGCACATTTCGGCTTGCTCTAAAAATGGTAAAAAGATCAATATACCCATGATCTAAAGGCCCACATTTTGTATATTCTCCTATTTCTATGTGTGCTTTGACAAAAAGTAGCATTTTGATGATGTTGTCAAGTGTGCATGCATGTTTTACACATTCCACCACCCTTTTCATGATATTTCCACCACCTTTGCATGAAATAGAAAAGTTTTCATGTTGAAAGGAATATAATATCAATTCAAGTCTGAATTCCATTCAAAAGTGATATACAATTGATGTTTGGAGGTGAATATGCTTTTCAAAAAGTCAAATTGTTGAGGAGTTTCAAGAAAGAAGAAGGAAAAGCTACACAATTGGGTAGAACTCCTCCATTTGAGAATCTAGATTTTTAGGTATGTGAAGTCTTTACACATTTTCTTTCATTCTATTATGGATTGCTTTCATTTTAGTAATTTTTCATATTCCATGTTGATCATTGTTCGCTTGTCATTATAACCTTAGGTTGTCTATTCATATTTTAAATTACAAATTCTATACACTTGTCAATTACATTTTTAAACCACATCTCCTTGAGGCATTTTGTTATTTAACAATTGACTTAACTTGTGTATGCTTCAACATTTTGTATACACATATATATGACATAAGTTTTAAGGAAGTAAAATAAAACATCATTTCTCAATCCTTTATTATGGATGTGCATACCACTCTCCAAAGCTTTCATTGAGGTATTTTGTCAAACAGTTATACGAAGTAGCTGATTGCCTTGTCTATGCTACCAAATTTTCCATACATGTCTCTAAGAATTGGGATATACTCCTCCCACATTGATAGATCTTTGAAACTATTTTGGATTTCATCTCTACTTCTAAAATTACCTCATCACTAAACCTACTTCATCACTTATGTTGTGATATATTTTAAATGTTTCCTTGATTAGTCTACCTACAAGGGATTCTAACCCTTCTCTCCAATGTTTCAATACTTTGTATTCAAGGCTAAGTTAGCAACATGGGGAAAGGTGCAGCCTATATTGCAATCATGGCTCAAAATGGAAGTATGTACAAATCATTTGAATTGGTTGACAATAATGTTTTCGTATAAATGTATGCAAAATTTGGTAGCATTGACAAGCTAGTGAGCTTGGCAAGATAGTGAGCTCACTCACTAGATTTCCAATGTGATAGGGTTGACTAGGTAGTGGCAGCATATGCCTCATAGAAATTGGGTCTCATAGTGATATTCATTGAGAGACCTCATTTCTATGAGGCATACACTGCCCTACCTTGTCAACCCTACCACATTGGCAAGCTAGTGAGTGAGCTAGCTTGCCAATGCAATAGGGTTGAGAAGGTAGGGGCAGCATATGCCTCATAGAAATTGGGTCTCATGGTGATTACCATGAGACTCCATTTCTATGAGGCATACATTGCCCCTACCATCTCAACCATACTATATTGGCAGGCTAGTGACGAAGACCCCAATGCAATAGGGTTGAGAAGGTAGGGGCAAAGTGTGCCTCAAACCAAGGCATAAAACCTATTATTTAATCCTCAAACCACCTTAAAAATCATTAAAATAACTGACTAAAACCAAGGAAAGGTTCCTAAAACTCTGATCTCTCTTCCCTAAACATTCACTGTCAATTGGCTCACAAGCTAGTAGTAGTACTTAAGCACAAAACATGTATAATTTCCCTACCAATTTAGATCTTCAAAAACTTAAAGAAATTATGATAACCCATTAAGGCCTACTTAAACATATAGATAAATCAAGTATTCTTACTTTGAAAAATACTCACCTAAAACAGACTATCCTATTGCTACAATGCTCAATTAGGCCTTTTTAACAAAAAAAAGTACCATCAAAATCACTCCACAACATCAAACAACCATGGGTAGATCTTAAAAAGGTTATAAAACTTCTAAATCATCAATCTCCATCAAATAAATTGTTCACTAATGTAGCAATTCATTAAACCCTTGCTTAAATGCTTAAACTATGCTCAAATAGTGAGGGTTTATTGTGAATATACATTCCAAACCTCCATACTCCTTGCCATAGCTTCAAACACCTTGAATTGGGTCTACACAAGCTAAAAAAAATATCTCCCAACCTTTACCACTGTTATCTCTTCATATCATAAGATGAAAGCATCCATTCTTGCATGGAAATCATAGAAAATCACTAGGAGCAACAACGAGAACTTTGTATCTTCACTTCCTCAATGCTAAAAACTTGCACCTGCACCTAAGCCTACTCTATTGGTGCCCATTCCATTGATTCATAGAAGAAACAATAGGTGGAATGTGGCACTAATACATTTTTACAACTTCAAAACCCTTAAACTCAAAATTTTAGACCCACAGTCAATAAATTGACTATAAAATCTTTGTTTCTTGATGGAATTGAATTAGACCACCTCAAAACTGAAGCTAGTTCACCTGCCTAATGATTTCAATGATTGTATTTTGTAAAATGGCTTTAGTATGTAGCTTTTATGCTAGAAATGGTCCTCTTTCACTTCCAAACATGCGGAATCGCTCTAAACTACGTTCAACTAGATCGATCCCTTAAGAGTTCTAAGTGCAAAAGGGCAACAATCTTTGATGGGCTATTACTCAAAAATTGTGATGCTTAAGAACTCTTCATTAGATCGTATGAGATCATATTGGGAACTTCTACAATAACCTCTCTCATTTTTTGTTAGATCTCAGAATCATTTTCTCATGGTGTCCAATTTTCACTTGATGGAAAAAGTGTCAAATGCAAATAGTGTAAAGTTGCAAAGTGGTGCAATTTTCATTCTATAACTCATGTGATCAAACAAACTATTCCAATGCATCTGAAAAGGTATGTTTATGCTAGGCATGGTCTTCTTTCACACCCAAACACGCAGAATCACTCTGAGCTACGTTCAACTGGATCGATCCCTTTAGAGTCCAAAGTGCAAAATGGATGCAAACTTCAACATGTTGTTACTCAGATACCATGATGCTTAGAAACTTATCATATGATTCTATGGGATCACATTATCTACAATAACCTCTTTTAGTTTTCACTATCTTGGAGGAATTTTCCCATGGTGGCAAATTTTCACTTGGGGAAAAAGTTGTCAAATGCAAGTATTTGAAAGTTGCAAAGTGGTGCGACTTTTTTTTTGCAACTCATGTGACTAAATGGACTATTCAAACACATCTGAATAGGTATGTTTATTCTAGGCATAGTCCTCTTTCACACCCAAACATGTGGAATCACTCCAAGTTACGTTCAACCAGATCGATCCCTTAAGAGTCCAAAGTGCAAAATGGCTGCAAAGTTTAGTATATTATAAATCAGATATTGTCATGCTTAGAAACTTCTAATTTGATCTTATGGGATTGCATTG
The DNA here is from genome assembly GCA_007258455.2 of Sequoia sempervirens. Taxonomy (NCBI): domain Eukaryota; kingdom Viridiplantae; phylum Streptophyta; class Pinopsida; order Cupressales; family Cupressaceae; genus Sequoia; species Sequoia sempervirens. The sequence goes on along the minus strand of VDFB02058242.1, from coordinate 616,112,263 downwards.
GGCCCCTCTACAATAATCTCTCTCGATTTTTGCTATCTTGGAGGCATTTTCCCATGGTGGTGAATTTTCACTTGGGGAAAATGTTGTCAAATGCAAGTAGTTGAACATTGCAAAGTGGTGCACTTTTGTTTTGCAACTCATGTGACCAAATGGATTGTTCTAATTAGTCCAAATATGTATGTTTACACTAGGCATGGTCCTCTTTCACACCCAAACATGCAGAATCACTCTGAGCTACGTTCAACCAAATCAATCCCTTAAGAGTCCAAAGTGCAAACTGGCTGCAAACTTCAGCATGATGTTACTCAAATACCGTGATGCTTAGAAATTTCTCATCTGATCTTATGGGATCATGTTGTGCCCTTGTACAATAATATCTCTCAGTTTTCGCTATCTCAGAGGCATTTTCCTGTGGTGGCAAATTTTCACTTGGTAAAAAAGTTGTCAAATGTATGTAGTTAAAAGTTGCAAAGTGGTGCAACTTTCATTTTACAACTCATGTGACCAAATGGACTGGTCCAATACATCTGAATAGGTATTTTTATGCTAGTAATAGTCCTCTTTCACACCCAAACACACATAATCACTCCAAGCTACATTCAACCAAATTGATCTCTTAAGAGTCCAAAGTGCAAAATGGCTACAAACTTCAGCATGTTTTTACTCAAATTCCATGATGCTTAGAAACTTTTCATCCAATCCTATGGGATCACGTTGGGCCCCTCTAAAATAGCCTCTCTTAGTTTTTCATATCTTAGAGGAATTTTCCCATGGTGGCGAATTTTCACTTAGGGAAAAAGTTGACAAATGCAAGTAGTTGAAAGTTGCAAAGTGGTGCAACTTTCATTTTGCAATTCGTGTGACCAAACAGACTATTCCAACACATCCGAATAGGTATATTTATGCTAGGCATGGTCCTCTTTTACATCCAAACATGCGGAATCACTCTGAGCTATGTTCAATCGGATCGATCCCTTAAGAGTCTAAAGTGCAAAATGGCTGCAAATTTTAGCATGTTGTTACTCAAATACTGTGATGCTTAGAAAATTTTTGTCTCATCCTATGGGATCACATTTTTCCCCTCTATAATAACCTCTCTCATATTTTGTTGCCTCAAAGGCATTTTCTCGTGGTGGAAAATTTTCACTTGGAGAAAAAGTTGACAAATGCAAGTAATTGAAAGTTGCAAAGTGGTACAACTTTCTTTCTGTAACTCATATGACCAAATGCACTATTCTAGTACAACCAGATGGGTACTTTCATGCTAGGAATGGTCTTCTTTCATACCCAAACACGTAGAATCACTCTGACTTATGTTCAACCCACTCGATCCTTTAAGGGTCCAAAGTGCAAAAGGGAAGCAATTTTTGACGAGTTATTATTAAGAAACTATTATGCTTACGAACTCTCCACCTGAGCCTATAGAATCATGTTGGGCCCCTCTACAATAACCTCTCTTGGTTTTTTTTATCTCAAAGTTATTTTCTCATGGTGTGCATTTTTTACTTGATGGAAAAAGTGTCAAATATAAGTAGTGTAAAGTTACAAAGTGGTGCAACTTTCATTTTGCAATTTGTCTGACCAAAAAAATTGCTCCAACATGCCTCAATAGGTACGTTTATGCTAGGAATGGTCCTCTTCCACACCCAAACATGCAGAATTGCTCCGAGCTACATTCAATCGACTTGATCCCTTATGATGGCATGCAAAACAATTGAAAAGACAAACACACACATGACGGTTGAGAAGTTCAAGTTTTTCGCACTAAAAGTGTATGATAATTCTTAAGTCTAGCAAGCGCAAGATATTTTCCAATTATCCTCCTTTCCCTTACAACAATATACCATCAATTGTATATGTGTACAATGGTGAAACTTTGAAAGATTTTGGCCTTCTCTCACACCAACTTGGCTGTAGCTACTTTCTGTCACCAAGTTCTATCTGCTGCTGCCCAAAACTGGAGCCCAAGGAAACAAAGGACATCTCATGCCCACTTCATTGGCCTGGGTGACAAAATGTGTGCCTTGACAAGTCACCATGGCTGAGACTGAGTGACACTGACAGAGAAATATTTAAAGACTATTCAAGATAAATATTTTTATGATACTATGTCAAGAACTTAACTACTTCATCTACTATGAATATTATATTTTGCAAGTGTTGTGAAGATTATGTATCATTTACTTAATTGAGTTGTTTCAATCAAAGGATTAAATATATTGGAATCTTTTTATGAAACATTTCATGGAACTCTTTGGATTAAACTAAATTGTGATATGTAAGAACAAGGGAGCATTAGGAAATACATTATTCAAAGATCTTAAATAAGCCTTCATGGTGCATGGGCACCAAATGCATTTTGTGTTAATGTTGTCAAATAAGGTCTTTGATAATTTTAGGTTTGTTTGAGTTTTTTTCAATTCAATAAGGTCTTAATAGACTATCTAATAGGTACTTAGGAGTGATTGAGTTTATATTGTCACAATTTTGCAAAATTGTCAAAAGCGCAATATTGAAAAGTTGTAAAAGTGCAAAAAAATTGTAAAATTGAGGAAGCCCAGTGGTCATGGGCATTCAAAGGGTAGTTAGAATGGTTGTAATAGGTTGTTTAAGGTATAAAATATGTTGGAAACTCGATGGATGAAGGTTTTGGAAGTTTTTCTAAAAGATTGAATAATAAAGCTCCTAATTTCATTGAAATTATGTACCTTTTCTATTCAATATTGTTGTTGTAGAGTAGTTGCACAACTTGTACAGCTTGATGGTGACTCCAAATTGATTTGAAATTTTTTTAAGTATCCTACCTAGCATTTTGACTGAGTTTGAGGTGTTCCCATTAGGGATATAGAATCTTATTGAGTTTTCCTTGTAGGAGGGTCTAAAACTTCAATTTTAAAGTTTTGAAGACTAAATGCGATTATGGCCTATTCCACTGACTGTAACTCCTATAGCTGAGTGGAATGGGTTGAATATGGTAGGATTTAGTTGATTGAATTTTTTTGAGAGCAAGAGAGATCATTTGGGGGTTTGGGAATGATTCCCTAGTTATCAAATTTGAATATTTTGAGTGAAATTTGATGGTTAAAGGTGGGTGGGTGAGGAAAAATATTGGGGAAGAAAATTTTGGTGATATATTAAGCATTCATAGGCCATTTGAAGCATTGGTGAAGTGTAAACAAGTTAGAAAGTTGTACTTCTAGTAAACCCCTTTACAACTTGCTAAAAATGAGGGTTTTTTACAAACAAGACTTAGTGAGCAGTTCACTGGCTAAAATTTGTAGATTTGGTGGTTTTATAGACTGGTAAATGACTATCAATAGGTACTTGGAGTTGGAAAATTGTTTAGAAGAGATTTGCTTTGTAAATTAGGCCTATTTGGCTCAAGGGAACAGCGTAGAAGCATCAGTTTGAGGGATTTGTTCCAAAAGAGTTATATGATATTTTGAGAAATGTTTTGGTATGCCTTAAACAGTGTCTACAAATATAATTGGTTAGTGGGTTTGAGATTTGAGTTGTGAGATAGGTCCAAGAAACTAGGTCTACAGACCTACAAGGAAAATAATGAAGTTGTGAAGGGAATCACCTTAGTTAGGGTTTTGGAGATTGAAGGCTTGTTGAAATTAGTTGAATTTATGATTGGTAATTGAAGGCATCCCTACTCTGCATCACTTCTCTCCCGTTGCAATTTTGGGTGGATTATTACTTTCAAAGTATTAGGAATGCTTTGCCTATTTTCTAGTTGGAATATGTCATTCTAGAAGGCTCATTTATTGATACAGAGTTTTATAGGAATCAACAATGTAACGTGGACATGGATGGAATGGAATGGAATGAAGGGAAATGGAATGAATGAAATGGAATGGAATGAATGGAAGAAACAAGAAGGAATGAACGAAGGAAGAAACTAACTGGAATACTGAAACATGTACATGTGAATAAGGGAATCACACTCAAAAACACAAGTTCTTGAAGTATACACATGAATACATAGTATACACAAATTAATACAAAGTATATGCATGAATACAAGGTATATGCATGAAAACACATAAGTCACAAAGTATACATTGGAATACATGTATGTCACAAAGTATACACATAAGTTGTAAAGTATACACTTGAATGCACATAACTCATATCTATTGAACCATGGATTTATAATGCAAATATGGACACCATCTATAAAAAAGATTTGTATTAACCAAATATCTATGTAGGTATACATCAATATATGTTGATATAAGTATAAAATATAGGTACAAAATAGACATATAGGCTTATGAGAATGTCATATAGGCATAAAATTTCAAATATATCCAATACAAAATATGTACAAAAACATCATATAGGCATACAACAAAGGGCTCTGGAAACAAAAGTCATCACTCTCCATGCTCTTGAAATAAACTCTTTCCATTTTCTTGTCGATCAGATGTTGATACATTTGTCACTCATTTATGTTGTAGTCGAGGAGTGCTCCTGGTGCTCCTCCTAGGGTTCAGTTCTTGGTCAATTCTTAATTGTTACAATAAGAAGTAAAAACATTAATATATAGAAATTACATTTAAAAAATCATATATTTAACAAAATAATCACTTACTGCCATTTGATGATCACTCTCCATGAGGGAAATACTCAAATGATCATGTTGAGGTGTGTTGAAGCTCTATATAAACCCTCCAAATAGAAATTAAACTATAAATCAATAATGGTTTTATTTTTCACTAACTAACATCTGTAACAACAAATGTAAATTGAAATTTAGTAATTTTCCTCATACCTCCCCTGTCAAAGCCATTGAGGATTCTATAGAAGATGAAACATTGATCTCCATTGCCCTCTTAACATTCAAAGGTGTTTCCACTTGCAACATCTGAAAATAAAACAACACATTATTCAATCACGAAAACTACAATAGTGATCCACATCATGACCTATAATGTATGAGATAATGAACAAAATTTTGAGTATTTATTAAACTATATATTTCTAACTATCATGCTTACTATTTTCCCTATCCATATCATGTTCGAAAGCACATGTTTTTATGCTTTTACACATACCAGCAAGCTAGTGAACCATTGGATAAAAAAATTTCATAGACATGTACGATAACTGTGGTGGCATAGAGAAGGCAGTGAATTGTTTGAAAAAATGCCTCAAAGAAATGGGGTCTCATGGTGATGGAATTGCATTACAAATAAATGCACATTATGGCATTCCATCACCATAAGACCACATTTCTTTTAGGAATGTTTTGAAATAGTTCATTGCCTGGGTAAGTGCACCAAGATGGTTCCCAAAAAGGGGGCTTAAGTGGCCACTTTTTTTCTGAAATCAGGAAATACTAACCTTGGACATGAAATTGAGGATACTTACACTCAAAATTTTGAGATGGAACAAAAAGGATTTAAGTTCTTTGAGCCTACTTTCTAAACTACTAATTTATTTTGAAAATGGTTGAGATTAAGGGGTTCAAATGAGGGATGTACACAAATTGGTGTTGTTTTTGTCAGAAAAACATAACATAGCAACTCTTGTATGACCCTCATACGGTGAAAATTTTTTTAGTGTTTTTAAAATCGCTATGGTCAGAAGTTAGGTAATAGTTTTTAGTTGATGCATGATTTTTCTGATAATTTTTTAATGAATATTTTATTTTTTACTAATTTTCAAAGTGGACACTTCCTAAAAAACATAATTTTGGCCGTGCTACCCCTACAAATTTTGGAAACTAATTGATTTTCCTTTTTAAATTAGTAGAATGGATTTTAGTATATAAAAATGTAATTTATTTGAAATTTTGATGAACGGTTAATTTATAATGAAAAAAAACACCAAACAATACTTTTTTCCAAAAAAGAGACATACAAACAAAATAAATTATGGATGAACGAATTAACATTGTTAGAAAGTGAAAAAAATTACATCGTTGGATAGCTAAGAGAGAACCTAACATTACCCAAATGTTTGATTTTTTTGATATCGAACCACATGCAATCCTGATGGTGAGCACAAACCCGATTATGTGAAATATTGTAGAAATTGCAAAAACATGTCTATGGTCATTGGGAATTCCCTCCAAGCCTTTGGGTTGGTATTCCAAGGAAAATACCAATCCCAAGGCTTGGGGATCTCCAAAGCAAGATATAACGCGAGTGTGTTATAATGTGCTCACATTATATGTCAGTTTTGACATGGTTTTTTTGTTTGTGGGGAGCATGTCTAACAAGAAATAATGCGAGCATGGTACAATGCACTCACATTATGTATTGCTTTATGTTAAATTAATATTCAATGTATGTTTATATATTTGTATTTTAGTATGTACATGTATGCTTGTATGTCATGTATGTATGTATTCCTATATGTATCAATGCATGTATATTGTATGTATGCCTACTTGTATGTAAGATTGTATATACGTGCATGTACATGTATTCTTGTATGTATGTAGTATTGTATATACATATGTATTATGCTTGTACGTATGTATTTATGTATGTCTTTAGAGGGAGGGAGAATTTTAAGAGAGAGAGAGAGAGATCTAGAGTTGTCTAGGTAGGATGGGAGAGGGAGAGGGAGAGAGAGAGAGTTTGGAGAGAAGGAGAAGGGGTGGAAGTGAGAGTTTAAGAGAGAGGGAGTGGGAGAGAAGGGGTTGGAGTGAGTGGGAATTAGCTAGGTAGGTTGGGAGGGATAAACAGAGTGAGAGAGATAGGGGGTGGGGGAGTGAGAGTTGAGAGAGAGGGAGAGACAGAGAAAGAGAGAAATAAAGGG